>JACCIC010000095.1:1612500-1870000 GCA_018907035.1 Sycobia sp. Sy_11
TGAGTTCTACATAGTTATATTCCTAAGTTATTACCAAAACAGTTACATGCATTTCTAAATCACACAAGAACGGAAAATAATAAATATTAAAAGAAATAATAAAATGGTATCTTTATTATTAAAGTACATTTGGCAAAATTTAACTCACCCGAATTATCGAATGTGAGTTATATGTGCAAAAGGCATTTTTTTCAATTGAAGACTATATTAAAACGATTTCGAGAAAGGCAAAAATCTTTATCCTCGTTCACGATATTAAACTTCCTTGTCTCGCGACCGTGTAAGTTGCATTACGTCGAGAATTTAAATTCCTAATTTATTAAATCTACAATTTATAAGCTCGTGGATAATTGCAGCTTTGTGCTCCTGTGGCGCATCATCATGGCGCTCGAGCTTGATGAGACGCCACTGCAACAGCCTTGACGTCAGCTTTTAACTTTTAAAAACTCGTTATACAGTAAGACGAAGAGAGAGAGAGAGAGAGAGAGAGAGAGAGAGAGAGAGAGAGAGAGAGAGAGAGAGAGAGATGGACAAAGGTATTTCGCGCAAATTATGCTCGGAGTCCGAAGTAAATCAGTCTTTCAAAATACCATATTGCATATGGTATAGCTGTCCCAGCGAGTACGAACGATTGTTATTTCATCTCCTCCATATATGTATTTAAATATTTTCAATTTACAGGTTGAATAGCAATCTGTAAAATCTAGCTCAGTAAAATTTTTCTCATTACTATACATCAGCGGTGACTGTGCTAATTATTACGGGTTTACTTTATATATATATATATATATGACGCACTCATAAGCGCGGTTGTTCACATGGTTTTGGGTGATTCGAGGACGACTCTAATTGCAGGAACATTTCACGAAGCTATAGTGTTTTTTTATAAAATGAAATTGTACACTTTGAAAAACAAATTCATCAACTTAAATTATAGGTTCAATGTTGGAAAGCATGAAATTTTGTAAATGCTATTTTTCATACATATTGTTTTCATAGGTTTATATAGGTATGATAATTTCATGGTTCTTAATAATTGTTTAATTTTTATTATCTACAAACTGTAAATGAAGTGGCTGAATAAAAAAATTTATTCACTGAAAGTAGAAATTTTCAATATTACGCAGTCCTGGTGATTTCGAAATATATTTATTGATCTCCGATGTTGTTGGATTTAAAAGCAGTATTTATAAGGATTGAAAAACATAATACATATTTGAAAATTACTTAAGAAAATTATTTTATTAAAAGTCATAAAGATTTTTGCACAACTGTCCAAGATACTTTAAAATAAAACTATACTTGGTGGAAATTCTTGTTCACTTACTTGAAATATTCAGATTCCTTCGCATACGATTTATTAATATATTTCCTATTCGCAATCGTAAAAAAGTCCACTGAACGAATGAGTGAAAAACTATAAGTAGCGAGATAAGTAGAGTCATCTTGAAAATTTTCTTATTCAATGAGTGCCTACGAGTTAAAATAACTGGATCCAAAAGGCATTGACTAGACACACTGCTTCAAAGATATTGATCTGTGTGATATCTTGTGTTGATGATTCAGGATAATTACTTTGTTATAATATTAAAAAATATATACGTCGCCACTTAGTGGTTGATGTCAAAACTGACTGACATTGTTGAAATTATTGATATTATAGAAAAATTGAACATTTTAATTAAAATATTCTAGGGTAAACTTTTTCATCTTCTCATACTGAATTTCAAAACTTATTTAATTATTTTAAACATTATTGTATCAAAAAAGGATTTTTACTACATGACAGAAAATACTGTTTTATTTTGAGGTACCTTAGTCAGCTGAACTAATCTCTAAGTTTCATTCTGAAGAAATAAGAATAATTCTGCTGTCATCGCATTCAAGAATTTATATTTATTACATTAACTAATTATTTTTATGTATTATGTAAGCATATAGATGATTATTATGATATATATATATATATATATATATATATATATATATATATATAAGAATAATAATTATTACTTATTATTACTTATACTTATCCGAATATATTTTTTAATATATAAAAATTTTATAATTCAGTAAAATTATAATAAAAATCGCGCTGATTTACGGCGTATATCGATGTAAATCAATATACATATTGCATACATTAAGAGGAGAAAAAAATAGAAAAGAAAAAACAGTTATCCATAGAGGAATGGAATGCGCGCGTGCGACGTCACGATATCGTATCTTGATAAACGATCTAACGTATATAAATATAACCTGCAGCTTGATTTATGTACGAGGTAGCCGTAAAGTTCCGGGACTATTAAATGACTTTTCATAGTCATTCCGCAGAGACAAGATGTTGCCGACCGGTATGTGTATATGTATGTATGTATGTATGTATGTATGTATATATGCATCAGATTCATGGGGTAGAGATGAGCGATCACGAACGACCTCGGGCATGACCTTGGCGTAAGTTACATCTTTAGAGGTCCTTCCGAGGTCGTGTACATAATATAAGCTTCAAAAACTTGACCGGCAAATAACACTGTCATTCGACGGTGGCGAAGATTTACGAAATTCGTAATTCGTAATCTGCCAAACTATAAACCCAATGTATTATTTGTAGCCGCGCACGTGGTGTTCATTTTTTTACTCCTTGCAGACAAAACGAAAAATAGCCGAGCTTTTTCATTAATGCTCGAAATGCCTGTCCGTACTTATCGCGAGATCGTTCTCGCACGGATGCTCTTAATTCATTTCTCTCCTCTCGTAAATTCGTACCCCAGTATCGCGGATCCCCTCCGTCATCGCTGCCCGATGATTTCCCGATAACGCCAATCGAGCCGATGCAGAACGGTGGCATAACGACGAGCGCATCAAGTGAACACTCATTGTGGCTCGCTCTCATTGCCCTCCTCCCCGGCGATTAAAGAGTTGTTATGTTTGTCTATGTGTGTATATATATATATATATATATATATATATATATATATATATATATATATATATAAACTGAATGTATATGTTATAATGATATTATGACGAGTTACTCGCTCGGCGAGCGCGTAACTGCCGATGCTGGCGCATTGTTCTTCGACTCTCCTCCTTTCTAAATTCTCGCTCGGGGCGTTATGTTGCGCCTGTCGCGCGCGCACCCTCCTCTCAGCAGGTCGCGGTGGAATGTGCTGTTTTTTTTTTTTAAAGGGGCGTTACCCATGATCATTGAAATGAAATTATTTAGAAGAGATTCTTTAGGTTCCTGTCTTTCATCTTTTTTTATTCTTTCTTTTGTTTTGAAGACACTTGACCTACAGACTTTAAGCATGGGTCTATTTTTAAGAGAAATATCTTCTTTTTTTTTACTAAATATGTCCAACAGGCGCTGAAAACGTTTTATTCTTTGAAAAAGCTCAAGAAAAACATTAAGATCAGATACATTCGTTAATTTTGTATCAATGCAGAACTGAACTTCTGAACCTAAGAAGGAATATATCTGTGTAAGTGAAATTCATCGGATTGAACGAAACTTCATCTATAAAAGAGAAAGAATGAAGTAGAAGAAACGAGATATGTATTTTTTAGCGGCTTTTATTGATTTAGAACCGTTAGAGGGCCGGAATGACGTCATATGGCGCATCTTTGAAAAGTTTATTTCAAGTGTTCTTTGATGTATCCAAAATTGTAGATGAAAATTCAAATTTTCAGTCCAAATTGAAGCATCGCTTAACCCACTTTTCCTAACCTCGAAATCAAAGTCATAAATTCTGATTTGTACAATCGTTCTATTAGAAATTTATTAGTTCATCGTTCAGTTTATCATTGCTATATGCGCTTATCTACGAATTTGAAGTTTGACGATCTCAATTACCGCTAGGTGACGCTTACCCATTATTGCGTTCTCTACAAATATACTAGCTACGATACGTATGTAAGTTCAATTACGTTTCGGGCCAGAATTATACCTATATAATTTAGTTTTTTCATTCATTGTGACTCAAAAAAGGGTTTTTATAATTATAAAGGTGGAATTTGAAGAAAAATCTTTATTTATTATTAAATGCCACTTATCAGTCTTCGATTTTTTGTTATTTTTGAATATAAAAATACATTAAAAAATCCACGCATTACCATTCCGGGCTGGCATGACGCCATATAGTGTCATGGGTTGAGTTGTCAACATTAGACCCTGGATTAGCTCTCATTTAGAAACCTCAGAATACTTTTCTATGGAGATAAGAAACAAACTAATTTTTCAAAATTCCGGCCCTCTAAAGTTGAAGGATTCGTATCGCCCTGCGATGATATATGATTAAGGGGTGTTGAATTCGAACTAGTGGATTTGGAGAGCGCCTGTTTTTTATTTTCAAGGAGGTTTTTCAATTCAAAAAAATAAACTTGACCCTTAAACAATCTTGAAGTTTACAAAGTCAATTTTTTAACATATCTATAAGCGTACTATTTACCCTTCTTTCAATTGTAAATTTAAAAGGAACTGTTTTCATTACAAAAATAATCATAATAAAGAAATTTGACCTTGAACCAACCAATGTCATTAGTGTTAAAGTTCATTTGAAGGTCACTATTTATTAAATATTATAAGAAATTGCTTTGAGTATGGCCTTAATATTTACAAAATAAGTAATCCCAAAAAAATATTGATTGTTCAATCATACATAAATTAGCCCTTATCATATCCATTAGCATAAGAGGTAATATTTACATTAGAAGTTAATGAACGCTGCTTAAAATATAAATGTTAAAGAAACAATTAGAACAAATGTTAAAGAAAATTTAATTAATTTATTTCAAATTGTAATTCAAATGAAAACAGTCCATCTGTCGGCGTATGTTTAACACCATTCGTCGCAAAAGTTTTAGGATTGAATTAGAATATTATGATGTAAACAATTTGTGTTTATATATATATATATATATATATATATATATATATATATGTACATGTACATATAATATGTGCACCTTTGTCCGCGTGCTCAGACGGTCACGCCAGACGTCCCTGCACATCGAGGATTACGTTTCGCTAACCCATAATAGCGATATCCCGTGTCTCTCTGTCGCGGCGACCAACGCGCGCCGCGCGCGCTGCATCGCAGGCTGCAGCCCCATCAGGCTACAATTACGAGGAATTCGCGATTAAAAGTGCAACTCTATAATTGCGCCTGTTCGCGCGTTTTAGCGTACAGAAGGGAGTGGGGTTGAGAGGGGGAGTTTGTACAAGTAATCAGCAGCGAGCGGGCATTGTCCTCTCTATTTCCAACGAATCGTTGCGTGTGGCCGTGGACATTGCATTGTAATTTATGCCCCGAGTAATTATTGGCCGAATTCCGAATTGTGCTATATATAAAACATATAGATATGTATCACGAAAGATCGAATGGTTCACTAAAATTATGCACGGATGTACGGGTCTACTAAGACGATAATATTGAGCTCGATGGGAGTTTGTTATTAATATGAGAAAGAAAGAAAATGAACTCGAAATAATTTATCAGAATAATATAACATCTTCTAAATATATAATTCTCTTATTATAAAACGACTGGCTCCGCAAGACGAAAAACCGAGGTATAAGTTGAACGAAGTTAATTCTTCCTTATGCACTGGCTGGAAAAGTATAGTTATAGTCGTTTGCCGATGTTACTTCTTGATTTTTTTCAAGAAATTTTTCTTCCAATATTAATATGTACATCGAAGAAACTGGAGTATATGTAGCACTGAAAAAGAAAATTTATTTTTGTTGCATCAAAAAAAAAAAAAAAAATAATCGCTTTAAGCACGAAGTGCGCGCATATATTTTCTGAAATTCCTTTTAAATCTGAGGGAAGGAAGCTCATCTCGACGCGAGCTCTCTGCATGCGCGCATAAACTTCAAAAACGAGTTTTTGTTAAAATTTCATTTTACAAACTGGTCGGTGTGCAGGCTAAATCAAAGGTTATATTATTATTACATCTTACCTTGGATTTTACGTGAAATTACTTAATAATATCCTGTACGATGCAAAGTTACTTGCTGTTGTTTTTTTTTTTTTTTTTGTTATATTCGGCTTTAAAAGCGTGTAACATTTTTACATCGAGAGTATTAAATGCACGGGTAAAATTTTGGTATTTTTTATTCTAAAGGTATCGAGCTTACGACTTTTTGCCTTGGAAATCCGGATAATGTTGAAAGTGCGCATATCATTAACTTGTTCCGTCCAGAGTATTTTACTTGTTTTATTTGTTGAAAGTGACGAGAAAAAGGAGATGAGCCTGCACACCAATTGAAATGTTTTAAAAGCCGCGCTGCGATACACCACATTTTCTTTTCATTTTCAAACTCAAAATTGCTTCTGAAGTTAATGTTCCGATAAAATATTGGTAATTTTTTTAGTAGCTTGTTTTTTTTTTAATTCAAAATTTTAATTTCTACTTTTTATTTCTACGATTAGATATTTGTTTAGTCACGATCAGAAATTACGTAAATTTGAATTCAAAAGTTGTTTTAAACTTCATTTTTAAATCATTTTTTTGACGATAGTAAAGTTAAACCTTGATTTGGAAAAATACAGCATGGAATTTCAAGACGACGTCATTTGGATAAATAGATAAATCTATAATAAAAGCCTAAAAAATACGATACCCTGACCTGTCTTTAAAAAAATAGACTCATATACTAGTTATATGTGTATACGTGATTTAAGTTTCTTGCTCAGTACAAATACTTACGACTTGTAATAAAATCCTAAAAAATAATTATTTTTCATTGCTACCTGTATGTCGGCACTTATGTAAATTGGTATTGAAAGCTGTTGAAAAATTTCTTTAAAAAAATGGAGCTAGACGTAATCAGTTTTATGCCCGTACTCTTAACACCATCCAATCTTCAACTTCCTCTCTATACATCCCTCCATCACACTCTTAATTAACTCCCTATTGTATGTATAGAGCTGGACGAAATTCCGAAACTTTCGGAAAGTCATCGATAGCCGCTCGTGACAAAAGGATCCATATAGAGATTTTGCGCGCATGCGCGTCTTTTCTCTCTTCCGTCTTCTCCTACGGCAAGCGAGATGCGCGAAACGGGAGCGGCCCATCCGCGAGCATTCAGATAAAGAGAGTCGCTGTATTATGTGTATATGCATATAGTGGCCATCAGGAGAAAACTCATCCTCATAATGGGCCTGCTGAGCGGCGAGATGGACGAGCAGATGTCGTACTATTCGACCCTGACGCGGGAGGAGAGGGCCAGAATGCACCCCTGTAAAAAAGCCAAATGGTAGGTGTGCATTGAGAGTGAGGGGGGGGGGAGGGAGTACATTTGGAAGAACAGCTGTATTGTTCTTATATGTCAATTATTAGGTGTATGTTATTATGTGTGGCGCCTCTGCTCTTCGAGTTGTTTAACTTCTCAAAAAAAAGCGGTTCTTAAGTGTTTTTTTACAGTAATCGTAATTTAAGCTTATTTCATACAACTTTCAAAATTATAACTTTATCTACAAATATACGAATCATAATTTGCAATTGCTATTTTTCTAACGTTTATCCATACAGATTTTCATGAATTTTAGGGAAGCTAGATGGGAAAAGTAAGCATTTATTTTTAAAAGCCGATGATAGTAGTGATACTTGTAAGTTACGTAATTATAAACTATAAATATCTATATATTTCAAATCTGTAATACGTACATTACCGTTTTTCTGTATTGTACTGTATAATTGATATATTATACAATAAAAGCAACTCTTAAAATTTAGGAAAATTGTTATTTGGTCTGAAAAGAATCGACGCACCGAGCCATTAGTCTTCATAAAAAAATTTAACTAAAAAGACAGATGCGCGCGCGCGCGCACACACACACACACACACACACACACACATATTTGTCGGAGTGCTTTATTGAATAAGCACTTTTCGCTCTGAGGAATGATGCCGAGGAGAATGGCAAAAAAGAGACGTGGCACGTTGAGCGGACTCTTTCCTTGGTAGAAAGCTTTGTTAAAACTGTCATTGTAAAGTAGAAATTAATCGCGCTAAAATGATTTGACAAGTTTAATCCAAAAATGATCCCTTTTGATTTTACAGAATTTAAATTCATGTTTATAGTTTTGATGTAAAAGGAAGAAGAAGATCCGTTTTATACATGCTTCTACATATTTAAAATTGGAACCTAATTGATTCAAATTTTTTGCACGTCCACAAAATTTTAAAAATATCTGCTGCTTTGATAAAACCATATGTATGAAATTTATGATATATATTCCTTCCTTTCTGTCAATTAACGAAATAAAATTAAACTCCTTGACCAATACATCCAATCGTATAATATTAACAAAAAAAAATCTCAATTAATCCTAACGAGGAAGTGTCAATGAATTTTCTAAAGGAACGTCTCCTCCCCTACCCCCACCCCCCTTCTCATTCAAGTTACGCAGTTGAGCCACCGAAGACCGAACCGATCATAATAAGTAATAAAAATACTATTAAACGAGATACATATGGTACAACAGTAGAAGGAGGCATCGCGGGAATAGCAATTATTAGACTCGTCGCGTTGCGGCACGTATGGTAAAACGTAATATAACGGCCGGGGAGGGGCGGGGAGAGGCGGGGGAGCGATTGTGCACTCAATCGGTCATGTGTCGAGTAGCAATTATTATATACATTGTTCCAAAGGAATGCCTTGCGAAGTGGCCGCGTTGTGCGATCTAAAATTGATCGTTGCACGTGAAATCTGGCGCGCGCCGATGCTCTGGAATAAAGATGTATACGGTTGCTTTAAACAGACATACTTATTGACATTTAATATTTAAAAATCAAAAAAAAAAAAAAAAAAAAAAAAACGTTTACCTGAATTTGGAAGTTAAATGTTTCTATATATTCCTATTTTCGATTATTGTTATCTCGCAGCAAAAGAAAGATTTTGTTTTTGTTTGATCTAAAGATGTGTCGACTGTCCTCTCTTACCGATCGAGTAGAAATACTTTGTTGTAAATAATATTATATCCGAACATTAAATAATTATTATCAGCTCGTCTGTACCCATTAGTTACGTGTATTTTACAGGTCGGAAAACACTCGAGCAAATCGGTCGATTTAGAAATGAGAACGTTTCGAAAATTCGATATATACAAGTTTCATTGGTTATGAAATTTTGAAAACTTTATCTTCCTTGCCACCGTTTTACAAATCTGCTGGAAACTCTTGCATACTGCATAAAGTAGATGTAAATAAAGGGCTGCTTAATTAACTACAATTTGCGATAATTAATTTTATACAAAAAATATTCTTGAAAAAAAAAGTATTTTTGTTGAGTCGGTATAAAGGAACAGCCGGCATTCCGTGAACATTATTATTTTTGAAAAATATACAGCATAATTATTATTAGTAGCATTTACAATCCTAGCAATATGGAATTCTATATAGATTTAATAAGTAAAGGATTATAAGAATATACCTTTCAGAAACACTGAATAAGTGGTTTTTCCCCCACCGGTCGCTTAATTTTGTATGTGAAAATCCTTTTCCGGTAGAGCTTTACACATACGCGCGCGTGCCCGCGCCCTCGCGGTAGACACTTCCGAAAAGTATGACGAAGAAACCAGTGATTATCCTACGACCCAACCAGGGGTTGGAATTGCCAGGTGTTGTAGCACGACGTTTTCTAACTGTCAAGACACACGCGCGCGCGCGCACACACACATACACACAAAATAACGAGCCCACTGCAACTCTGCTTCGCAGAAATCGTATATATTGAATTTCGCGGTAAAACGTTTTAGCATTGTTATTCGTTTCGACGTAAGCTGTATGTGTATGCGTGCGGCTGATCGCAAAGATTAAGCTCCTTACATTTCCTTGATCGATTTCATTAAGCCCGTGCCGAATTAAACAGATGATGCTCGTATTAATTGAGATTAATCTTGCCGTACTATATATATATATATATATATATATATATATATATATATATATATATATATATATATATATAGACTTGAACGACGAATGGCATGTTCCGCTATTTGTCCCAGCCAGTTTTCCCTTATATACTCCACTATTCATTCTCATCTCTCTATGTATAAAAATATACATACCATCATTAGGTTCTCGTTATGGCTGCGATGACTAGATCATGGAAATCATGTGTATTTACAACGATCAGTCTTCTATTATTAATCTATTATCAAAATTTATTAACATGAGGTGATTTCGCGGAGATACATTGGAGGCTTTGATGTGATCGCATATCTTACATTTTCTTTGGGGCTCGGCTACCATTCCCCAACAATCTTAATGACAATTTCTATTTTAAAGAAAAAATCATATATGGTGGCTGAAAAATAATTTTGCATCGCTCCTATCTAAAAATCGCAACTTTATCGTGTATACAAATTAGAAAAACGTCGTTCAAAACCAGTGCGCTAGTTTATATAGGACATTCGCTCAGCTCAATAATCAAATTCCATACCAGTTATGAAATATACTATATAATTACAATAACTATGTCTGATTTACAAAATATAAATATAATTTCAATAATTGTATATAATAATAATTGTATCCGTTAAAATAATCGTTTGAATAGATTATTCTGCTTATGAAAAAAGCCTTTCTAAAATGATATAGAGATTTCGACGCGCGTACGACAGTTGGCTTTTTTGTTTTTAACTTGGCAGACATTTTCATCTCGAGCGGATAAGAAGAGCAGTGAGAAACATCTCGCGCAGTAAAACTCAACTTTCACATTAGTTTCGAATTATCTTATTGTACGCCAACGAGATTCCACAAAGTTATCTTAAAAATATATTTCTAAATTAAAACTATTAACAAGAATGGAGTCGTCGAATCAGTAGTTATTTATTCTTTGAGGCAAAACGTTTTGTCATATAAATGTAGACTTTTTAAAAACTTTCATTAAAAGAAGATCATTTAGTTTTCTTTCTCACGATGACTTAAACTAGAACACTGTAGAAGGAAGTCGATCTCTATTTTTGGTCAGACCTGTCAACAAGACGATTTCAAGACTTTCCTCCAGACTTTCTATTTTCTAATTTTATTCGCTGACTCTGTTGTGTTAAGAATTCTTTATTGACTATGTCAATGAACATTGTACATATAATCTTACTGAGCTTTACAAAAATTAATGTAACTTTTAAGTATATATATATATATATTTTAAAATCCTTTTTATTTTATTTAATTAAACTCTTATATAAATTTTATATAAATATAAAAATCGTAGAATTTTTAAATCTTTTATAAAAAACTTCAAATATCAAAATGTTTTATTCTTATAATTTATTGTTTATAATCATGAAGAATCTTGTAAACGGATCAGAAATAAAGGTTATTTTAAAATTTCAGATCCACATTATGATTTACTACTTTACTTACAATTGCAAATTCTATTCTTAATCCATCATTTTATATGATTATATAAATAATTTATTATTATAAATTAATTGTAAATATTTTTCGTTATTATTTATTTTAAAGTTTGTGCAACTGGCATTTTATTATAAATTGACATAAGTTTATGATTGCATTACATTCTCTAAAAAATCCTCTTCCCGTCCAACCGTAACCATCAGCAATAGCAACGCATAAGCCATATAATACAGTATTTCTATAATTATGAAACTGCATTTTACTCCGATCGCATTTATCAATGATTACTATTATTGCAATTAAATATTTTGCTCCATCTTACCACTCACTGGATAATCTGTATGATTCTGATTCAATTTGGTATTGCAATACAAACATTAATTTCGGTTTCATAATAAAAACGATTGGAAATAATTTTTTTTTTTATAAATAATTAAAGTATTTCTGCAGGATGGAATCACTCCCGCTTGCAATTAGATATAAATCTATACGTTCTCTAAAAGTTACAAGATCGTTTTTTCTATCAGAATTTTTCGTTATTTATTATTATACGCGATGCAGACGAATTTTAGTGATACATCATCTGATATATCATTGTGTTCCGCCCTGTAGAAATAACTTCAACAATATCGATTTAAACCCATAAGTTTTAAACGTAAAATGAGGACGCACACATTTTGTAATAATATCGAATTGGCTAAAAATCGCATGTAATTTGTAGTTACGAACTGCCGTCCCAGCGTACCAATCGCGGCGAGGAGTACTCCCGATCAGAATGAGCAGGGAAGACGACGACTACCAATATCGCTGGCATAAGCAATGGCGTAATACGCGGTAAAAATATTGTTTCTAGTAAACAATTAAGACAAATTTTTCTTCTCAGACAATGTCATTCCAATAATAAAAATATGCAAGATAGAAAATCCATTATAATTACAATATGTGATTTAAATTTCTTGATTTCGCAGATTTTTTGTTTCAAAATAAGACATCTTGATAGAAAATTTAAAAAAATTTCCTACCTCTATAAAGTTTGACCATATCTGGCATATGATTTCGGGGTCGATGAAATCTAAATTTGATGTCTATTTAACCCTATGATATTAGAATTTTCGAGAACCTAAAAAACTAGGCCCGAAATAAATGTATGTTTTTTAAGCTACCCACATTATTCATTATCGATCTAACTTAATATCAAGTCCTAATAAAGAATAACTGTGTATACGAAATTATTACATGAACCAATCCTTCAGAGACATCGTTGCCGTACTATTTTGCCATATTATTGTCATCCAGAATACCTGTACCTATTTATCAAAGTACGATCTCTCAAGGAAAGTATAACAGTTTCACGTGGTTATGATAATGTGGGATTCTTAAAAAATGTGGGTTTAATACTCAATGACATAGAATTATAGTCTCCATACTCAAAATGCATGCATACATGTCTCGCATACTAAATTTCACGCGCACAAGTATCTTTATCTTACCGGGTTATAGAATTACGGGATTTGAAATTTATGGGATCAAAGGATTGTGGGTTTCCAGGTTTTGGAGGATTATTCGGTTAGTATGCTCGATTGAATAATTGAATTTGTCGGACCTATGTTTTCAAATTCTGAAAAATATGATGTAATGGAGTTGAATGACCTCAAATTTAAATGCATATGATAGGCATACTGAGACTCCAGAAGTAATTTTTTATGGCTTAATTCGATTTCCTGTCATTCTTTTTATCCTTGATTCTGACTTTTCTATCTATTAGCAATCAACTTGAGTTAAAATATATTAACTATTTTTGAACAAATATGAAATGTTTTTCTTTTTCATATTTTCATTGGCAATACATTTTTCTTCGTCAATAACAATTTTATTTAATTTTATTCGGATACCAAGGTCGTGCACCATACAAAAAATATAAAATTCAACCATGAATTTCGAAAAATGTTATTGAATATTTATCCAAACTTGAATCGAAACTGTATTACGCAAAGAATTCAAGAATGCCTTCATCTTCAACCTTTGCCTGTTATTAAATATAATTTATTAATTTTATTTCATTATCAACTTGCCATGTATTCAAATATAGAAAATCAGGTTTCCTTTGTTGATTAAGTAAAAAAAGGGGGATATTAATCCTAAAATATTGTACCTCATATTTCTCATTAAACGTCTTAATAATACTGTGTGAGAGACAAATCTGGCCAGATCTTTTCCGAGATTTTTTAAACGATTCAATTGACGCATGCGCATCTGAGTCTATGAATTTTTTAAAAACCAGTTTTCTCTCACTTATGTATATAATATGACGAGGACAAGATCCTGCTAAGCCAGAATCTATTATACCTGATGTATGCGCGCGTATACAAAGTATGCTTTGTGCGACATTTTATTAATGCGAGTATAGGACTTATTTATACTTTACTTATACTTAGTCACGAAGCCTGCGGATTCTTTTAGATATACATTATATATTATTATATATAATGTATAATGTGTGTTTTCGATCATTTAAAGAATAAACATGTTTTTGGCTGTGTAGTAAGATAGAAGAATATAGAGAAATTAATACGATCAGACTTCCATTAGTCTATAAATTCATGATTAATATTGTACTGTATGTATATTATAAATATTTTTATATTGTGTATTTTTGTTAATACAACATCGAATCTCTCAATCAATTAGTTGTTTCTCAATCAAGTTCGTTGAAATGGAATTTAGCACTAATATTTTTATATTAACTGATTTCATTATGAATATGAGAGAGAGAGATAAAACTGTACGATAAATATAGCCAACAAGTTGTGGGAATATAAAAATATTATTGATAGCTATAAGAATATAAATTTTAACAATTTTTCAAAATGTCAATAGTACATTTTTTTAACCGTAAAACCTTCGAAGTTAAACGAGAATTACGTGTAGAAATAAATTTGACTTTATAGTATCTGTTTAAATTATTATTCACTGCCTTTCATTAACTAATCCGAAATGACAGATGTTGCATTTATCTTATTCTGTCTTCAAAATAATATTAAGAAAAAAAATTATTTTCCATCACGAATAAGTTAATGCAACTTCAACGCTGACTTATCGGACCCGCGTTAATTTTCTAGGTTAATTTTTTTTCTCGTATTTTTAACCTTCAATGGTGTAAAGCAAAGAAGAAACTTCTATTTTTATGCTTTCTTTTTATGCACGTTCTTTAATAAAAATTTTTAATTTATTATTGAATTCTATTACCGAGGATTTTCATTGAATAGTCATGGATATCTTTAAATAGTGTTGTAATTTTCTTTAATAATAATTAAACATATTACTTTATTTGTATATAAAGCAATGAAAAGTTCAGACCTACTTTGACTTTACTTATTTCTGAGAAAAAATATTTAAAAACCTCTACAGAAAACTAACAACTATCAATTAAATAAAGTGATTTTTTGTTTGTCAAGCATTTAGACTCTTAGAAGTTTTGGTTCTCTTAAAACTTTATCATAATATATAAAGTAATTTATACTTTTTTTAAATGGATATTTCACTTATTATGTTGTGTTTAAAAATCGAAGCGGAAATTTATGTATATAAATATATAGAATCAGATATAATGTCTCTGGATTTCCATATTATTTTTCAACTAATCTGCAAAAAAGTTTATGCTATGAATTCATATGTATAAGTTTGCTATATCCATATATCCAAATTTTCCAGTTTCGCTGATGACGTCATGCGTGAAAATCCATTTAAAACAGGGTTTCATTTTAGACCTGAATTTTTTCAATTTCTAAAAAGAAAGTAATGTTGCATAATAATTAATTCTGCTATTTCATATTATCTATAGAGAATTCTCTGAATTCAAAGCAATATAAAACAAAAATTAAAAAGTCTACCTACATTAACGAATTGAACAAATGGAAATAACTAACCTTGTTACTAAGTTGATTGTGCTAATCTAAACTGATTCATTGAAAAAGCTTTCACTTGCCTAAAAGTTTAAAATACTGAATATACAATTCTTATATATTATTTTTCAAGTATATGTGCACATTATACAACGTAAATATAATTTATTAATGTTGTTATTTTTTAATATACTTCAATAGTTATTTTCGTCCCAAACCATAAAAATGAATTTTATAGCTGTGTATCCAACATAATTTTTTGGTTCCATAACCATTAAATTGATTTTTATTCCGACTATTTCACAGCTATTTACTTACTTCGTCGCAGCACAACTCTTTAATTTTCTCCTTTTTTAAGATATGGATCCAAAAAATACATTGTTACATCTCAAAAAAAATAATTCGTAAAAACGAATTTTACAACAATGGTATTGAAAAGAAAACACGTAGTCCTACAATCAGTTCTTGAATTCAGATAGCTTCGACATTATTAAAAATCTTGTATAATTGCATATGGTAAAGCTACTTATATATCGATATATAGCCTGCGTTCAATGTTCAGGCTGGTGATTTTCACCGATTCATTTGCTGAGAATTGCAATATCCGTTAATTTATACTGATACTATATGCACTATTGCTTACAAGTGGAAAAGTTGAAAATAGTAACTAAATAAAATTTAAAAAAAATACCTTGTAGGTAGTATGTCTTACCGATTTTTATGAAATAATATACTTATATATAAATAATACAACAGTCTACCTATTAATTTGTTGTAAAATAAATGAACAAATCTTTAAGCCGAATACTCGTGGACATTGGATGGGTGATAAAGACGATTTTATAGTGTTGATTTTCAATCTCTAGAAAATATATGATTTCAGTTTCTTATTTTTGTATTTCTCAGGATATATCTGAATTTCGTAAAAAAAAAAAACAAAAATGCCAGGTCCATCTTCCTTTTTTGAATGTAAAATCAATCAATCACACACACAGACACGCACACTTACATCGCCGATATAACCTTTGTACGTAATTGCTAACGTAGCCCTTTGCTTTCCACCTTAATTTCCAGCGTGATGATGTCCTCGGCGGGCTCGTCGCCTACCCTCCACCAGGCCACCTCGCCCGGCTACGTCGAGCTGCCCGACGAGCCGCGTCCCGGCAAGATCACGCCCTCGACCGGCACCCACACGACGAGCACCTCGTCCACAGCGGGCAGCTCGCCCTCGTCCCGCAACGTCGCCTACAATAACAACAGTAGCAGCGGGCCCAGCAGCGGCGCCGCCGTGGCGAACGGCGAGGCCGGCGGCGTCGGGCCCGGCGTCGACGCGATCGGCGACACGGGCAGCGGCACCGGCAGCAGCCCCGAGGTCGAGGAGGCCATCGAGGAGGCGGTGCCGATCGTCCGCACCACCCTGCCGTCGCCGGAGCCGAGGCCGGCGATCGAGCGCAACGGCTACGGTAACAAGGACCACGACCGGGTCGACGGCAGCAACGGCATAAGCAAGGCGGCCAAGTCCCAGCCAGCCCACCAGGCCCATCAGCAGAACGAGGTCGACGACGACAGCTGCCTGATCAAGTGCGTCTACTTCACCCAGCAGTGCTGCGAGTGCACGATAGTCTGAGGGGAAGGGAGGGGCCAGGGTTGACCGACCGAAGTTATAAGCCGTTCTTGTTTTATATATATATATATATATATATATATATATATATATATATATATATATATATAAACATTATCTAAGCGGAAAAAACGAGCCGATGTATAATAATAATAAGAATGATACCGATCGTTGACGCATGCCCGCTGTGAGGACCGTACCTCTCGGCGCACGCCGGCAGTTCCGTTCTACGTGAAAATTCGTGGTGGGCATGTGAGAAAATATTAAATGTCGCGCGTGCGCGCTGCGGCACGCGATGCGTAATGTGGACGGAGGAGCTTTATATGACCGATGCGCGCGCATCGTACGCTCGTTGTTGGTAAAAATTTTTCCGTTAAAAATGTGGCACAATCAATAGGTTACGGTACATTGAGAAATGGCAACATTCGCACGGATTGAATCGGATGCACGCGGATTGGCGGCTCAATGTGTTACAATCCGCTTAAAATTATACTTAAACTTAAATTATACGTTATTATTGAGTAAATGTGGATGGAAACGGCTCGGGTTAATGTTTTACATTTTGAACTAGATTGAATCTTAAGTACGATTTATTCCTCGCCGAGGATGTTAACTTTTCGCTATCATAAACTGACTGAAATTGAGTTGGAATAACTCATTGTAATACTACATATATCTTAATTGGTTTCAGTGACAAAAAATTTTACGTAAATTGCCAAATCTATGATTCACTATATTTCCCTATTTAACATCACCTAAACTTGATCTTATTGGTACCGATTAAAATGGCCTTTCAGTTAAAGTTTTGAATTGTAACAGATTGATACATATCCAATCCTAAATCGACTTTTAAGCGATTCAATCCTCATTAATTATGTTAATTTTTTGTTATTTCAAGCGAATTGAAATGAATCGTAACGTATCGAATTCCATATCCGTTTCAATCCCTTCAACACTAGACTTCAATGTGAAATCACTGATATACGGATTGAAACGACTCCGGTTAAAGTTTGTCGAGCAGACTGAAACGTCATCTAATGGTAAACCTGTTAAAATCCTTATCAATGACATTAAATATATGTAATATTCAATTGGATTGAAACTAATGCAGGATTAATAATTCGTTGCGGTCTGCTCGTATACGATTTGTGTCCCACGACTCAACATTTTCGCCAACGCATGATGACAGCTTCCGTGCACCGTGGAATGATATTGTTTCGTCGCGCGGGGCACGGATAATAGGCCATAAATTCATCGAATCCGGGAAAAAGATCGTTCGAAAGTATCATATACGTCAAATTCTCGAGTACGCGCGCGCGATTCGGATGATTATGCAGATCTGTATAGCTATGTACATCATATAATGAGGGGGGGGGCGTATAGCATTTTGCGATTTCTCGTTGCCTTATTTGCTCTATTAATACAAATGCATATGTTAAACTTTTTAACTACGTCGAGAAAAATTTTCAATTATATTATAGCGCAATTTATTTTCCGGACTCCTTGACAGGAGGCAAAAGAAAAATTATAATCGACGCTGCTTTATTCGTATAATAAATCGGCAGGGTATGCTTTGTATTAACCCAATAGACACACACATATATATATATAGATATAAGCGATGCGTCAATTTATGTAAATATACATATATCTATACTTTGTTCGGCATCGAAAAAAAATAATAATAATATGTTTTACGTATATAGTAAATTATAAAGCGCGCTTTTTAGCATATTACTAAGATACATGAGATGTATAAGGCGAAAAATTTGTTTTATCGAAAACAAAATACGAAAGGTTCTTTTTAAATCGAATAATATTCAGAATTTATGATATCTTATATTTTATAAATATATATATATTGTTTTTATGATTGAAAAATTCACGAATATTTAAATAGAATATTCTTTGATATCAGGAACAGTATACGCTTTATTTTATTTAGTGCAAACGTTTCACTATCAAACAAAAACAAATTCAAACAATATATAGGTCACGAATTGTTAAAATTAAATAAAATTTGAAATCCGCTCATTAAAATTTCGTTATTTTTAAAAAATAATTTTCAAATATTTGGACAAAGGTTCGATTTTAATCGTCATTGATAAAAATGCAAATATCATTTTTATAAAGGAAACAATTAATCAAAAAGCGTTTTTAACTGTATAATCAAATAATAAAAGTATTGGTTGTGAATTACAGAAAAAAATGTAAACAAGAGTGCTTTGGTCAGAGAAACTCTTATTATTATACATATATATTTCTTTAATGTATATAAATTTATCGATTGTCAAAAATAAGAAGAAAAGTAAAATAACCGCACTGAGCGCTATTTTTGTGATTTTCCGCGAGGTCGTTCTTCCTTTAATTCCAATGAGTTGAAATAATTTATGAAATCATAAAATTAGAAATCGAAACATTCCCGAAAGTACAATACTGTGGAAGCTTAGTTTGTTTCACATCTTTTTACTTAAGTGTAAAAATATTTTTATAAGTGCGACGATAAAAACACAAAACAAAACATTATTTCTTATAAATTTTACTAAGTAAAAGAAATAAAACGAATCTATTTTGTACGATTTTTTACAATGTATTATGGGCGAGATTAAAAATATCATGATACGTTTACAAATACTAAAAAGTATTCATATTATGAAGTGTATAAATTGGAGTATATGTTCAAGATCAAAAAATTGAGTAAATCTTTTGCAAATTAATAAAATATAAGGCTTCTCTTTTCTTATTCTTTCACTTACGTTACAATATATAGATAAGTTTTTTATATTGTACGAAGTATGCTAATTTTTTACATTTCGATTAGAAAAAAACGATTACCAGTCAAAGTTAATATAACAGAAAAATTCTTATTTTCAAGAATAAAATCTATTGTTTAATACAAAAGGTGAATTTATTTTGACACAAGAAAAGTATTCTTGTGGCACATGAAATAATTCAGAGTAATAATTTTATGAATATTCAGTTTTAAATTGATATAAAATAATTGATTTATAATTAATTATATTAATTAATTAATTTATAATAATTCAGTATTTGATAGGATTGATACTTCACAAATGAAAAAACGTAACATCTATTAAAGGACTTTTAGAATAATAAAAACTCGCCTGTTTATTATTAAAAATTATTTTTCCTAGATTTCTATCTTATGAGTGTTCAGAAATAAGCAAAAATTAAAGTGCAATTTGTTTTACAATTTTTTTTTAATAATTTACCTGTTCCCATATTACATCAAATTATTTTTAAATTAAGTGTAAAAAGCTATGAATCTTTATTATAAAAGATTATGTCATTTGTAATGGTTGTTATAAATTTATTAAGTAAATCTTTGGAAACAAGGTCAAAGTTAAAGTTTCAATTAAATTTGTTCTAACAATCTTTAGTTATGTTACTAATACAGATATTTTTTATTTCTTTACATATGCTTTCTATTTTTTTAATTATTTTTAAAAACATATCTAAAGTATTTTGTTGTCAAACTTTTTTTTTTATAATTAAGTTTTTTAAAATTATTATTATTAAACGGTCTATCTTGATAAATATCTTGCTTAACATAGTTTATTTGTGAAATTAAACAAAAACATATACTTGCTCACATTTATTAATAAAACTAGAAACACTCACAGTATGAATAAATTGTTTTTTTATTTACAGTATTAGAAAGTCAAATAAGTAAAAATATTATTTTTACCTTTCACAGTATATAAATCAATTTTTTATAAATGTAAAAAATTCGACCAGTAGCGTGTACAAACGATATTAACCAGTATAAATTTTAAAATACATAAAAATATTAATGGCTGATAGTTGATATTATTTTTGTATACAAAATTTGTATACATTATACAAAATTATACATGATTATATAAGTACAATATAATAATAATAATAATAATAATATATATTTATATTATAGAATAGATAAAAATATATATTAATTATTATGTTACCTTATATAATTATATATAATTCGGAGATTTTCAGACCATTTTTATGTACAATAATTTATTCAAGATCTTCCATCTTTTAGTAATGACCATTAGGTTTTAGGCATATGACTAGACGATTAATTAACTATTTATACACAATACATTTCACTACCCTGGTACACACGGTTTGATTCTCTTATAAAAGTCTTATACTTATGAAACTTAAAAAAAAAATTAATAATGAATTGCAAGCAATAAAAGACAATTTAAGACTTTGAGAATTATAATACTTTACAGTAAAATATAAATATTATAAGTAAATTGAAAATTCTCTTTTATATTTGAATCAACATAAATTTACGAATTGGAAGTTTCCATCGTTAGAGTGCAACAAAATTTTTGGAAAATCAATTTATACTGAGCTTATATTAATCATGGATAAATAAAAACATTTTTTCTTCCATAGCTAAGTAATATGCAACTATATGCTTCATGCTAATTTGCTCATATTTGACAGCTTTATATAATTGTGCAGAATTATTCCGTTGCATTCTCACAATATTTTTCAACTATTTACTATTGTAATTGTATATTTTCAACAAAAAATCTTAGGTACGTTTTTTCTCCTAGTATTATTTTTTCATGCTATTTAATGGCAATATATTGTAATTCCGGTTCGCATATGCAAAACTAAAAAATTAATCAAAAAAGAAAATAAGTACATTAGAAACGCTTAAAAGCATTTAGTTCTGGAAAGAATAATTATCATTCGGTCATTGCAAATCTAATTCGATTTACGGTTTACTGTACAATATACACACATATTTCATTTTCTCACGCCTACGTTTATGTGTTTCTAGAAATACTCTACACTGACTCAATTATTTTTTACAATTTCACTTCAAAGAAATTTCGTTTGAAAATAAACGATTTATCTTTGTATATAACATAGTTAGATATTATTATATATGTACAATTCATATAAGTATTATCTAATGCGACTTTTTTATCACACAAAAAAATTTGAATATTCTTTCAAATATGTCTTTTTCCTAAACATTGTATGAAATATAGTTGAACTATACAAAATACTGTTTTTAAGAATCGTAAATAGGCAGAGGATGGCCTTCAGAATTGAAAACCCATTTATCTAAATCAATAAGTTGTCGAGTATCGTCGAACAATAAATAAAGATACTTCAACGTTTCGGCGAACCAGAAGCTCTCCGTCAAATCACGTGGACGCGTATTATCAATGTTCTTCACATTGTTAATGCTTGTATATCCATTTTCTACTTTAGTATAATTTTCAAATGCCTGTAAACAAATATTTCTAAATTAGTACTAGTTTATGTTGAAATTACGAAGTTTGAAAAGAAAAAAACTTTGAATTACTAAAAATAATTTCCTATTGGCAAAGATATAAAAATAAATGATTGATTAATTCTGAATTTCAATAAAGACAAATTAAAATATTAGTTTTTTAAAAAAATAAAAACAAATAAAAAATTAGTTTTTTTTTCACAAATTTAAATTGTAATCCATGTAATTTTTTTATCTTTTGCCTGTATAGATCACTTCTTTCAAGAAAAGAGACTAATGAGTTTATGCTCTTTTTATCGAAATTAGATTATGGTAGAATAGTAAGAAAAAATTCAATAATAACACAGGCCAACACATTTCCGCGCCCACATACCGAATATAGTGTATCCAAAAGAATTTAATGGACTGAATCCGAATCTGAATTCACAATTACCCCATCACCCTAGGTTTCCTAGACATTCTAACATAAATGTACAAAAACACGATTTTTACGTCTGATCTTTGTTCACATCGAGAATTTGTATTCTTTTGCAAATCTGGGAACAGCATCAAAAAGCTATAATTTTTTACTTTAAAAACCACTACCCACTTTTATAAAGGAATTTTTAGAAACCGAGATATCGTTCTTTGAAATTTTTATATCATATTATACAATATTTGATGCGAGCAAAACCCAAACGTTGAAAAAAAACGTGTTTTTCCACTTTAATATTAAGATACCTCGGAAACTTAGGGGATGGGATAATTTTGAGTTCAGATTCGAATTCAGTGCATCAAATTTCCTCAGGTATACCGGGTCCAATCTATGGATCTGGAATCCCGTCGAATTTTGTCGGCCTGATTAATTGATAATGAAACTATTATAAATTGAAAAACTATATAAGAAATAAAATAGAGTTAAAAATATTATAATATTAATAGAATTTTTAAACTTACTTGAAATATTTGCCAGCCCCAGTTCTGATAAGTCTTATTGCCAGTGAAGTACCACATATAGTATAAGCTTTCAATGAATTCTGGCCGCAGGAGATTGTGCGCATCGTTTGTTTTAACGTATAAATCTTTTTGTTTCTCGTCATTCGACTTCGGTCGCAGCATTGGAAGAACATGTAATTTCGTTATTAAAATAATGAATACCAACCTTGCATTTATTAATATGCCAATAATTAACTAGGCTGGATAGTTTCATGAAATAGCCAGACAGCGACAGTGTTTAAATTACCTGGATATTGAAGTACGTGATTTCTGCAGCTAAGCCAGTAGGATGTTCAGTATAAGTCGCAAAGCAAGTTCTGAGTAATTCGTTAGCAAGTGTTATGTGCTCCTCGGGTAAACCAAAATGTACTCCCAAAGCCAGAGTTCCACTCAAGTAACAAGTTAGATGATCCTAAAATAAACGCCTTTTATTAAAAAAAATAAAAATAAAAAAAACACCCCAATCTACTAGTATATCCACAACTTACCATTTTTGGTTTTAAATCTCGGGACGCGCCCAAGAGTTCTCCTATGAATAAATATTTATTTTTCGCAGTTCTCCTTACCAGGTGTTTTTCGGTGCCCGAAATGCCAAGCAGATAATCGTCTTTCAGACTGCAATTTAAAGAATAATGAATAGTATAAGACACTGGTTTATTCATAATATTATTAAAGTTAAAATCTATCCTATTATTCAAAAGAAGCAATTTTATTATTTCTAATATGTACTAGAGTTCTATAAGGATGCTTACTAAGTAAAAAATTAGATTTGGTTAGTTTAAGCATATATTTTGATCGCCGCGATTAAGCCATTTTCAAAGACAAATAGAATCTTAAATAAGCACAGTTAATAAGATAACTTATATAAGTAAAGTGTACAGTAGAATTATTTTATTTCTGAAACTTGGTATCCAAGTGTTAGGTTTTATTTGATGAACATCCTTTTACAATATGCTGCACCAAGTGTTTAATGAACCAACAATTAGACATAAACATAGTTTTAATATGAACTAATCTTTCAAATGCAATTATGTATTCACAGGAGCTGTCTTTCATCATCATGGAGTCCTACCCCTACAATAACATGGTATCCTATTATAAAAAATGAGTATTTCTCTCATACACACACTCCACAAGATAATAGTCAGAACAGATTTGCCTGAGGAAGACAAATAGATACATAGATAATTATAGCCATGTAAATAGGAATAACGTTATTTCCTATATCTTGTGTTTACCACACATGATTACTTAAGAAGATATGGGACTTGAACTATCAGAGAATTTTTCCTCCCTGCTATGTGATACAGCATTCTACAAATAAACATTTTATATTATACAAAAATTTTTTGTAGATTATCTTGTCAGGTGTCACTATCAATGAATAAAATATTAATCTTCATTGATTAGAGTAAACATTTACTTCCAATGGAGTTAATTTGTATCCTAATAGAAAGAATTTTCTAATACAAATATCATCAGAATGTATAATTAAACAAATTTATTAAAAATTATGTAAAATTATTCAGTTTTTTACAGTAGCTCTATAATTGATAGTATTACGGCATGTTAAGTTATACGCTAATAGCGGCAGCTTTATAATCAGTGGAAAATCGTAGTTCCTTAAACTGTTTTGTATAAACATATCAGACGTTTCAAACTTACGTTGAATTAAATAAAAACTTTGGATTTTGTATAAAACTAGAATCTATAGATCTAAAAGACAAATGATTTAATTAGACAAATAAGGTAAATAACTTATTAGTATCGCACTTTCCGAAGCATTGATGGAAAAAAGTTATAGTTCGTAACATCGGCACCAAGTCGCTCGTTTCTCATAAAACTAATGTTATTTAGAAACATGAATATTAATTCAATCGATGATTTTTAAAATTTTTATCATTATACGAAATGTACCTATTTAACGTTTTTAAGTTTAATGATAAAAATTTTTGCTACACAAAGATTTTTTTCAAAAATAAAAAAAACCTATCGAAAATCTTGTAATCATTTAAGTAAGTTCATATTATTTTATATAGATTGAAAACAAATACTTTTTTTCAATTTCAATCAATTAATTAATAAAATTTACATAAATATAAGGTGCGTTTATTTGAAATTTTGCTTGGAATAATATTTAAAAAATCTTATTTAGATATAAATTTTATTGGGACTTTATATTCTCCTGGAGCTCTAGGGCCGCGTTCTATTTAGCCTACGCGAAAAGACGATCCTGGATATTGAATTTTCTACGATACTCACTAATTAATTGTTCGTCCAGTCTGAATCCATTGTTTCAGCAGGTATTCATAATAGCTGTCGCCCCTTGCACCGAGGGTGATGACGGCGTACTCGCGAAACATACCGGTATTGGCATTGATGAATATCGGCACGAGGCCATCGTGTTTTTTGAGCTCGTGCACGTGCTCCGAAACTTTGGCCGCCCTGGTCTCGAAGCGAATCTGACCGGAGCTACGGGCGAGGTCGCGGAACTCCAACTGAATCGAGGTGATTTCGCTGGTACTGCTGTCTGGCCCCCATTTGGGCGCGTGGGCAGTCCTCGTGCCAAGGTTAACGTCGGAAAACGGTACACCCGAATACGTCGAAAAAGCCGGTAGCATGCGGTCACCAAGGTCTATCTAAAAGAACAAAGAAAACAAAAAAAAATTTTATAATTAGATTTTCTTTCGTATAATTCGAAATTATATAAAAGTTTTAGCAATTAACAGATTTCTTCTTAAATATCCTTACAAGATGGTAGTAGAGATTAAGATTTAAGTGACTAGTAATTAATCTTGAAAATAATTAATTTATTATTAAGAATAAATTAAAATTATAATTTCACATGCGAAGCTCTAAACAATAATGAATGTTATCTTACTGATTTATCAAGAAACATTTTATCACCAGACAAATGGTAAGTTGATAACAGTCCTCCAAGTACTCGTATAGTAACTTCAAATAAATTTATATCTTTATTTTGGGTAAATGATAATTTATGTTGAACCCAATTTCTAGCTTCCTGATATTCTATAAAAATTAATAAATTTTATTATCATTAAGTTTTAAAGATTTTGAAAACAAATTTCGATTTACCTTCGTTTAATCCCATTATATACATGGTGTCTAAAGCATCGACAATTGTTAAACCTAGTCCAAACCATTCATGAAATCCTTTTGACACTGGCTTAACGTTATCATATCCCCAAGCATATTTTTTGTAACCATTCCATGAGTGCATAAAAGCTTGAACTATGGCTTTTTGTCTATTATTTTGTGGACCTATGTATTACAAATTAGAAATCAGAAAATATCTCTATTAGTTTTTATTAATATAAATGAATAAAAATTTAATTGTGTATGAAGATTGTATCAATAATATTTTGATTATCTATCTGTCTTTGATTATTATCTATCATATTATCTATTCTTTGATTGAGATCACAGATGTCCAAATAAATACTAATTATAAAAAAGAGTATGTGAAGGGATAGTTATAAACCAAGTTATAAAGTATTGACAAGTTCATTAAATTAAATAAAGAATAAATTAGATATTATAAAAGACCTGTGTCAAATTTGAGATTGATGCACCAAATAATATTTAAAATTGAACTTGTCAAAATTTTCAATATTTAATATTACTGTATCAATGATTGTTTGCACCAGAAATTTATACTTAATAATATTAATTCTTCTAATTGACAAGTGATCACCATTAGTGTGAAAATTTGATGAAACATAATGACATGAATTTACAAAGCACAGATATTTTAAGATAATTGTGATATTCAAATAGTATGAATCAGAGTTAAATTTTCATGTAAATGTTGAAGTTGTCATATTGACAGCTTAAAACATAAGTAAAAAAACTTGTTTTTGAAAAATATTTTTAAAACAAGTAAAAAATTTAATTTAGGATATACTATAATACCATTAAATTTAACTGGCTGTTGGCTATGTTTCGGTGGTTCTCCAATCTGGTCATCATCGACTTGATTCGGTTCTGGTTGAAATTCAGGTTCATCTATAACATTAACATTATTTTCGGCTCTACCTCCTCCTTTATCAATCCTATTTCCTCCACCTTTATCAATAGCTTCTACTTGTCTTTGTGCAAGCTAAAAAGTACGATTACATACATAAAATATTTTTCATGTGCTTAGAAAATATTCATTATTTTATATAATACATTATAATACACAGATATACTGCTCAAAAGTAAATTATGAATATAAAAATGTTTGCTTTTGTAGATATAATTATTTTTATCTATTAGTTCGTTGTATAAATTTATAATATATATAGCAAATTGATTTTAATCATGCACAAGCAATTTACGTAGAATTGAAATTGAAATACTCATTTCCACGATATTTATTTTAGAAAATCTAAGAAATATTAAAAGTAAAGAAATACATTGAATTTTTAACCTTATTTTGCTCTAACTGATTTTGCACAGTTTTGGAATTGTCATAATCACTTTCATCAACCATAGCAGCATTTAGACTTTTATCAGACAATAAATAAATTATAAAAAGTATAATTGTTATCACAGCAAAGTATAAGATGTTTCGCTGAAACCTCGACAGCTGGTTCCATTGCTAAAAGTAAAAATATATATTGTTTTTAAAATTTTTTACTAACATAATTCTATATAAAATATTTTGGTTTTAAGATAAGTAAATAATAAACTAATGTAATCATAAAAAAAACTATGGAAAATATATAATTTAATTTAAATTATATGATTAATAAAATTTCAAAAGTAACTATACAACTTTTATTTTATATTAAGAGAACTATATTATTAATTGAATGAATACTTCACTGAATTTCTTTAAATTGATTAAAGTATTCATTCAAAAAATGAGGATACTTAAAAGAACAGACGATTAGTATATATTCGGACAATAAATATTTAAATTAAATTAATATAAAAAGCTTTCTTATCATTGTTTACATGCACCCTTATTTATTCTATGTTAAGTTAAAGTTTATTAACGAAAAGAGGGTGTTGACATGCAAAATACGTGTTGAAGTTTAAAAAATTAATAAATATAAATAAAATTTATCAGAACTTACCCTCCATATGCTCCGCGAGGGGATTTTTGCATAAATTGCACTATCATTGATATTAAGACTAACATAATCGGACTTTGCCACGTCTCTCGGTGAGAACATCTCGTCGACTATCCGGCTAATATCGTATCCACCTGGCTTATTACCCTTTTTTCCTTATATTATTTATATATATAAGTGCATATATATTTTCTAAATAAAATAACACTATACGTTTTTCGCAACCCCCCGTTAACAAGGTTAAGTTTGTATTTCGGAATTCTCTTCTTATTACATGCCACTCATTTTAAAGCTGCTGAAATAATACTTTATTAGAGAAGATTCCAAGCTAATAATATTTAATATCCATGTACATATATATGGCCGCATCACGAAGCCATCACCGGCGGCGCACCGCTATAATCTACAGTTTGTACAGATATGTCCATACATGCATGCATATACATATGCATATATATATATATATATATATATATATATATATATATATATATATATATATATATATATATATATATATATACATGCATACCGTTTAAAAGGACTTTCCGGACAACAGGACATGTTCGCGGCTCACCTTGCCCTCCCCCCTCTGCGGTGTACATCTATATACGTTGCTGGTCTGATGCTCGATGCACAATCTTCTGCACGCTTTTAGCATATTTAAATGGTGCGTGCACATTAAAGATTACGAATTTAGTTGAATTTTTTTACATACTATAGAACGAGCGCCAGACAGTTTGTATACATATATTATAACTCTACTTTTTAGATTTTTTTTTTAATTTTAGCCCCATTTGAATTTTTTTTAATGATCTGCTCATTGTTATTAAAACAAAAAATATTAATATAATAAGATTATTTTTTGTAATATTAGATTTCTTTTAAATTGAATAAAACATATAACTTTTTTTAAGAAGCGCATCAGAAATGTAACTCTGTATTATAGTACACTGATGCATCGAAAAAAAATTTAGTAAATTTAAACAAAGTTTATAGTTGTCGCGTGTAATAATTGAAACGATTTAGTTTAAATAAAAAGAAAATTTTTAATAAAAATTACATGCATCGCAACAAAATCGCATATTATATGTTACGCACGTACGCTATTAATTAATATATATAGGTAGATTTTGTTCAATTTACTTATATAACAAACCGATGTGATGTTTTGCCACTTGCGAGAATCAATGCTAACTATATAAATATATATATATATACACACACGCGCATACACACACATATATATATACATATATATATTTACTGCCTTCTATTGGTTGTATTCAAATACGCAAGGCTCAAAGTTTTTCTTCTTTTAAATGCAGTAAAATGCAAATTGCTTATTAATTAATATCGTATAGTTCATAAGCTCCGGAGATCTATTTTCCCTAGCAACAGATTTAAACAATACAATATTTCAATTTTAAAAATCTAGTCTTTATCAAGCTTTGACATAGTTTTTTTTCATTCTCTATCTATTTTAATTTACTGCATTAAAAAAATCCTAATCAGTGACGAGCATCGGCAATTGTTAATTATCAATATATAATTATACTTTTGCAACTGTTTGCCATATTGAAATTACGCCGCGTATTTTTACACACACGCATTGCTCGAGTGTATTATAAGAAAACCACGCCTCTGTTACAGCATTATTTTAAATTATTTTCGTATTGTTCAAAAAAAATTGTTAAGCTCTTTGAATTTTCTGTTTATATATATATATATATATATATATATATATATATATATATATATATATATTTAGAATTTATGAATAGAAAATTTATTTTCATAGCTTTTTGTAAATAAATACTATTATACTTTTGTTCGGCGAATTATATCTTCTGTGCAATTTTCATGTAGAAGACGTACATTTTATGATGTGTGATAATGGTATAATAATTTTGAAACTATCGATGAACATTACGATTGAACATTAAAAACAAAGAGCAGTATAGGTTTTATGACCGTTTTGCGATAAAAAAGAAGAAAACATATTATTCTTGGGGCCTGTTTTACGATCGCGAGAATTAATCAGGCCAGCTTTTCTACGCGCTTCTATATATAGGTTACCATTTAGCGCAATAAGTTTTCTGTGGGCAAATATTTTAATTCAAAACTTTCCTTCACCTGGGCTAATTTATGTTGCAAAAAATATAACGTTAAATATCGTTCAACACTATATATATATATATATATATATATATATATATATATATATATATATATATAGTGTTTACATTAATTATTTATACTTATCTCCTTCACCGCTTCTCTCGGGTGTGGAATACGTTTCACGAGATAAATAATCAACTTTCACGTCAGTGATAAAATATACTAATTTATAATTAATTCAATTGATTTTATAATTTTATCATATGATTTAAGTATATGACACGCAATCAGAATTTAAGATTGTCTACTTCGTATAATGAATAATTTTTGTATTCGTTTTGTATACTTTGCATATATTACAACACTGATAAAGAATTATTTTTCCTTCATGATGGCTAAGAAAAGGTATAATACATTATGTGTGTGTGTCTTATATTATAATGGATTGTCTTTCCTCTGCATAATATTTTTGTGTATTTGCCCCATTTTATGTAAACTAATTTAATCTAAACTTTTAAATTTATCCCATTCATTTCGTCTAAAGCTGGAAAAATCTATGGTCAAAATAATGCAGATTAAAAAAAATCCGCTCTGGAGCGGTGGCTACATTGAAAATATGTGCTCGAATTCGATATACTCGTTTCACATTTCGTAGGCTCGACGATGTCAAATTTATCAATCTCATTAATCTCGTTTGAAAAAACAAAAAAACAGTTACTTATAAGCGACCAACAATGCCTTTCCATTACCAAAACAACTTTTTCACTTCTAAAACTTGTTCGCGTACATTAAGAACGAAAAATAGAATTTTATCCTTCGATTTCTTCGTCAGAAATATTATTTAAGGAGAGAAATATATTTTTAACTTATACGAAAAGGAATTTTAGAGATTAGGAACTTTTATAATAAATAAATAAATATATATATTAATACTTTGCACCAAAAAATAAAAATCTATAAAATCAGTAAAATATACTTTTATTTTTATCCTGGATATTGCGGGCACTCTAACCAGCAGAAGTTCTGAATCATATGTCTTCCAAAACTATATGGGGAATCTACAAGACACCGCAAATGTATAGCCGAGCTTTTCATATCGAAAGTATCTTCCTCAAAAACAGAACGGGCGCAAGCCCAGAGAGGTCGTGAGGTCGAGGCTCGCGACGCGGTTGCGATGTTGAACGCAATATAGAAAACAGGGCCGGACTAGACTGATACGAGGCCCGAGGCACCTTCGAAAGATCCTTTTCATATCACTTCAATAATATACATATATGGGAAAGGAAAAAAAGAAGAACAATGCCGTTTTTAAACATTTTTTAACAAATAAAATTTATTTAATAATAATTTTTATGATTTATTTTTAAAATACTTTTAAAATTAGTCTAATAAAGTTTACATAAAAAAAACTTCTTTTTACATTTTCCACCCCGGAATTCTTTAATTTAAGTTACTAAAATCTAATGATCTCAAGAAATCTTTTTGAGTAGCTAATGTCGCTTAAGAAAAACAATCTTTACGGTTCGCAAATCACTATTGAAATTCTTAAAAATAATCAAGAAGCTATATGAATATTATGTTTCATTTTCTACTTATGTCTGACGATATCTTATACACTAAAATGAACTTTTCTTTTATTTCCGACTATTCTTAGATAAATATTCAAAACTAAATTTTTTTTCATTTTATTTTTCTACTAGATATAAATATATTGAATTAGCTTACCTTAACAAACTAATTATTAGCGAATATTATTTATTATATGAGTTTATTGAAAAGAAATGCAACACTGAAAAGAGATCATAACATCAAATTTGTCCCAAGAAAACTATTTAATACAAAGTAGACATAATCTTTTCGGCAAATAATCTATAATGATCTCCACAAATGATATTTTTAAAAAATCAGGATTTTTTCGTAAAATCGAGCCTCGTGGAACACAAAGTTTCACCACTGAGTCAGCACCTTAGAAGACCAGACAGGGTTATGGAGTCGTTTATCCCCCCCCCCCGGATCCGGGTCTGATAGAAAATAATTTTGTATTGATTGTAAAACGAAATCAATATATAATACGAAATCAATGTATAATAGCCGTTGTATAATAAAACAGATATGTAATATATATTTTAGAACTTGGTACATCTAAGCATTGTCTAAAACATGATAGCGAATTGTCTAATTCATGGATCGCGTGTGTATATTATCCGCGAAAAAGGTACGTGTTTTGTATTGCCGTGCATCCGAAGTCTGTGAAATCTGAAAATATAACATCCCAAAATCGTAGTACAGCTTCCTCTCCCAAGGCGAGTAAGTACAACGTACTTAAGAAAGCTATTTGACCATAGGTTTTCCCTGCTCCACAGGTAGAATCCAGAATATATGCGGAGTGGATGAGCAGTAGAGCTTAGTTGATGAACAGAGATAGGATCGCTGATCTAAAGCAATCTTATAGAAGTATTTATAATTGGCGTGTATTCATTCACACGAAATAATTTCGGATGTCTCGAATCTACTGTTACTACAGCACGGCTACAATGAAGTGCCATTATTTACGTTTTTCGCCTTATAGTAAGCCCAGGCGTACTTTTATATATTCGAATGCTCTGCACCTCGACGTTCATAATAATGAAATTACTTCTCTTATATACTTGCTATGATAATTTTTTAAGATCGAAACAACACTGCTGCGACACTTAAATCAAAATTAGTATTTTGTCAAGAAATGCCATATAGTGTTTTGCAAACTTTCAAGATCATCATTCTTTAATACTGTCATAAATCGCAGTTTTTAATAGGCACATTTTTTACTTATTTACGGTCGCAGGGTTTTAGTATTGCATTTTAGATTCCAAAATGCTCATCCTCGTCTTTTAAAGGAGCCTATTCATTTTTACAAATATTTTATAAATTTATATCCTTTGAGGGACCTGTATTTTATCATTTGCTTCATTCGCGGAATTTACGATTGTTTTAATAAGTGGACTCGAGCGTCTATCGCTAGCTGAGAACAATCGTTCAGAAATTTCATATGGAGACATTAAGAAATGCGTCGATGAAGTTGATGGATCGGATGCTTTCGTCCCAATTAAGATTTAAAGAACGATGAAAGCAAGGAATCGTTACCATTCGACGATAAGGCATTATCATCTGACTGACGTCCACAATCCTTAATAATATTTAATTAATTTACAACCAAAAAAATTTTTTAAGCATTATATACCTCTCTTGTGATTTATGAACTTGATTAGATGAAAAGATTGTATTGAATATTATACATTAGTATAATCGTCATCTGCTGTGCTACCTAATGGAACCGAATAATTTTTTGATAATTATTATTCAAATTATAAATTACCATTTCACAAATTACTTTAAAATGTTCTTCGTATATAATAGAAAATATAATAAATGATTTATTTCTTTACTTCTTGTCATTTATCCTATTATCTTATCCATAAATTTCTTTTTTCTAATAATTGAAGTAAATCTACAAAATAATCGCGTTCATAAATTAATTATTATTTCTCTGCTCCCTCTAAATGATAAAGTTTGCATTCCTAAAGACAATGTTACATCTATATGACGCGCATCAAAATTTTACACCAATATTATCTATATTATATCAATACACATGATTCTATATGATTTTTAAGTTCAACGTAATTACATTCTTTTGAAAAATTATTAAAACTGATCAAAGAATTTAAATGTACTCTAGAGCTCTCATATGGTTTAATTGTCATATTTTTAATCCTGATGGATACATCATTATACGCTTAAATCGACTGTTTCTAGATTCGCCATATAATTTACAATAAAAACAATGCATACGACCAGTAAATAGAATAAAATAAGCAAGAATGTTTTATCATATATTCAGTTGAAGTCTTTCACGATCGAACATTGTTTTGAGAGTACATCTTCTGCTTCGTTTTCCGTCATTTTTAACGACCAATTTTACCTTTGAAATTTTATTATTATAACCTTGCACATTATTAAATTATTTTTTCAATATCTAATGCTTTGTTTCATTTGCTTTGGCGATGAGTAAGCCAATATCATCATTAAATCAACCTCGATCGCACTTTCCATTCGATTTTGAACAGTTATATTACATTAATAATTTTATTTATTTTAATCTTGCTTTAAAATTAAATAAGTATTAGATATTATTATTATTAGATATAGTAATAATATATTCTATATTTATGCTATCATTATTTACCACATGTTTGTAAGACATACAGGCGAAAGTTTTTGCTACAACTTCATCTTGTTTTTCGCGTTTTTCTCAATTTGCATGACATTTAAAACATCCACTTTTATAAACAAGATTCGCTGAATACTGATTACTCATATATTTGCAATCATTTTTACCAAATCTGTTAAGTTAATGCATTACAAAATTAAAAGAATTATATAAATAATAAAATACTTACAAAATAAGATCATTGTCTATAGTCGAGTTTGATTTTTGGAGTAAAAGAATAACAAATTTCAATATAAGAAGTAATCTGCATAAACTATTTCAATTATCGAATATTTTAATAATAAATAAATGAAACTACAAAATGAACTTATAAACTAATAAAAGAAATAATAAAAGAACTTGTAATAATGAAAAAGCGTATAAATGTAAAAGAAACCATATGCACGAAAAGGAAATATATTAATTAAATCAGCATTTAATAATTTTTTATCCAAAGAGATCATAGTAAATGAGATAATAGATGTAATTCAACGATCTATATTATATACTTATTGACATAAATCATAACGATTTATGCCAATATAACTATTTTAGTATCAGTATCTAAGAAAGTGGCCTAGACTAGACTGGTGATTGATGCTCGTGTACTTCAACACTCGCGATAATTAATCATCTGGTAGAGCGGGATGGAACAAGACGCCATTATATGTCCATTAACAAATAACAAATGAACGTCGTGACAAAGCCTCTTTTTGCATGTGACGCCATTTTACTGATTTACTTGCCGTGAAAATGGTCATAAAATAATGCGAAAATCACCTTTTATACTATTCTCAATTTCGCCCTTTTTGACGGAACCAATGAAATTGCCGTAAGATTTCGTTATATATATCATATTTTTGCAAAATAAAGTAAAGAAAATAGAATCTTTTAGTACTGATATTTCAGTTTGAATGAACGAGTTTTTAGTTTTCTAAAATATATTTTATATCTACTATGAATACTATCTAAAATTATGTAAAAAAAAAGTTTTTAGAGATCATTAATATTTAGTATATATAAAGGCCTACGATGGCTCGATCGCTAGAGCGAAGGACTACTAACTCGGTGATCCGAGTTCAAATCCCGGTCTCGGCCGATTGATACAGGCACCGCTGTAATTATTTACATGTGCTTTGTTTACAAACACATCGTAGACCTCCGTCGCTGATTAGCACTGATAATTGGAAGCATAAATAAAGCGACGTTAAATAACATAAAAAAAAAAAAAAAAAAATATTTAGTATTGGGATTTGTGAGGGCCTCGAGACGTACTCCAAAATCTGTAACGTATATCCCGGACCTGATCATATGTATAACTTATTAACTATATTAAATTTTTATTAATTTATTCATTAGTTAACTTAACCATAACTATTAATAGTAATATTATTCAAATTTTACTCGATTACATAAATGTAAAAATAAATGAAAATATGTAAACTATAATAAATTGATAACCTTAGAAATAAACTTTTAATAATATATTTAAAAATATATATAACAAGATAAAAAAAAATCGCATCTTATATTATTAACGTTTCTCATAACTTTTCTCATAATCATTTTAAAAATATCGTCTATTTAATGTGAGGATATTTTGTATTTATTTATACTTAATTATTTAAATTATTAAATAGTTTTAATCTGATTGTAAAATCACATATATGGATCAACAAAAAATGCATTAATTTAAAATTATTAAATTTAAGAGACTATATACATCTATTAAGGAATTACTGAAGTCACTTTAATATTAATAAAACTTAATTTTATAATTGCAGAACAATAAACATTTATGCAATTATGATTTATTATACTGACTTAATTTTGTTACATTTTAATGGTAGAAAATCATGCAAAAAGAATACATATCTATTATTCAATTAAAATTTTCTAATAATATAATAAATAACATTGGTATTAAACGAATTAATTCTAAATCGAACTATGACCAAATGAATTGTAATACTCTTGTAACTAAACTTACATTTATTTTATTCAATTACAAAATTTTTATTACCGAAGACACTACCTTTCCAGCTAGGAGTTCATCAAGTGCATTTAAACCTATATAGAAGAAATTGAAGTTAATTAAGATGATTTGTAATCAATTAATATATAAAGTTAATTTTTGTACTATTTTGAAATTATTTCAATGTTTAATTGGTAAAACAATATATATATACAATTCACTAAAAATTAAATGAAAAATTTAATTCCGTATGTATTTCTAATGAATTACTGTCTTTTTTAAAATTTATTAAATTATATTTTATTAACATATTGATGTATTTTTAATGAATAATATACATACTTAAATGGAATTATTTAAATTAATTATAAAACAATAATAAATGGAACATTAAAAAATTTAAAAATAAAATTCACTCAGTACTTAAATCTAAATGTTTGTAATATTTTTCAATAAAGGTATCTTGTATAAAAAATATTTGTCTCTTTTATCTTTCATTACATGAATTATCCAAATTTCTTTGGATTGGATCGGAAATATTAACATAATTTTTAAACAAATTAAATATTAATAATGAAATATAACATACCATTTTAGTTTTATGACATTGATACAATACTACAGATTTTATAAAGCTATTTACAGTTTCAATTAAAATAATTTATCTACATTAAAAAAAAAAGTTACTATTTTTAAATACAGGTAAGTGAAGTAATCTACCTAAAAACGTAGTAAACTACAGACATCCTAGAATTTAAGATTTTATAAAAAGTAATAAATATATAGATTATTACTGTTATTACTTTAAAATATTAAATATGATTTAAAACACTGAATTTAAAATACTAAATAAAAATTTTAATCAAATTCTTTACCAACCTTTTAATTCATCTAATTTAATTTTTGTAAAAAACAAATTTGATACTTGATATCAGGAAGTAATGATTTTGCATTTCTATACAAGATTTTCATTTTTTAAGTTACTACAGTTTTTTTGTATGATTAGTCTGGTAAAAAATTTGGATCTAAATAATTATACGAAGTAGTGCTGAAATTTTGCGGAAAATAATCGACGTCATAGCATTTTGAATATTTAGGAGGCCTGAGAGCATTAAGTTTATGTGACATGGGGTGTAATGGGTCTTCTGCTTCCAATTGAGCAACAGCACAGTCTGAGCACAGGTCTACTTCATCTTGACAAGTTTCACAATGCCATCTTATGCCTTTTATAGGTTCCTCGCCGCATATATAACACTTAAACAAATATTTATAGATACATTTTTAGACAAAACTATATAATTTTATAAAATAATATTATTAGTATTAAATTATTTAGGTAAACATTATATTATTATATATAATTTAATATTTTATATTAAAGAGATAATGATTTCAAATATTATCTTATTTTGATTAAGTTGTCAGAAAGAGCTACCGATGCCTTACTAAGAAATCTATATTGGTAGTCATGGACAAATCATCTTAATTCGCATAAAAAGGACTATGTGCAAGTGTGACTCTGTGTACATAGAAATTATTTAGTTTCATACTATTAGTGAAAGAATATTTTCATTGATGTTTGGTTTGAATTGCCTCTTTTGAATTAGGTAAACTGTGATAATAATTTATTTAATGAATTTGATTGATACAGTATAATTTTATATGATTTTACAATATGTAAATTAAAATAAAGAAATCAATTTTCATTAAAATTTTATAAAAAAAATAGAATTTATTATAAAGTAAAATATTTAATTAAATTTAATTTAATATTAGCAAAATATTAAATTAAATTTAAAAATTTATTAGAAACAAAATTATTTAATTATACAAACCTTATATCCAAGATGATGATAGATCGATTCTTGAGTCGTACGATCTTTTTCTGCCTTAACTTGCCTAAGTAATTCAATTTGCCTTAGTTCTGAATTTATTTCCATATTAGTACCATTTGTAGATACAATGCTGTCATCCTAACATAAAATATAAACAAATTTTAAATTTAAATAATATGAATGCATGCAATTGTAAATGCATTCATTTGTAATTAGATTAAATGTTATTAATTTTTATTTTTCCAGCAATAGATAATTATTTTTAAAAAAATTACTATAAAAAATTAATTTTGCATTATATTTTGTTATAAAGATTGGAATCTTGTTTAAGAAATTAATTTTTAATTTTAAATTTTATTTCAGAAGTTTTAAAAATGAACTTACTAACTCTTGTGTAGGTTCTCTTTTGATTTCATCAAGAATTTGATCTTGAGGAAAAAATGTGGATCGTCGAAAGGATGCATAATTACTTTTATACCTGCTTGTTCTTCTTATTTCATTTTTAACTTTTGGACCTCTTCCTGGAACTGGTAAGCCAGCTTTTGTAAGCTTTATAAAATACTTTTGAACTCTGCTAGATACTTGCTTTGGTGTTCGATTTCCTGTAAAATTGATTTTTACAAATTTTTATTTATTTTTACTTTTAAATATTATTTAGAAAAATAATTTCAATTTTTTGTAAAAATACACAATGTTTTTTTTATATTGTACCATATACCATATTCAAATGTTAATATTCTTAAAATTTATAATAAACTATCTTACCTAAAGCATTCGCAATTTTTGTCCATCTACGCATTTCAACTTCTTCTGGAGGATACTCTATTAATAATTCTTCCAACCGCCTTTGTTCTTCCATTGTCCATAATTTATTGAATGTTTCTGGTTTAGTTTCATCGTACGTTCTACCTCTAACAAGAATTTTTTCAGAATCTTCATTTTGTTTAATATCTTTAGGTTGTAATGCAGTTTTAGCATGACGAGTTTGTGGCCTCATATTACTATCTGGCTGAGCTACATTATACTTTGTCCAATCAATTTCAGGGAGCTTTGCTATATTTTGGGGTCCAGGATATTCTGGTAGATTACCACTTTGTATCTTAGCTACATAGGCAATAGGATCTTCCAATGCTTTTTTCTTCGCTAAAAGTAAATCATCTAAATCTTTTATAGCTTGAGTTCGCTGCCCTTGTAGAGTAATAATAACTTTTAATATATCTCTATAATCTTTATTTGCTTTTAGTGCTAAATGATCAGATTCAAAGTAAAAATTATCAAAAGGATCAATTGTTTCTTCTTCATTAAATACTGAAGTAGTGGGTTCTGTAACTGGCGCATCAGCAGGTCTACTACGAGGAAATATTAAACTTTTATAATTAGGTGCAAAAGCTTCATCAGGACCACAGCCAGTTAATACTTCAGATGGAAGGTCAGCTAGTACATCTACTAATCTTTGATTAGAAAACGATGGTAGTAAAGTTTGATTAAATGCTGAATCTTGAGCTTGCTCGGTAGATGCTCCAATTTCAACTTGAGAATGACGTGATGCAGTATAAATACTAGGTATAATTTCATTAGACATATAGAAACTTGTTGGTATTCCAGGCGGTTCTCTCGATTCGTCAACGTCTATCAACTCTGACGATTCCATCTTTTGTTGATTGATTACGGAACAATAATAGCAATAATAATAATTTTTTATAAAACAGCATTAGTTAGGAGCAATTGATACTTTTTAAATCTCGTCATCTACGTTGATTTCTCTCAATTGCTGTTCTGAATTTTAATTTGAACTTCTGCTTGATTTGTTGAGAAATTTTATCTCGCCAAATCATTATAATAAAAATAAAAATCCAGCGTTGTACTTGCTGGAATTTGTTGTTTACGCTTTTCACGTGATAATTTTGAGGTTAGATAATTAAACACATGTATTATAATCAGGTATATGAAGGGTACAGAGAAAGAGTGAAAACTGCACTAGAATCATGTCAAATTACACGGCAGGACTTCGGGACAGAATTGGCCGCAAGGTGGCAACACCCTGTGAGGTTGCTCGTTCAAATGCATGTATTTGAACAAAAGATAGTGGGGGTATGCAGTGAGCGAAAAAAGAGGAGAAAATTAAATCTCTGTTCTCCTACTTTTGGTTCTTTCTTCCCCTTACTCGCTTTGGCTTTTGCTTTCTCTCTCTGTTATACGCAGTAACATTGAGGGATTTCCAAGACAGCGACGTCTACCAGACAAATCTGAACCTGTCTGAACTGTCATCTCCGGCTAATTTTTGATAAGCTTCTCCCCTGTAAAGTGAGCGTAGTTTCCACTCATCTTCTCTATATTATTTCTCTACCCTCCATAATCCGGTATAATGCCAAAGCAAATGCGGAACTCATGGGCAACTTAAATATAGTATTCGCTACTTTTGGCGGCGAGTAGAACTAACAAAAATGGTTGACATGAATATATATATATATATTAGCAGATATAAGGGCGCTACTGCATCAAAATAAAAATAACAGTTATATGAGTGAAAAAATAATACAGTATTCAAATGGAGAAAACCAATACTTTAACTAAAAAATAGATTTCTATGCTTAACATCTTTATTGAAATATTGTGTTGTATTTTATAATCTTATAGTATATTAAAAAAAAGAATAAATGTGATATAATTATTTTCTTTACATTTTTATTAAACACATAATGTATGTTCCATATTCTGTGACGGCCAAAAGTTGATGACACGTTCCTTGGGCTTTTCTGAACCCTTGCTTGTAGCAGCTTGTAGTAGGGATGACGTTATTATCTGCGGAAGTGAATAGTCGGACACGAATTATGCTTTGTGGCATTTTTTCGACTGGAAAAAGAAGGCGGACGGATCTGTAGCTGCTCTTAGGGATGCAGACAATTGTGTCTTTTTTGTTCGAGAGAGGACAACAGATTAGGCGTAGCATGGAGTTTATGATTCAGGTCAAAGCTGAAATCAGTTTATTGAGAAGTTTTAAGTAGCTGTTGTAGATTTTGTCCAGCCCCGCAGACTTTCTTGAATTCGCAGAGGAAATGATATTAACTATTTCAGGGTATATGGAGAGGTAGATTTTGGAGCTATCTGAATTATAATCCCGTATTTTTTTCTGCATGAGTTTGTCAGGATGATGACTTTTTCTTCTAGTAAATGAAATTTTTCATGACTTATTGCAGGGGCACCCTAGTATTTCGCTGCAGTTTTGTTCAAGAGAGATTAATGGTTTTCCACATTTCTTTGAGATGGATCTTTGCTTGTTCAATGAACTTGTTAAGTGCAAAGCTGTGCAATTCGCGCAATTTTTCTGAAAACTCATGTTGAAGTCAATTCAATTCAATATTGATTTTTCTCAAAGCTCATGTTGAAGTCAATTCAATTCAATATTGACAGCGAAGTAGCGGAAGTAGATGCTTATAAACAAGTTTTTTCACCTTATTTTTATGAGTGAGCTGATATCGGGTGGCAGGATGTGATCGCATTTAGAAGCAACAAAGGTAGACATTGGTAGAAGTGTAAAGCCCATATAAAAAGTGTCATAGCCCTAAGATAAGTTACTACCCCGACATGCAGATTGCACAACAATCGAACCATGATTGTAATAGTAGCTAGCAAGCAATAGTTTTTTTGCACACTACCATGTCCCCGTTTTACCACTTCACGTACCGGCGAAAATGACAGTTTTTTATATACACTATATAAAAACTAAAACAATAAAAAATATCCAGATAACATAATGCTGAAGTAGTTTTATTGAAGAATTACAGTTTTGTACTTACTGCACTTTAGCAAGTAATTATATTAGTAATATATTGGATTTATGAACATTGTATGAATTCAAATCATGAACTAAACACAGAATATTATAAGTTAGTACATAATGTTTAAAAAAGCAAAAGATTAAATATTTAGCGCCTTCTGATTACCACCTATTCGATGCAGCACGACCTCGTTGATACACCCTTCCGACATGTTCAAGCAGTGCGAGAATTTGTGGATGATTGGATCGCCTCGAAACCGCTATCGTTCTTTCGCCACGGTATTGCCATATTGCCAGAAAGATGGGAAAAGTAGTAGAAAATGACTGAAAATATTTTGAGTAAGCTAACGTGTATTCATTTTCCATCATAAATATCCTTTTTCCGTTAAAAAAGGTCGAAAACTAAGTTCGCGTCCTAATAGTTTGGTCAAAAGATGTCAAAAAGTGCTATAGTAATTGCATAAGATATAAATTTTCCCGCATGTTACAGTCAATTCTTTAAGAGCATATGGCAAAAATTTTATTGGTAGGAAAAGTCGGATAATTATACAAAACTTACATTTTCAAGTTAGCGTTCAACAAATAATAATTTATGTTGAACTTTACACATTTCCATTAAAATATACTATTTATTAATAGCAAACTTATATAGAATTAATATAGAAATTTTATAGAATATATTAAGTAGTTCATCAGAGATTCTCAAAAATATCAGACCTTTCCAGGCTTTCAAATTTTCAAACTTACATATCTTATTTTACGATTATATTATGCTTTGCTTTCCTTCAGAAGTTTGTTCACTTTGCTCCAATGAGATTTGTGAGCCTGTGATAAGAATTTTAGAAGTAAATATAGAAGTAAAATAATAAATATGCCCTCTATTATTTATTTTTAATTATTTCTTTTTATATTATCAGATAGTCATTTTATTATATTTTATTTGTATTATATAATAAACAATATCTTTAAAATTAAATATTGTACTTATGTCGACTGTTCTGAATTAAATTAATAAATATTTTTATCGGTCTTTATTATATCATATATTAGTTAAAATAATGACAGTCAGACTGTCCTTGTTTATGATCACCCCCGTAGAATCTGAAATAATACTTATTACTACAATAAATTGTGTCAGAATATTAAAAATAAAAATAAAATAAAATTGATAATAAAATAAAAAAAAATACAATAATAAGTAAAATAAAAAAAAAATAATAAAAATACTTATTCTATGTTAGTCAAGGACAACCTGACTGCCCCCACCACCTTAAATTTAGGATCATACCTGACCATGTAGGTTTTCTGTACCAATCTAATTTTACTCTATTATTAGTAACTCTAATAACATTGACGTCCAAAAAACTTAATTTATTATCTGATTCTAATTCCTTTGTATATTTAATTCTATCATAGATGGAATTAAAAACATCCACCATTTCGTCTACACACCTTTCTGGCATAATTGTGAAGATGTCATCGACATATCTTTTATAGATAATTGATTCAAAATTCAACTTATTTAATGCAATAAGTTCTAATTTTTCCATTACTAAATTAGCAATCACCGGTGATAAAGGTGATCCCATTGGACAGCCATATTTTTGTTCATAAAATTTTTTTTTATTTTACTTATTATTGTATTTTATTTTTATTTTTAATTTTCTGATACAATTTATTGTAGTAATAAGTTTTATTTCAGATTCTACGGGGGTGATGATAAACAAGGACAGTCTGACTATCATTATTTTAACTAATATATGATATTATAAAGACTGTAAGACCGATAAAAATATTTATTAATACAATATCTTTAGTTTACGATACTTCACAAGCAAACGGCAAATAACTTTCCATACAAATATAATAAATAAATTAGTTTTAAAAAACAGTTTTGATTGACTCGTGTTAAATCAAAAAGAAGTTTTATGCATTCTAAAAGAAAAAATGTGCTTAAAAAAATATAGCCTTATAGTTATAGATTTTTTACGATTTTGAAAAGCGGTAAATTTCAAATATAATGCTTACTTGATGGATTTTTGAAGTAATTGAAAAATAGAAAATATAATAATTAAATTATCTGTCAACATTTTTAACTGAAGTACAAGACTGTCTCTTTCTTTTCGAATCAGATAAATAAAAATGAGGGAAGCTCCAGGGTCGGCACATTTTTCGTGATAGATGCAGATGAGAACCGTGAATTGGAAACTATTTTCGGCAAATCTGTATATTAACTATGCAATTTTCTTTATTTTTTCTTATTATATTATACTTTTGATATCCTTATTCGTAATAGCGGGAGAAAATTTTTTTTTCTACTTAATGAAGCGATAAATAATATTTAAGTTAATTATAATATCTTCTGTCTAATATATTCGAAAATTTTTCTCTAGTAATATTAGTAATGCATTTAGTTAAATTATTTTTTTTTCTTTTACGTTTAATTATATGAAATAATTTCCTACCTTCGGCCCTGTTTTCTTAATTACTTGAATACTATTTCCGAGTAATATAGATTATGTTAATGAATAGAAAAAAAATAATAAATTTTCATGATAGACACTTAAAAGTGAAAACAGAGTTACAAATTTGAATTTTTTTTGAAATATAAAGCCAAGATGTTTTGTACAGATGAGTTGTGCGAGCTTTTCAATGGAAAAAAAAAGTTCTCGAAAAAATATTTATAGAAGTATATGAGGAGATATGATCAATCAATCATTATATGACGTAAGTAAAAGCATATTAAAAATATAATATTGAGTAATAAATTTTTTAAGCAAATAAATGTTGTATGGAATAGTCTATTTTTTCATGTTATACAATATTAAAAAAACAAAATTTATTATCACCTTAAATTTTATAATAACAAAAGTTTCAAAATATTACAATTGCGCTATTTTCAGTTCGAATCATAAAAAACTGTTATCTTAAAGAAGTAAATTCTTTAAGTAAATAAATCATTGTAGAATAGTTCATTTCTTGATGTCTGAGGTTAATTAAAAAAAGAAATTTAATTACCACCTTAAATATTACAATGATAAAAATGTGAAAATATTATAATTGTGTTAATGCTAGTTCGAAACATAAAGAAAAACAATTATTATTTTCGTATTAGAATCTTCTGAAGCTTGAGCGTTTTTTTGTTATCGAATTGTGAAGATTCAACAATTTACTGTAATTGAATAATATAATAGTTCTATGTCATTTTATTTTCAAATTTTGAATCTTTTCCTATTTCGCGAGCTAAGTTCGAAAGATAATTCTTTCTATGGTGTTCGAGATGACAATTCAAATTCGCTAAAAATCACTATAATACTCATAATTAACACTCCAAACAACTTAGTATACAATTTTAATTCGAAATCGGGGATGGAAGCTTTTCGGAATATACAGCACTATCGTTTAAACAATCCATCTTCAAACGAACCTCGGACAGAATTGATGTCTGTCACTACCTCACATTTTAAAGAATATAAGATTCCTTTCATAATTTACTTTCTTTTAGTTAAAATTTTTTTGCCATAGATGAATGGGCAGATGTGGAAGATTTAAGCCTCGTCATATTGTTCAATAATAATTTAAGAGACTAAGTGTTCCGGCTTTACCATTCAAATATAGCTTAAAATATAAACCTTTTCAACGTATAGTCCAAATTCGACATCAATGCAAATATTATACTCAGGGATGGCAGGCCAACCAATACTGTATATGTTGCCCTTATCGTTGGCGGCTCATTTACAGAATTATATTTATATGTTGTTTATGCTCATTTACAGAATTATATTTATAAGGTGTTTCCTCCGTGATTTCCGTCATAGATACCTCATTAAAATATATATGTATCTAATGTAGTAAATTCCATATATCTAAACAAATATTTTTCTTTCCAATATTTATTAATGTTATTTATCTAATCTTACCCTAATTCACTCCTATCTACGCAACGAATAAACTTGCTTACACACTAAACAATCGAATGCCACTTGTATGATGAAACCAAGAAATACAGTTATCTTACAGGTCGATTTAAAAATTGTTAAGGGAGTTCGATCCACGAAAGAATGTACATATACATATATTAGTATAGCGCAAAGTTCAAGATAATTTCAAAAAAGACACTGCTAAAATAAGTTATAAATGTTTTTATTTTTAGCTGGTTAGTACGAGTTTTTGCAGAAAATTGTTATTTCTTCGTAATAATTATATATCACAATGAACCTGAGACACGGAGAAACATTTGAATAAATATTCATGTCTTTCAATGAATACGATTTCGAAAATGTAAGAATTACAGGAAATTATGTTTTAAAGAAATAACAACAAGCAACCTTGCTTAGTTTTAGTTCTCTTGCTCAGCCTCTGACATTTTGAAACAATTGTGCGACAAATTTTTCTAGTCTCGTCGTGGATTTCTTTCCATTCCGCGACGCTCACCAAGAGTGCAGACTTTCATCCGTCTTTTGAGACCGGCTTAAGTCGCCGGCGCACACTGAGCGGAAAGAGGTTTACAACAGAGAAAATTTGTCGCGTAATTGTTTCGCATCAAAGTTCAGGACGGCACTTATAATAGATATATGATTTATGCGATACTGATCAATGATTTCAACTTTTGCACAGTTGATATTAAGTAGTTGATTGGAAACCTACCGTCATGAGTGGCCAGCGAGCCTATTATGTTTATAGAGTTACATTTTTTTTAATTTTCTCTTCTTCTTTTGCTTCTTTTCAAAGTTTGCTATTTAATAAATCCTCATTTCTTATGCAAGTCTTGAGTACGACGAATCAGTTATTTTACAACGCCGGTTATAAAACCCGAGACAGCGATTGACACCTCTATCGCATCTCTTGTAGTTTGAGCCAGCCAGGTAGATAGAACCTCGAAGCTTTAAAAAGAGAGATAAAGTAAAAGCAGTATACATTATGCACTGCACAGTACAAAATACAGGGATTCGGCGGTGCTGAAGCGGTGCGAGCCTAAGTCACAGTGTTATAAGACTAGCACGGTAGATAAAGAACAAGTAAGAACGCTATTACATGGCGTGATTATTTTCGTGACTCTGGCAGCCCCTTGATTAATTTTATAATGAAGCGTTCGATGATCTTTAAATTCAGATTTGGTTTCATTGTTAAAATGTCAGCGTACAGTTAGATAATACAAACTTTATGTTTTAGAAAAAAGAGACATGCATTAAGGAAAAAAGGCCACTACTAGAATTATTAAGGGTACAATTAAACGCCGAGTCAGTCGAACATCTATGTCAATGACTAGTTCTATTCGTAAAAGAAACCTAGAAGAAAACTTTCTGGATACGCCGAAAATCGGGAAAGAATCCGTCGAATGACTAGGAGGAAGAGCAGAAAGTTGCAGGCGAATAAACATTTTTTTATGGAAAATATTCCAGTCAATCTGTTGCATGCATAGTCGACCAATTGCGTAGATGGAGCTGTCATTTCGACGAACGAATATGCATGCCTCGAACGAGTATTGTAACTGCAAAGAACGTATGGCGTAACAAATGCACAGCTTCTCCAAGCGGGGGATGCGCAATTGTGATACAGGAATATTGTGGATAAATGCAGTATGTGGCATGAGCTGCGGCGAATAATACGAGACTTTAACTAGTCAGCAAATGAATGACGACCACTTGATTATCAAATTGTCGACAGAAAACAGTAACCTCAGGAATTGATTATAGATTATGCAACAACGTTTTGCACGTTAATGCGCCACCACGGTAACATAAATGAGAAGACGTAATTACATACCTTCTATAAGAATATGTTACTAAAACTATAATTGCACGGAGATTACTAGAATATCACCTCAGTTGACGATCTGATACGCAAAGTATTATAGTTAGTGAAAAACTACAGAAACTAGAGAGTAAAAAATACCAAAGGGAACGAATAAAAATGTCAGTTACTCATCCAGAAATAGAAATAACGTAGTGACAAGCACACAACTCTTTTCTAAAAGTGACTGCTATTGGCGCTATAATCATGTAATGAACACGAACGTACACCCGCACAGTGTATAAATACGTTTAAGAAATTTTGTGCCTATTGCATTTTCTGACGATAGAATACGATATATTGTAAGTCGGCGCATCGTATTCTACCTCTCAAACACGAAAATCCCTATTAAATTCGCCCCGAGGTATATTCTATCGTTCAAACAGCAAAGTATAATATTTGAATATATTTGAATATATTAAAATAAATAAATAAATATATATATATATTGTGATGCGATGATCCGCTCTCCGAAAGTTTGAATTTTATTTCAATTCCGGTGATGTCGCGCACACACAAAAAAATAATTTAAATTTTTATGCTCCACACTCTTACCTTAATCCTCGGAGGGGGTTCCGCTGGTCTAAAATAATGAAACGGGAGATTTCGGGAAGGAACTACACACGAATCAATTATAAGTCTCCGTACAAAATTCTTTATTCATTCAACCTTAATTACTCGATTTACAACAAAGGAAGAAAAAGAAAAGAAAAAAAAAACCGCTCGGCCCATCCCGACCGCGACCCGCGTCCCGACGCACTCGCCGAATTTGGAGAGGATTACGGGGAGGGGACAAGGATAATGGGACAAGAGGAAAGGGAGAAGAAAAACGCGCGGCACCCCGCTGACGGTCGGCTCACTATTGCCGCGGGGAGTACTCACGTGCGAAGATCTTCGGCAGTCACGTGGCCCCCTTCTACGTCTCTTCGTCGTCTCCTTCGCTCCTCGCAATTCTGCTCTGCTCTCGATTCCGCTCCTCACTCTGCTGTCTTCTTGGGCCCTCCTGCTGTCGTCCTCTCTCTTTCTCTCTCTCTCTCTTTTCTCTTTCTCTCCCCAGCTCACTCCACCGCACTCTCGATGTCCGTATTGCCTTCGACCTCCCAAATCTGTCTTTTTGCCTCTCCTTATTTTCGACAACGTTCCCATACTCACTTCTCCTTTTTCCAATCTCTTCCGCTACCCTTCTCTTGTAATACTTCTCTCTCTGGCCTCTACAACTGTTACCACCTCTCGTCCTCTCTCTATCTCTCTCTTCGACGACCGACTCGTTCCCTGGCCGACAGCGGAGTCCCGCGCGTCTCACTGCTCACAGGGAAGAAGGATGGGATAAAGGGGGGGGGGATTCGGCAGCGGCCGACGACGGCCGATCGTGGTCGTGATGCGCCGAACACGGCCCTCGCGCGTACAATACTAATAAGCATTCGGCCTAACATTAACAATAATTTCCGCCAACTTATAGAACTTATAGAAGGCCCATATCAAGACAAATAAAAATCCTTCTTTTAGGTAATCCAAGTTCGGATAAAATAAGTCTCAGTTTAAGAATTAATGTCAATAAATAAAACTTTTCCCTTTTTTTATAATAATAACTATTAAATACAAGGTTCTTGTATTAGTCAGAAAAAAAATTTATTCAACTTCATAAAGGTTAATAGTATTTAAATTTGTCCTGATAGTTGTCCTCTTCACAACACAAGCATGATACCAATTATGTCAAATTATATATATCTCAAGCATCTCAATTTATGTGAATATCGTTTTTTTTCACATTTTACGCATATACATAGGAGTACTGCTCTCCGTAATTATGCTCATTTAAGATTCATACAACAAACAAAAAAAAAATTCGAGTTCAAAAGTTCGTAGCGCAGAGACTTCCTATGAATGAACCGAAGGTGCCTGAGTGTGAATTTTAAATAACATTGTAAGCGCAATTATGGTTTTAGAAATAAATTCGTTTTTTTCCCCTCAATTAACAATAAGCTTTAAATGAATTTCTGTCAATAATGACTGTTAATTATAATGTTGACTTATGATAAAATAAATGTAATTCGACTGATGGACTAACTTCGATATGATTGTGACAAAGAAAATTTATTTATTGAGTTTGATTTGTTTGTATGCTAATTTAGGATAATAAACACTTTGATTTGTTAAACCATCAAAGACTTATAAAAACTGGGCTTGTAATCAAACACTCGATAATCATTAGTTTAATATGCATAACAACGTACATCATAGCCATAATAACAACTTAATATTATTTAAATGCTTCATACTAACCTACGAGGATCTGATTAGATCTGTTAGCCTAGTAGCCGCACTCACATCCATTCTCATTCGCATCACTACATTTACATAAATCTCACTCGCATCACTCCACTTAACTTACTCTATTATTCTATATATACAATTATTGCTTATTGTCTATATTATCTCTATTGTCCTTAATTATCTTCGGTTGTTTATCCTTATTAGCTATTTTATTTCTATTATTTATAATCATCTTGTATCATTTATTCTCAGTATATCTTTATGTCGATTATTTCTAAATATTTTCTTTATTCTTATTACCTTTAATCATTCTTATTATTTATTCTCATTATATATTTTATGTCTATTATTAACTTCTTCTTTATTCTTATTATCTGTAATTATTCTCATTATTTATTCTCATTACATATTTTATGTCTGTGATCTCTAACTTCTTCTTTATTCTTATTATCTGTAATTATTCTTACTATTTATTCTTATTAAATCTTATGTCTATTATTAACTTCTTCTTTATTCTTATTATTTATTCTTATAATTTCTTATGTCTATTATTTGCTAACTATCTTCTTTCTTCTTGTTAATCATTCTTATAATTTATTCTTGTTATTTATCTTATCTCTATTATCTTTAACTAATTTCTTTCTTCTTATTACCTTTGTTTTTTCTTTTCTTTGTGAGCACCTATGAACTCGTTTGCGTCGTGCTGTAGGTTATGGCTACTCGCCGTTCCATCAGCCGACGGTTATGCGTGACTCATGGCGCGGGGAGGTAAGGGGAAGGGAGAATGCCGAGCACAAGGCGCGACGGCGCGCGCGAGCGCCTTAAGGTTTTCTTGCCCACGGGATGGCGCGCGCGTCGTCTTTTTCCTGGACAAGTCGGCGCGGGCGCCTTGTGACTCTTGTCACAATATATATATATATATATAGTACATTTTCGTATTTTAAATGAAATACAGGAAACATTAACTTAGTAGTGCCAACTGAAATGGAAGCAAAAAAGTGTCCTTTTCATACGGAAGTAAATTAAATATTGATGTTACTGATTCAAATAGTATTAAAATCTTATTATGAAACTAAGTTGAAATATTAACTATGATTATTAGTTTTAAGTTTAAATATTAAGAGAAGTTAATTAACTAAATTGTGTAGTTCAGAAAGAGAGCGTTATTCTTTCTAAATAAATTAATATTGTATCGCGTTTAAAAGTTATGTAATACTAAACATTAAATTTATGTCGATATTCGAAACGTATGTAAAGAAATAAAGCGAATGATATTATATCTATTTATATTAGCGAGCGATGTTGTGCTTTATAGTTAAAGGAAAAATGTATAATATTTGACTCGGATACGAGATTACCTCGGACAAAAGCGGCTGCGAGATAAATAATTATGAGACGTTAAATAAAACATAATTTTTATTTGTAAAGAAAAGACAAGAAAAGAGAGATTTTGAAATGCTTAAATTTAAGAAAAATTATATATTACAAAGCGACTGTAAAAATAGAAGTCGATAACAAGGGCGCCTAAAAATCGCGATCAGACTCTCGTTATAGGCCAAACTATGTGTACAAATAAGGTACACACTTGAACCGTGCCGTGACGGGAAAACCGAAGATTTTCTCGTAAAATAGCTTATATACGGTTTCACAAATAGCTGGCCGAATATTTGCTATTGAGAAAATCTTTTGGTTTTCAAAAGAGGTTAAATGGTTATGCTTCCTAAAAGCAGTGATCCGTACTGTGACGGGAAATTCGGATATTTTCCTTGTAAGAAAGCCTTTCTACAGACCTATATTGAAATAGGTCGTATTCTGGCTTTCGGAAAATATCGAGAATTTCAAAATCAGGGGACGTGTACCGTTGGCCACCTCGGGCTCTCCGTCCGTCCGGCTGCGCGAAGAGTTTGGGCTGCGATCGGCGCGAGCGGGGCTTATCGCTTGTAATTGGACTCCTTTTCGAGGGGAGTGAAAAGTTTATAAAATAGCACCATAAGAGCGTTTGAATAATTGCTTTTCTGGTCTTTGCTACGGTAGGCATAGTTTTGTATTCACTCTCTTTTTATATATTAAACTATTATTACTCAAAAAAAAAATAAAAAAAAAAGCTGTATGAGAACGCGCTAAATTATTGTTTTCTGGTCTCAGCTCTATTGTTGGTTATAAATATATTCAAAATGAAATCAAAATTAAATGCATTGGAATGTTGCGAGCGGTTTATATAATTGCACCTAATTATTAATGTATATAGTTATTAATTAATTTATCAATTATTTTATTAATTATTCATTTGCTCATTGCTAAATTTATGAACTATTTTATTAATTATTCATTTGTTCATTGCTATGGAGATGTTTCACTTATAAATAACAAAAAGAAAAAGATCGTAAAAACATCTCCATAGCAACCAAGGCGAATAAAACTGTTTGAAAACGCTTGAGCGGCACCTTTTTCTGTTCAGCCTCCGAAATATCAAGGTGTTAATACTTGAAATTTATTATTTGTGTTCGATTTTTTATATATTAAAACAGTTATTATATATTGTTAAAAAATTCATTTACAATCCCAGTACAATATTAGATTATCACGGAATAATTGATATTGAGAAAAAATCAGTTTTCACAATTGTATGATATGTATACAAATGCTCAAAAGTACTTACTACAATAAGGAGTCTCACGCTACTTTAAAGAAAACAGAATGCTGAAATCATATTCCACGTATAGTTATTGATTATCCAAGATAAAACAAGTCGCTGAAAAGCGCATCCGTTGATGTAAGTCTAGATTTGAATCAAAAAGTTATATTCTAGCAAACACATCAGCTTCCTGCTTAATTTTTCATAATTGTATTGTGTAATATAATACTATGAGTAGTGACGTTAAGAAGTTGTAAAGTGTCGGAAATAAGATACTAAAGTAAAATTTTTTATCAAAAACTCTCATTTAAGATGGAGTAGGTTGATAAGTAAGCTTTCAGGCAGGTCGACAATGAATATCTGCTTAAAGAGCTCATGAAATGAATTACCACTCATCGTCGATTGAGACACTAAAGTTCCATTTTGAAGTTAGTATTGAACATTAATATTGACATCATATGTATGTTAAACTGAACATCCTTACATTAAAGTATATTATTTCTTAAAAAGAAGCATATATAAAATCAATATAGAAACAATCTTTTATACAATATATTAAGTAATTCACAAGAGTTTTTCAAAAATTTTAAAACTTTCTAAGCTTGCAAATTCTAAAATTTGCCATCCTTATTTTATGAATTTATTATCCATTGCTTACCTCCAGTACTTTGTGCACATTGACTCAGTGGGATTTTGAGCCTATGATAAGAATTATAGAAGTGAGTCTAGAAATAAAATAAAAAATATATTCTTTTATTTATTTTTATTTACTTAATATTATATTGCCAGATAATCATTTTATTATATATTTTTTGTATTTTATAATAAAAAATATCTTTAGTTTAAGATAATTACCAAGCAAACGTCATATATCTTTACATACAATTATGACAAATAACTGAATTGAAAAACGAAGTTTTGATTGACTTCTTTTAAATAAAAAACAAGATTTATGTACAAAACAATTACAAAATATTTTTAATATGATAAAAAAACTTTAAAAAATTAAAAAGAAAATTAAAAATTAAAACTAGATTATCAAAACCGAAAAAATATATATAGAAAATTTTAAAAATGAAAAAAATAAATAATTGTACAATCTGCCAAGGCAAAGATAATGTTCATTTTATGAAAAATACAGACTATCTAACACGAAATGCAAAAAGTGAGAATAGGAGCATTTACGAATGTGACCAGCACGCAGGCCCAAAGATCGTAAATGTACCATGTTTCAAGTATTGCAATGCCGTATGAACGAGAATCTGATCACAGAGAGGAAAAACAATATAGCGCTGTAACATCAGGCCAAATAACTCATATAAGTTATAACAATATAATATTAATTAATCTTTAAATATATAATAAAATACATATTTTATAAATAAAATATATAATACTATCTAAAATATACAATAATATATAATATTTAAATTATATGATGATATATATAATTTAGAATATATAAATGTATAATAATATATATAATTTAAAATATATAATAGTATATATATATATATATATATATATATATTAATATATAATAATAATTTTTACAAGTAGTAATAAGCATATATACACTGTGTTCCAGATATAACTGCTCATATGATCGGCATGGTATCGGCAAGGAAAAGTTATGTGTAAATATTAATATTCATACGGACCCATGTTTTTGATCAAATCAGGGCTCAGAGAAGAGGATCATCGCCTGCGAGTGAGGAAAGAAGGTTAAACGAAGGGAAACGGCGTGAAGTCGAGCGAATACGGCAAAGACCAGTAGTTGTTATTTTTCCTGTCCATTGTCAACGCTAGCGTTACTGCCCGGATATTCGAACGCATTGACGAAGCGAGGTTCACGTGTTTAAAATATAGATTATGCTTCTTCGTCTACGACGGTCCCTACCCATATTTTTCGTAGTTGAAATGAAATACCGCATATATTTAGTTAGTGGTGCCAAGTGAAACGGAAGCAAAAAAAATGGCTTGTGAAATAGCAACGTTTTGATGTACACCCTCAGATAGTATAAATTTTTCTTATTTTGTATCTGTGCTGTATTTTATAGTAGTTTCATAATATTATTTAATTACTAATAATTGTTGTAATTAATTTATAGTATATAATATGTAATAGCTTTTTCGTTACTTAAGATTTGAGTTTTTCTGCCGACTAAATACTATTTTATTTAATTTATTCTCTCTTTTTTTGTTTATGTTCAATTATAGTAATTGATTTAAAAAATCAGAAATATTTATTTATTTCATCGATTACTTGTATCATATTAAACAGAATCAAAAAGTTTTGAGTTAATTTTCGACACATCATTATTTTCATTGTACCACGTTTATTGTCCCCTATAACATTAGTAATGTTCTATAGTTTATATGGATTACATGTATTCAAAATTATTGATAAGATTATATAGAAAACCTAGACAGCTACATGCAGAATAATAGAGAGAGATTATCGATGTCATACATGAAAGGCTCGACTATTTTCAAGCGCTGTGAACGTGCATAAACTTGCTATGAAACACGCTTTTTTAAAGATAAATATGTACGTTGTTTCAAGGCTCTGAAAACTTCATGCCAAATAAGTTGACAATGTTTTTCTCTTTTCAAATACAATGTTGCAGAGCTCCTACATTTTGTTTTTTTTATGTTATTTAACATCGCTCTATTTATGCTTCCAAATATTGGTTCTAATCAGCGACGGAGGTCTACGATGTGTTTGTAAACAAAGCACATGTAAATTATTACAGCGGTGCTTGTGCCAATTGGCCGAGACCGGGATTTGAACTCGGATTACTAAGTTATTAGTCCTTCGCTCTAGTCATCGAGCCATCGTAGGATTCTGAGCTCCTACATTCTACGAAAAATGCTATAACTTTTTTCAGCTTATTTACCGGAAAGCGGTTTAAAAATTGTATTTTTTCTAAGTCGACATATTGATAAAAATTAATAGATTTATTTTTGTTTATTTACTTTACATTTATAAATATTTATTTAAAACTTCGCATGTAACAATGAATTACATTCATTAAAATATACATGTCAATCTCTCTTTTCAGCAATTAGGATCTCTTCCATGATCTTGAGGTAGACAGCACACGCATGGTGGACATTTTAGAACAGCTGGTGGAATACATCGCCTTACACACATTGTTGAACATTCTGAAAATTTAGATTCACAAAAGTAATTAATGAAACAAATAGAGCTATCAGTATTAGTGGATATGCTAGCGGCATACTGGTACACGTTCGTTCTGGCACTTCGCCCATTCTCAAAGATTGTGCTAGAACTCCGTCTATCTTTCTAATATTGATTTACCCAAAATAACCTTCAAATTGTTCGAGATTTAGTGCAGTGGTAAGTATGGAGACCCCGACTTCTCACATTGTATTTAGTCTAGACGACCTTCGAATTGGGCAAGGTCTGGAGAAGTGAGAAATACACTTTCATGTGTTAGTATGCCTACTATAGCTATTACCTAATTGTTTTCTTTTTAATTTCTTTTTCTCTATTGCTTGCATCTGTAGATTGTTTTTAGCTATTTACATATCCATTCACACATGTATATAATGGTATTCTAATGAACCATGTGGTCATGCAAAATCAATGAATAACAAAATTATATCAGAAGGTCATCGGTACATTAGTGCCCAAGAGCTCAAAGTGAAGAGACGTGTTTACGCTAATTGTCAACAATTTGCAAATATTTCAGAGCTAACGAGTGAAACCAGACTTATTTCTAACCGTTTAATAGTTTGTATTGCGTTTATAGTGATCGTGACCTATGAGTTTCTGCTACTTCGCGAATGCAGTCTTGAACTGCATTCGCAGCCGTAAAATAACATAATGGTCGGCGGAAATGAGTGCAATATAGATGGCTAACCATTCAGCATTCAAACCGCTACATCTCAGTAAGTTCACAAAATTCATCACATGTATCGTACGCAAATATTACTGCGACCAAAAAAAGACCTACAAAAAAGAACCAATTATACTGAATTCAATCGAAGGATTAACCAATGACGACTATTTAGATGGCCTTGACAAGTTAACCGATATCAAATCAAAAAAAAAAAAAAAATGAATTCATGAATCCATAGTGAAACCTATAAAATACAATCAGTTTTTTAATATACTTAAAGAATTTTACAAAGATTCAACTATTATCTCTATATAACTATAAAAAGTGATAGAGGACGTTACTAATATTGTCTCTATAATTGAATCAGTATGTAGTTAAGATTGAAAATGAACTAATCAAAGGACAAATAACATGATTTAAGAACAATAAAGCTATTAAGCTCCATTAAAGTTATATACTTTATGGAGGATATATATGGAGGTATACCTCCTCCAGCAAGTTTTCAGAAATGGAATGCGAAAGTTCTACTAACGAAAGCACTACGCAAAATATGAAATAAATCAATATATAATTAAAATTTTATTGCGCTGAATAATTATGAATACCTACAATTCCGAACTCAAAATCTTATTTTGGAACGCAAGGATAATCGTACAACGAAAACATGAATTATCAATAATAATACAAAATATTGAAGTATTCGTGTACGTAGAAACTTGGCTCACCAACGACACACAAATTGGAGATGAAATTACTGTCTCAGGCTACAAGACATAAGAAAAATCGCCCAATAGGCAGAGGTGGGGGCATTCTCGTTATGACAAAAAATCATCTTGCATTGGAAATTATAGATAGTGTGAACAATCCGCAAGATATCTTTGAATACTTATATATAAAAATTACTAATGTGCATCCACAGCTTGCAAACAGTGCGGTTTGAGGTAAGCTATTCGATCGCTTCTCTCTCTAGCCCCCTTTTATCTCTTTCTCTCCCCTGCTCGTTCTCTCTCTCTCTCTCTCTCTCTCTCTCTCTCTCTCTCTGTCTCTCCCATTAGTCTTTCTCCGACTTTCAAACAAGTCAGTAGCACAAAAAAGTAATAAAATTAAAACGCCATTATTGTCCTAGTCATCGACAAGCCGTCAGTCAAAGCACTTTCAGCTCAAAACTTTATATTCTTAAGAAGTATAGGTCTAAAAGTCATTGCATCTGGTGGTAAATAAATGGTAAATTTTTCAGATGTTTACAAAAAAAAGCGGACGTTCTAAATATACAATCTTCTGTCGCATTTGATGAATAAATTATCGATTACGAGGTTCACGTAAATTTACTAAAAGTGACGGTACAGTGTTGCAAAATACCAAATTTGTAAAGAATACTATCTACCACTTAATTGGCCATATGCAATATGAATTGGATATAATATAAATTTATAGGTATAAAAATACTGGTATAGCAAGTCTTGTGAAAGGTGCTGTTTCTTTAAATTCGAATCAGAGTTTAGAAATAGAAAATGTAGCGTGGCCCAATGTAGAAGACTCCTATTCAATCATAGATAATTTAGAATATTTTGATGTTTCCCTCTTCCTGAACATGATTCTTAGTTTCCCTAAAGAATGCAATTGTGTAAAGTCCAAACATAATGCACTAATTTTTAAAAATTTAAAATGAAATTAAAAAGATCAAACGGTTCATGTCATACGTTATAGTATCTGATAAACCAAACTTGGAGTCCTAAAACAGTTGAAAAAAGATTATTCAATCTCTTTGATTTTTCATATTTGAGAGCTCTATGTATATACACTCTTTCCCGCCACATCCAAGCACGTTTGGACTGTGAAAACAACGAATTAACTAGAAAAACCGAGATTTGTCATTCTCGGACTTTAAACCAACAGAAAAGAACAAAAAGATAATAATTCCAATTGTTTTGACCATTCCAATATAATCAATGAGAAAACTTTTTCTCAATTCTCAATATTATCTATACAGTAATTTAGATATTGATATTACGATAAATCGGTAATCGATATTATATGATATGGATGCAAATTTTCAATGTTTCTATTACAAGAAAAGTCACAGCCTATTTTAAAGAAAACAGAAGTCCAAGATCATATTCTAGTTATTGTTATAGATTATTCAAAGCAAAACGAGTCGTTGAAAAGCGGGGTTGTTGATGTACGTCTAGCATTTTAATCAAAAAGTAATTTTCAAGCAAATACATTAGCTTACTGATTAATTGTACACTTAAGAAGTTGTAAAGTTACGAGTATCAGAGAATATGTAAGTAAAGTTTTTTGTCAAAAGGTCTCAGTCTAGATGGAGTATGTTGATGATGTGCAAGGCGTCACGCAGATCAACAATGAATATCTGCTTAAAGAGCTCATATATTACTACTAAACGGCGAGAGAATCTTCATTTCAAATAAAAAGCCATTTTCACGCCAGCGACTACAGATCACATCAGAGCACAAAATAAATAGCCTGGAATGACTAACTGAATTTCATTACCATTGAAGATTTCAGGAATATATAGTAAATTAAAAAATGTAGCAAATGGCCGATTCTTTTAATTTTAAGGTAATCGCATTTGAATATTAATATTGATTAACAAAAACTCGAAAGGAGGACTAGGTGTCGGAACAGATGGATGAAGTGTAAAACAAAAATAATAAACTGTATAAAAACTTATATTAGATGTACAAATAAGTTTCCGCCGTTTTGAAAAAATGGCGCCACCGATAAGATAACATTGAAATTGTTAGCTATAAAAAGTCGTATAGTATATGTTGACATCTGGAAAAAGTATAACCTTTTAATACCTCTGACTTTTCGCTAGAATCACTTAGTTTTCATCGTGTTACGATGTCAAGTTTTGAACCAAGTAAGCGTAATTTACTGTAATTGTTAATTTACTTCTTTCGTTTAAAGAAATCTGCAACTGAAGCACATCGGCTACACATAGAAGCATATGGTGATGTTAATTTGAATAAGAGAAGTTGTCGGCAGTGGTTCCAAAAATTGAATAGTGGTGATTTTGACGTGGAGGACAAAACACGCAGTGGAAGCCCCAAAGTGTATGGTGACAAAGAATTGGAAGCTTTACTGGAGGAAGATCCGTGCCAATCGCAAGAAGAACTTGCACACGAGTTAGGAGTGACTCAGCAAACTATTTCACAACGTCTCAAAACCCTGCGTATGGTCCAAAAGCAAGGAAATTGGTGTGTGTGTGTGTGTGTGTGTGTGTTTGTGTGTTCTTTCCGTCCTGGATTCTAATTCATCAAAGTTAAATGGCTTTGTATTACTTGAACTGAAAATGCACATACTGAACGATAAATTTTTTGCGTCTATTAGCTGCCAGAAAATAAAAGATGCATGAAAGTACAAAGGGCGTCATCGCCCTTCCGGGCTTTGTCCAATACGAATGCAGCCTCGATTTGAATGCCGATGACGTTTGGACATAACTTTATTATTCATTGATTTTGCATGACCGCATCTACATTATAATCTCATTAGTATACATTTATAAAAGGAAATGTAAGTAGCTAAAAACAGTCCTTCAAATGCAAGCATTTAGATGTAATGGCACATCAGGTGTCCAACTTTCCACTTTCATCTTTTCTTTGAAGGCTGTTTCGGATAAATCAATGTTAGAAAAATAGACAGAGTTCTAGCACAATTTGTAGGGGTGGGGTATGCCAAAATGAACGCGTGCCAGCATGCCCATAGTCCATCTACTATTATTTACTTTCTAAAATTGAAGGAATGAAGTGTCTCGTAGAGGATGGTTTTTGACTCTTTTATAATTTGTATAAATTGTACCATATATATTTTGAATTATATATATTTTAAATATTGTACCATGTCCTAGAGAATATATTAACATTCTTTTCAGGTGGTTCGAGTGCAACTTAAGTTATTGGAAAATTAGATCAAACTTAACTGTTTTATCAAAATCAAATATTATAAAACGATTCTACAGATCTTGAAAAAAATCAATATCTATAAATATAGCATGTCATGTGTTTTTTTACATATTTACTTATCTGTTTTATAGAAAAACTAATAAACTAAATAAAGAAACAAAGTATTAACAGTATAATTTCAAAACTTTCTTTGATATTTTGATTTCCATGTTAGACCATTTTGAATAGTCAAAAAAGAAATTGAATTTCAGCCTAAATCAGTTCTAGAAAATCAAAGTTTTTTTTCTAGAAGTTTTTCAGAAATATCAAAACTGTCTCTAAGATCTCGAATTCTAAAATTTACAATGCTTATTTTATGATTATATTATCCATTGCTTACGTGGAGTACTTTGTTCACTTTGTTCCAGTGGAAGTTCTGCGCCTATGAAAGAATTATAAGAGTAAAATAATAAATATATTCTTTTATTTATTTTTATTTACTTAATATTATATTGCCAGATAGTCATTTTATTATATATTTTTGTATTTTATACTAAAAAATATCTTTAGTTTACGATAACTACCAAGCAAACGGCAGATATCTTTACATACAATTATTATAAATAACTGAATTTAAAAAAAATGTTTAATTGACTTCTTTAAAATAATAAACAAGTTGTATGTATAAAAAAATTACAAAATATTTGTAATATGATAAAAAAATGAAAAATTAAAACTAAATTATGATAACCGAAAAAAATATATGTAGAAAATTTTAGAAATGAAAAAAAAAATAATTTTTGTATAATGTGTCAAGTAAAATTTAATTTTTTATTTTAAAATATGGATTACTTTACTCGAAGTGCAAGAAAAAGATCGAATGCGAGCATTTTCAAGTGCGAGCAGCACGATAGCCCAAAGTTCGTAAATGCCAGATGTTTCACATACTACGATGCCGTATAAATAAGAATTCAATCACTTTAGTTCTATAGGGTATTTTTTTTCTGCTCTATCTATTTTTTATCCTGGAAAGAAAAGTAAAGAACTACATGTTGAAACAAAATATGTTTTTTGCGTTCGTTTTATTTTTCTTCCAAGGGATGAGCAGGGGCTTTTGCTCCCACCTAACAAGCAGAGAAAACCGACTGTTACTCCCTGATAGCGGGAGATACTTATTTTATATAGATGCTTAAAAGTACAATACATAATGTTCAAGACACTTATAATGTCTGCTGCCTAATTTAGGCCGATTCTCTTTGTCTACGAACATTAGTAATACAATTAGTAATTTTCGGACTTCAAAAAATATAAACATTTCTAATTCTATGCTTCCAAATTTTCTATGACGCGTATTTATATGTAACCATTGCTTACCTTCGACACTCTCATTACTTAAATGTAATTGCCCGGCGATACAGGTTATACTAATTAGTAAAATAAAAATAATAAATGCGCTCTTCATGATAGACACTTGAAAATTAAATAGAGTTACAAATTTGAATTTTTTTCTGAAATATAAAGCCAAGATGAGTGTTGTACAGATGAATTTTGCGAGCTTTTAAATGGAAAACGTTCTCAAAAAAATGTTTGTACAATTATATGAGGAGATAAGAGGTAAATCAGTTAATGTATGACGTAGAGTAAAAGCATATTTAAACTATGATATTGAAACAATAAATTTTTCAAATAAAACTAATCTGAAATAGTCTATTTTTTCATGTTTAAAAATGCTTTAAAAAATAATTAATTATGGCCTTAAATATTACAATAACAAAAATGTCAAAATATTACAATTGCGATATTTTTAGTTCCAGACATAAAAAGAAAACTGTTATCTTAACAATAAAATTAAAAAATAACATACCTCCAAAAAGACCATTTTTAGCAAAAGCAAAGTAGTGTTAAGGACAAAAAAGATTAATTATTAATTTTAAATCAATATATATATATATATATATATATATATATATATATATATATATATTAATACTGTATAATTTTGGTTTGTATAACGTTATATTTTCTTTATAGCTACATAATGTGAAATTAAATATTATTATTAACGACGTTATATGTTTCATATGGCAAGTTTGTTGTAAAATTTTCTTTATATTGTTTATGTTTTCGATTAATATGCAATATTGCAGCTTATTGTGCGTAAAATGCGATTGTTTATATTGTAATTAAAAATAATGAACGAATATACTATACGATCAAATTTGACCCAAACTGGTGCATTTAAACTCCGTATACTAACTTAATTTAAATTCTAAGATTTACCTTGTTTCTAGCCACAATGATTGATTCTATTTTCACTATCTAGTAACTACTTTCCAGCCAATTAAAAATTGTTACATTTCTACCAGGGTATTTGAATGGGACAAAGCATGAAGTAAAGGTCGTGAAATCGTCGAAAACTTGCCTCATGCAAGTCACCCATCGACCGAAAATCAAGGTGATACACATCGTTTTTTCTATCACCATGGAATGGTTCTCCACGAATTCGTTTCAGGAGGTCAAATGGTCAATAAGGAGTACTACTGGGCTGTTTTGAGACATCTACGTGAAGCAATTTGTCGTAAACGACCGGATTTGTGGGCAGATAGCTCATGGTTTTTTCACCACGATAATGCGCCGGTACATTCCAGAATGACTGTGTCTGATTTTTGGGCCAAACTCGAAATGAAAGTCATCGCTTAGCTACCGTATTCGCCAGATTTGTCTCCCTGTGACTTTTTTTTCTTTCCGCAACTCAAAAATCCGCTTCAGGGAACGCACCATGAGTTATTGAAGCCATAAAAAGTAATTCGCTAAACAAACTGAAGGCAATCCCAGGTAAGGCTTACAACAGGTGTATGGAAAATTGGATTAAGCGTTGGCATGCTTGTATTGGCTCGAAAGGAGCCTATTTGGAAGGCCATAATAAAGATTTATATTAAAATACGTAAACATGTTGTTTTATTATGTCAGCCCAGGTCAAATTTGATCATATAATAATGTAAAGCAGAAATGAGAAGTTTTACATTCGGTGAAAGAAAAATATTGAATACGCGTAGTACGAATTAAAGGTTAACACTATTTAATAATAAACCGGGAATCGTGAGCGAACTCTCGTTATAGAGCAACATAATATCTCAAAAGGTACGTACTTTAGGTGTCGTGACGGGAAAATCGAAAATTTTCATAAAAATTAGCTGTCGCGTGCAGCGACAATTCTGGGATAGGAAAAATCCGACCGAAATGTACGGCGCGCTGCTTCGCATTCTCCCAAGTCCGGGGGAATTAAAATAGAAGAGTAGAGATATATCTGTAAAGATATATAGAGAGAGAATAAGAAAGAGGCGAAAAGTGGCAATATGTATAAAGAGGAAAGAGAAATCCAAAATATATTACTATCGAGTATATCGGCGATATATATTAACTCCTCGAAATTCGTTAAGGCAATCCCCGGGAAAGTCGAGAACCAAGAATTGTATATATTCATGTATATATTATATATAAATATATATGTATATACACAATCGAATGACTCGATCGAACGTCAAGAGACTGAGTTGCGCGCGCCTGCCCCGAGTAATAAAACTCGGACCAGATGCGGCTATATAACAGGGACGCGGGCCCGTCCAAAATGCGGAGCAGACTGGCGTCTCTCTCTCCTCCTTCCCCTCCCATTATATCTTCGCCGTGGAAAATTTGGAAGAAAGAGAAAAACGTGCCTATACATGGTTTAATGCTCTTTCTATACCGAAAAGGAAATTCGAGAAATGAAGATTTTAAGCTGCTTCAAATCTATCAAGAGATATGCAGCGGAAAATATTTTATGTTGAAAGAAGAAACAGAAAAGTATATTTTCGACTTTTTACAAAGTTTCTGTAGCACTTTAGAGATAAGAAACCGAAAATAATTATAATAATTGTACGACATGAATGAAGGGCTAATTCTTGCTATGAAGAAAAACTTCCCTTCATCTCCTCCACCACTATACAGTTTTCTGCGTAGATAATTTCGGCGGCGCCGGGCCCTGACTATAAATACGGGCCCTCGAAACTGCGGAAAGCAGACTACCGGTCGTGTTCGTTCCGCGTGCATACTTATCAATTTATATTATTTTTGATTCGAGATTTTTATAATAAAGAGTTTATCCAAATTTTTACCCTTTTCTTTGTTCTCGCCTTTTTCCTTTTACGCCATAAACGCGCTAATTTTTGAAAATTGTCGCCTGATAATGTAGGCTCCGCTAAAAATAAGTGCGGTGGTCTAGAGAGGTGCATTGGAGACCGAGGATTATCCTACCTCCTAGAAAGGTAGCAAGGTTACAGAAATGGGTTTCCGAACACTTGCTATGGGAAAATTTTGGGATTTTCGAAAGAGGTAAAAATGGTTATGCTTCCGAAAAGCAGTTTTCCGTGCTGTGTCGGAAAATTCAAAGAATTTCTCTAAAAGGGACAGTTTACAGATTTTTATTGAAAGGGAGTCGTATTCTGGCTTGGAGAAATTCTTGAGAATTTTGAAAGAAGTTGACGTGCTCGGTTTGCCACCTCGGGTTCACCAGCCGTCAGGTTGCGCGAGAGTTTGGGCTGCGATCACAGATTGGGGGCTTATCGCATAAAATTTGACTCGAGCTAAAGGCACGAAGTCTTTATAAATATATGCGAGCTCTTAACTTATCTCGTCTCTATTCATTATTACAATAATTCTACCTAATATCTTATCAAATTTTTTACGGATGGATTCGAAATAAAATTAAAAGTAAAATAATATATTGAAAGAATGACGCCAAAATAAAATGCCTTGAAATGTTGTTATGTATTAGAGCGGCATATCTACTTACAATTAATTATTTATTTTCTATAATTATTATTAATTTATTTATTAATCAATTATTTTATTGATTATTATTATTATTCATTTATTTATCGCTGTGGAGACATTTCACTTATTTCTATGAATAACAAAAAGAAAAAAAGATCATAAAAACATCTCCATGGCGACGATGGCTAATAAAACTGCGTGAAAACGCTTGAGCGGCTCTCTTTTGCGTCAGCCTCCGCAATCTCAGCGTGTTTGTATTATATCTGTATTAACGTATTATTTGTATTTTTCAAAAATATTCACTATTTCAATATTATAAGTTACTAATTTTATTTATTGTTTAATTATTTGTTTTAATTCAAGTCCCAACAAAATATTAGTTTATTACAGAATAAATAGTTAGGCGAGCTTAATGTGTTCTTAGCATAATAAGAATTTTAAATAGATCTTCCCATGTATTTTATAAAAAATTAATATAAAATACTTTATGAAAGTTCAAAATATATTAACACATAATAATATATGTTTATAGCATATTATGAAATTTAGAACTTATAAATCTTCTATGTCGTGTATCAAAACTTGTTTTAAAATATTTGTATAAATTCAGTAATATATGAAAACAAAAATACAAATATAATAACATATGTCGTTATATTGTAAATCTTTTAATAATAATACTGAAAATGTTCATATACAAGAATCATATTGATACAAAATATTTTTTTAAAATCTTACGAAATAGATTAATACAAAATAAATTATAGAACAGAAAGACTGCCCTAAGACAGTGGACCATTAAAACAAATGACTAACTGAAATTAAATGCATCCCTATAAAAAACAACATGTATAGTTTATACAAATACATCTAAAACTCTAAAAAATAATAATAGTATGAGTAATAAATTAAATAATAAAGTAATAAGATCATTTGCAAATAGCCGAGTTTATTTTTACATTATTTTGTCCACGCGTGGACTCATAAAAACGAATTAATTATCAGAAAAGAATCTTTTGAAGAAAAAAGAATCTTTTGATATTTACCAAGTGACAATATTTTACATGAAAATCAAAAAATTGCACCAATAAACGGGAAAACTGTGAGCCAAATTCAATCAATTTCTTTTATTTTGCAATTGAATTTAAAATTATTTAATTAACGATACCTATTTTAACTTATAAACACAGTTTGTGATGCACCTAAATTTGAGTTATTATTTTTGAACTACGCGCATCCTTATCTAAATAAATTTTGCATCAATTTATTTATACTTGAATTTTGCAGCCCATAGAGATATATTTGGAGATAAACGATCTTGAAAAAATTGCAGAAAAACAAAGTACATTTGTAAACTTAATTTGAATATATAGCTTAATTTTTATTTTTATTAAATTTGACACTAGTCAAGGAAATATACATCCACATTAATAACTATATGAAAATGAACAAAGATAATAATGAATTAGTGGAAAACAATCTTTATTAATTGAATTAAAAGTATTGTAGACACAGATTTATTATAAATAATATACTCGCTATGATTAAGAGAATATAGATTGCTAATACATAAACAAATCCTTGTTGTTATTGTATATAGATGCATTTAGAATTTTTTTTGACAATTTCTTCAAATTATTATCTGACTAGACCCGATTTATTTATTTTTAATGAAAGCATCAATTTACTTATATAATTTTGTAACTATAGATTTTATAATTTTATTAGGTGCTGATAGTTTATTATTTAAGCAAAGTAGCCTGCTCGACCGGGAACCTGAGCAAAAATTCTAAGTTAACAGGTAGTTATTATGTATAGATCCGTCCTGAATATGTACCCTCGCAGTATTCTACGATCTATCTTAAACAAAGGAATGATAGTTTTGTCGTTAACTAACAGTAATTATATACATCATAAAGATAAATCTGATATATTTTCTGAGAAACCTCAAAATCTCTCTTTCGATAAGTCCATGATGTTCACAATTCAATTCTTTAGCTTAATTATCATTAACGTAGGCTGTAATTTTTCATTTGATCCATATCTTAACAGCTCTATGCACATAGTATTCTCTCTATGAGCAAGGGTGTTTCGTCCAAGATGTCCATCATAGACACTTCGTACAGTTGTTACAGTACTATCTATTCATTACATATATACATATATACAATTGGTACAGTATTATCTATATTTCTTTCCAAAATTTATTAATGTAATCTAACTAATCCTGCCATAATCCATTCCAAGCTCCGCGACAAATAAACTTCTTGCGCGCTAAACAATTAACTGCCACGTGTCTGAAGAGATAAGATTTAGTATGATATCTAATAGCTATATGTGTATTAGAATGAGAAAGAAATCGTATTTATTACGGTAAATTATTTAGTCGCCTTACTTTACGAATAAATGCATATCGAAAAATCAAAATTTACTATGTACAAAAATTTTGTGCTAAGCATAAAGTTTAACATGGTGCTCCTTAAAGCCTGCATCTAGAACATGCATACAAATAATACTGATAATTTTCTGAACTGCGAAAATCCGATGAAATATAGTAAATATTACAGATCGATTCAAAATATATTAAGAGAATTCGATCCATGGAAGTATTAACATACAGAATAGTATAGAATTATATATACTGTCCAAGATAGTTACAAAAATGACACTGCTAAAATTTCAGAGCATTTGCGAGCTTATAAAAAAAATTATAGATCGTTTTATTTTTAGCTTATTAATATGGATTTTATTGAATTTACTAAATATAGTATGGTGGAATATTGAAATAAAATAATCAGATACACAAAAAGAATCTTTTAAGATAAACTTGATTTAAAATAAGGAAAAAAACACGTTTGTTGAATCGAAGGAACGACTAAAGATTAACTATAGTATACGAAATTGAAAACTCTGCAACCCCTTGTGTGAAACTGAAAGGCTATAGAAAGACTTCAAGCATCTAAACAGTAAACTTATAAATCGTTTGCCATGCATCTGATGACAATCCTTCTACGATAGAGTCCGACATTTATTCTCAAGTATTTTTTGCTTCATTATTTAGATAAAGTTTAAATAATATAACACACTTCCTCAAAAATTGCTTGAATAAATATAATAATATATAACGTAAAATTAATATGTACGAAAGTTCCCTTTAGTCTATATTCTTTCCTCGCTTAAACTGGGAGTAAACACGGGTAAAATATAATTCATCTTTAACCGTTTGTTGCCATTTTTCATTATTTATATTATTTTTAGAATCATTGACATCGTTGGGAATCGCAAATTTACTGATTGTGTGTATAGAAGGTCTCCACACGAAATTTGCGGTTTCTCTTTGACTCTATCACTCCTTAGATTTGCAATTATTTCTGTTTTATTATGTTTATCATTTAGAAATTCGGACAGATTGTAATAATCTATTTCTATTATAGATTTATAAAATATTATTAAAATATAAATATTATTAATACGACTTTCTGCCTCTTTTCGAATCTTGTTCATTTTTTTCACATTTTTCTTCCACAAAGTTTTATCAATTGCTATTTACAGATTTTCAAGTCATCACGTTCATTATCTTTGTAGGACTTTTCTATTATAATTTCTTCAAACCCCATTTTTGATCGCAGAGTCAAAAACTTATGTCATCAACTATCACATCCCTTGTTACAATACATTTTTCTGATTCTACATCCCATATTTTATAACCATTTGAATCGTAATCAACTAAAATACCTTTTCAAGATCCTTATTTTATTATGCTTTTATTTTGTGCTACCGAAAACGTTTAAATATTTACATTGAGTCTTTTGACCACGCCATAATTCAAACGATGTTTTGTACTTTTTAAAGCATTAGCGGGGATTCGATTTATTACGTATGTAGTAGTTAAAACTGCTTCTTCCCAAAAGATATTGTTAAGTTCATATCCACTTATCAACATACGTGTTTTTTCAGTAATCGTTCCTATCATTCTTTCCGAAACGCCATTTGATGTCGAAGTATGAGGAACGTTAAATGATAATTGATTCCATTATGTTTGCAATAGGCCTTCATTTCATACGATCAATACCTTCTATCATTCTTACCATATAAACTTGCTATTTTTAAATTAAAATAAATTTCATTCATTCTAATTATAATAGTCATGCAATTTTGAAATAAATACAAATATTTTAATTATTAATTTTTATTAATACATAACTTACCCTATCAACCTAGTAGAAAGAGAGCCCCGCAAAAGTCGATGTGCTTGCATCTATATATTTTCCCCCACTTTCGACGGCGCGACGTATCCAAATAAATGCATATGGGAACACGAATTTTGGAGAAGTTCACCTCGCAGCCTTACGGTCCGGAACTTTTCATACTTTGGGGATAATTTAATCTCTATATTTATATAGAGGCTCTTGAACAGCTTTCGAAAATATTTATAGTCTCTACAAAGCTCATTTATGCATGAAAGACTACAGCTTTCGAAAACCTGAGTTTCCCGTGCACGGCACCGGAATCTCAAATGCATACATTTACTAATAAAGAAAATGACAATTTCCAGTCACAGCAATGGGTTATATGGAACTTCTCAAAAATTTAATCCCGCATATATTATTAGTTTTGGCAATAATTAATTTCGTATAAATTTAAACAATTTCCGCTAAAACCTTTTACAAATCAAATATTTCAAATTTTATAATCAATAACCAGTATATAAATAGTGACTTTACAAAATTTTAAATTAATTATTTTCTTTAATTACAATATTTATTATTTATCTATTTATTTATTTATTTTTGTTTTTCTTTTGTTTTTTGAACAGCTTGCGAAATAACATTTAAAATTTAAGCAGGTTAAAGACTATATTTGAACATATAAAGAAAATAAACAAATATATCATCTTATCATTAAATATCTACATTTTATACGAATATATATGTGTGTGTGTGTGTGTGTGTGTGTGTGTGTGTGTGTGTGTGTATTATAACGGGGTACTTATTTAAGAAATACCCGGTAGAAGTACCCGTTAACAGAGGTGTAAAGAACCCCGAATGGATTAAATTGTTTTAAAACAATTTGTTTGGTCCGTAGGTTCTTTATAGATATTTCTTCCTCAGACCTACCTTTTTATCCTGGAATTTATTTACATAATATATATATATATATATATATATATATATATATATATATATATATATTAATAGATTATTAATAATCCAGGAAAGGACGGGTCAATTATTAGGTACAGGGGGGGATATTATTATATTTTCTATTACTAATAAAAATAAAAAGAAAATCTATTTAGTTAAATAGGAAAAGATATTTAGATATATTAAATTATATAAAATTATAATAAATGATATACTACCCCTACCTAATATGCACCCACGCTATGTTAACGCACGATTCCGTTCACACAGGGTATGAGAGAGAAAAATTTATAAGTATAGCAGAGAGATAAAGCAACAAGAGCACCACCTTACGAGGAACAAGAGGAACTACTACTGAAAGATATGTACGCGTTTGTTACTCTTATGATTTATATTCTATGTCGGTATCTCTCTATCTCTCTCACACTTTAAAATACTAAATTAAGATTTCTACGATTTTCTAATTGCGATTATAAGTAAAATCGACAAAGAAAAACTATTATTTAGCGAAGCTTGAATATATAGATACTAAAAAAAATTCTCCAACCTTATTGAACGACGCTGGAAATTCACAACCCAACGACGGTCGATTACTGGAATTTTTGATTCCCTCCGTATTAAGGGAATCACCGGCCGATTCACTAATTACTTTAATTATTTTGTAGAAACTTCTACAGAATTTACTTTAACTGAGAATACAATAAAAATTCTATATATTTATTTAGCAAAGGTATCTATTAATATCTCTACTTGCTTTTTATGATATGTGCACAACTACAACCAATTTATACTGAATTCCAAAACTATGTGTTAATTATATTTCAATTATATATTAACTATATTAAATTCAGAATTTATTTTCTTTCTCTCTCTTTCTTTTTCCCTTTTTCCCTCCTTTATTCCCATTTGTTGTAGTAATTAACATGTATAGGGTATGGTAACCTATACGTGTTACAATATATATATATATATATATATATATATATATATATATATATATATATATGTATAAAACTTATTTCATTCTCTTTACGTTTAAATAACCAATGCTTATTACGAAAACAAAAGAAGCCTCACTTACACATTTAAGGACATTTATCAAAGTATTTAAATCGTGTCTTCAACGAGTAGTATTCTGACAGAGTTTAAATTGCAGTGCTTGTACCATTATAAACAGTAGGAAGTGATATCAATACATGCAACACTTTGTCCATTTCCACCAGTCTTGCGGCTGCAGCAAGTAGTTCTGAGATTAAGTCATCCAAAGTAGTGAAATGCTGCATCAATGAGAATTGCCACTGTAGTTTCCGGCCAAGCAAGTCTTTCTGAATCGCCAGTTGAATTGCCAGATTTGTTTTTCTCATAAACGATATCTACGCTTTGCAAAACTGTTCTAGCCGTATCGCTTGCTTTTACAAAGCCGAGAAAAAAATCTAACGGATACTCCACTATTACACCTTTATCGATGCGTTCTAACTTTCACACTCTTCTGTTATTACTGCAGGGATTTTCTGATCAAGTGTGTGTAATAAATCGAATTCAGACAGAAGAAAACGGATTCTAAACTTCCAGACACTATATTTTTCATCATTAAAAAGCTGCATATTTCTTTTTGTTTTCAAGGAGTCTGTTTTGTACTTAAGAACAAAAAACTTTTATCATTTATTAACAAATTACATAATTCATAAAATATGGAATGTTCACTCAATATCTGGGACTGTAATCTATTGAATATTACTAAATATAATATGGTGGAATATGAGAATAAAATAATTACGATAGTTGCTATTTATATTTTGAGCCTTGGCGTACCAAGTATTAGCAGGCGCCAGCTGATATGTCCAATTGAAAATTTGACCTTTTTAACCATGAGCATCTTCAGAACGTTTTGTCAATTAATTATAACTTGTGTTATCTACAGCGACTTGAAAATTTTGTCTCAGCGAAAAATGTAACTAACTCATGATAATTTTTTACAACTTTCGACATGGCTTGTCATGGGAAGAGTGCATCGATCAACTTACTTCGACGTTTGGCAATGAAGCCTGATCCTTGACCAGTGTGAAATGCTGGAATAATCAATTTGTGTCAGGAAACATTGATGCTGTGCGCGAACTGATAAAGCAAGATCGTTATACGATATACCGTGAGATTAAGGTACCTTTGGGCATGAGTATGACGAGAGTCAATAAGATATTGCATGACCATTTAGGTGTTTAAAAAATTTTTTCACGTTGGATCCCGCATAATTTGACAAAAGCTCAAAAAGCTGCTCGTGTCAATTGGTGCAAAGAAGTGTTCAAGAAGTACAATCGTGATGCATCAAAAGCTGTGTATAACATCTACATAGGTTCCCAATCTTGGATATATGCGTATGAACTCAAGACAAAACAGTATTCTACTGTATGGGTTTTCTAAGACGAGCTGAATCTGACAAAACTGGCTAATGTTCGAAGCACCTCGAAGCAAATAATCGCCAGTCTTTTCAAAATAATTGGACATGCGGCAGTCATGCCATTAAAGCAAAATACAACGGTGGATTCTGAATGGTACATAGTCATTTATTTGCCAGAAGATCCTTGTGAAATACGAAAAACAACCGGCAACGAAGGATCATTCTTGATCATGACAATGCGAGCTTTTCTCACACATCGGTTCAAACAAACCAATTTTTGACAAGCCAAAATACCGAATTGATGGGTCATCCGCCTTATAGCCCTGATTTGATACCCAATGACTTTTTCTTACACCCGCACATCAAAAATAAATTGCGTGGTCAACGTTTTTCGCCACCTGAAGATGCCGTTGATGCATTCGAAACCATGCTTTGGAAATACTTCAATCGGAGTGGAAAAAGTGTTACGAAAATTGGTACGAGCGCATTGAAAAATCTATTGATCATCATGGAGAATACTTCGAAAAACAATAAAGTCATTTTTAATAATAAATTACTGTATTTTCATTATTAGACTTATAAATAGCCATCTACGTATTATGATTTATTAGATTAAAGATTTTATTATTTCTAATATATTTGTAAGAACTTTTCTTAATTATGTATTCATTATATTATTACTTACTACATTTATTACAATAAAATTTGTCTATTATTTCTTGTAAATTTTGCGACCCCCCCCCCCCCAATAAAACTGCCACGGCCAAACAATAGTAAATCTGATTATTATTATTTTGATTATATATTATTTATTATTGTCATTATTTTTATCGAGTTGCTATAAATCCCTTTTGCTTTATCGTCCTATAAAACACCTACAGTGCATCACATGAATTTTTCTACAAAAATCCACTTTAAGCTTACACCGTAGACTAAGAATAATTTGTAATCCGAACGTACCGTATTACTTGCTTCTTTAACTGTGTGAGAGATAAACATACATACAAAATTTTTTCTCTTTGTTAAGCCGGAAAGAAGGAGGGGGCTCAAAAGGAATTCAATGGCACCTTCATGGATGTTACAGTGTCCCAGTTAAATGATCAGCAGAACAGAGGTTTCAAATGACTTTTTCATTATCCTCACTCCTGCTCTGCGTCGTTTAATCGAAAGAACAAGAAACTATTTATAGCCTTTTTTATCACTCCCGCACAGATTTTCGAATGAATCGCTCATTTGAAATCTCGGTCTATACTTCTTATGTTTATGGTTTAAATCATGGTACCGAAAGTTACGCACTAAAAGAAAAAAACTAAACCATTTTTCTCACTAAAATTTGTAGCAACGTCTAATGATATATAAATGGTGAGAATTTCAGAAACATCTTGTATAATAGCTACAAGCGCGTTAATATAATATCACCTACAATAACAGAATAATGCATTAACAATAATGTATAATAGACATTAGTCTTAAAGCATATACTAATGTAAGAAGCATGTTATGTTATGAATAAATGTCTTTTAGACTAAGATTGTGAATTCTTCATAAAAGGGATAGAAAAAATAGCGTATCTTTTCAAACAGATCTTACAGTGCTCTTACATGATGCAAAACAGGTTACGACTTTCTTCAGCTTCCTTATCCGACTGCTTTCTACAGATTGTACATTTTCGAAGTTAACAGTCGATATGTTAAAAAACAATTAACAGATTCCTTTTTGTTTATTCACTTTACATTTAAAAATATTTATTGAAGATCTCGTATGTAACAAAAGATTACATTCATTACAATATTCACGTTCATCTATTTGTTTTCAATCTGCAATACTTTCCTCTGTCCATATAATAGACATTTGTTGTACCAGTAAATATAATAACGGCACAGTCAGCACATATCCTTTCCTCTAGAAAATGATGAACAGCACATGCACTGTGGGCATTTGAGACGGGCTGGTGGAATACATCGCTTTGTACAATTTACTGAACACCCTGTGAAGTCAAATTCATAAAAAGCAGTTAATGGAATAAATAGAGCTACCATTATTAACTCTTTGAAATCTAAGCATTGGAAAGCAGATCAACGAGAGTGATTTTTGACTATTTATAATGTCAAAAATGCACAAATCCCTCGAGACTGTATTACCATTCTTTAAGGTTGTTCGAGCACAACTCGAGTTACTAGAAAATTAGGAAAAATCAATCTTAAATATTTTATACTCGTTAAATTGATTTCTAGAATAACGCTATTACTAACAACGCCAAAATCTACTAATTACAAAAGCTGAAGAAAGGGGCTACGACTATAGTTATGGATAAACGGAATGATTATAATAAAATCACAGTATTGTTGAAGGATAAAAATTACTATAAAATAATTCATGAAAATTATTTGAGTATATTAAAAAGACAAATATATAAACTAATAAAAGATGAAACGAAGATAAATTTCTCCGAAATGTACATCTATCCAAAACATCTAACAAATATAACATTTCCAAGTTTTACGGCATTATAAAGCGAATATATTTAAGAAATTTTCACAAAAAAATATAAAAAAACATAGTTTAAAAATTAATAATATTTTCCATTTATAAAAAAAATGAATTAAAAACTTCAGAATACTAGAAGGATATAGTTGCATTATTTTAGACGTTGTTTCACTTTTTTCTAATATCAGTAATTTTCTAGATATAGTAATCTATACTCAACCCAGATCATTACATTAAGACTAATTGGTATAGTAAACAAACGTTTTCTGGAAGATTATTGAATTATAACTCACATTGTTCTACACATACCAAAATAGAAATTATTCACAGTTTGATGAATAAAGTCATCAAACTGGCATATAACAGTTTTCTTAATCATAAATTACTTTTTATAGAAGAACTTTTAAAAACAAATAATTATCCTACCGTATTGAATGATAAATACTAGCATATTAAAAGAAGATTAATTTTATACAAAAACAAAAAAATAACTATACGAATGATAATAAGAAAAATCAACAAAAGAGTAATATATAATCTAAAAGAAAACAATTTTCTAGTCCTGCTATTTATAAAAAGTTTTAATGCACGTTTTCAAAAAATTTTAAAAAGAAGGTAATATTTTATTAATTCATCAAACAATAGATAAATTCAATAAAATTATTGCATTAGGTAAAGATAGATCTAAAAATCACGAAAAACATAATGCTGTCTTACAATGATTGTTCATTTTGCATTTTTGTAATACGTGGACCAGACATTTAGAAGATTAAAAACTGTAATAATAAAGCATGTTTATGATACCAAAAATAAAAGAGAATGTCGACACTATTCTTACATCAAAAAGAAAAAATCATAAAATGGATTTTGATCACGCACCCTAATTTTCAGAAATTGCATTTATAGGCGAATAAAAAAATAGTCTTGTTGACAAATCGATATATCCAATTTAAAATGAGAATATAAAAAGTTCACAGAATACATAATGCCTACACTGCACCAACATATATCAATTATTGTATGTTAACATGTCATGTTGATGTATTTACATACATATACATCCTTAAAACTTACTCTATTACTTTTAACTGTTCAGTGAACGGTTATTGTTCTTTGCAAAATTACAATTTATATCATTACAAGATTATAACTTGTAAATTCAATATTAAGAAAAACAGTATATTCTAATATTATATTATTATATTTCAGTGTCTTGAAAAGGTGATTACTAATAAAAAAACTGGAAACTTTGATGAAAATATATTTTGTTTTTATTTTAACCCCTTTTATGTAGATGGCGAGACCTAGAGATTGTACACACCATCAAAGCTGTATTTAATTATCTCGGTTAGAAATTGAAGTTTTTTCATAATTTACGGCAAAATCTGATAGTTTCGGAAAATAAAAATAATATCGATAAGATTTAAAAAATCAGACTTAATTCAAAATGAATTTAAACAATTGCATTAATTTTTGTATATAATATTATTAAATAATATTATGACGCTTTTCTGACATCGTCTTTATGCTCACATTTTACTCACGGATGATACTTTTTAAATTCGTTATATTTTAGAGAATCATTTGACTAATTTTTTACTCCCTAGATATCAGAGAGTAAATGTAAAAATCGATCTTTATAGGAATTTGAGCTTAGGTCAATCATTTTCATTCTTTTATGTAACACAGTAGTTTGCATAATAAATAAAAATGTGCAGAATAAATACGTATATATTTAACTTATGAGATTCTTCGAAAACATTGACCGAAAATTAGATAAAAACGATTGAATATTGGAAAAATATCCGACTTTTTTATGTGGGCGAAAGGAAAATCTAAGGATTCGCGAAACTTACTTTTATTTTATCGTAATTGTATCCTTTGCAACTAGTTTGGTCTAAAGACGTCAAAAAAGTGCTTTAGTAATTGCATAAGATATTAATTTTCCCGCATGTTGCAGGTCATTCTTTTAAGAACATATGGCAAACATTTTATTGGTAGGAAAAGTCGGATAATTATACAAAAGTTACATTTTCAAGTTACTGATTAAAGAATAATTATTATCGTCATCGTATATATGTTGAACTTTACACGTTTCCATTCATCTATACTATTTATTCATAAAAATCATACGTAGAATCAATATAAAAAAAATTATTTTATACATCATTATTAGGTAGTTCGCCAGATACTCTCAAAAATTTCAGACATTTCCAGGCTCTCAAATTTTGAATCTTATATATCTTATATTTCGATTATATTATGCGTTGCTTACCTTCAGCACCTCCTTCACTTTGCTCCAATAGGATTTGAGAGTCTATAATAAGAACTTTTAAAGTCAGTATAAAAGTAAAATAATTAATGTTTTTCTTTTATTTATTTTTATATATTTGTTATTATATTGTCAGATAGTCATATTATTATATTTTTTTGTAGTTTATAATAAACAATATCTTTAGTTTGCGATACTTAACAAGCAAACAGCAAATATCTTTATATACAAATGTAATAAATAATTTAGTTTTAATAAAACGTTTTGATTGACTCCTGTTAAATCAAAAAACAAGTTTTATGCACTCTAAAAGAAAAAATGTATATATAAAAGTATAGCACAGTAAATAATAGTTAAGATAATTATGATCTCTATTGTCTAATTTATTCGAAAAGTTTTCTCTAGGAATATTAGTCATGCAATTAGTTTGATTAGTTTTTTTCTTTTATGTTTAATTATATGTAAAAATTGCTTACCTTCAGCTCTATTTTCTTCATTACTTAAATACTGTTGCCCGGCAATACAGATTATGCAAATTAGTAGAATAAAAATGACAAAAGTGTTCTTCATGATAGATAATTCAAAATTAAAATAAAGTTGAATAATTGGATTTTTTTCTGAAATGCAAAGCAAAGATATTATATACAGATTAGTTCTGCAAGCTTTTAAATGGAAAACGTTATCGAAAAAATATGTATACAATTATATGTGAAGATAAAAGGTAAACCAGTATGTCCTAGAGTAAAAGCCTATTTAAAATTTATTATTGACTAATAAATTCTTTAAGTAAATAAAAGTAGTGTGGAATAGTCTATTTTCATGTTTTAAAATATTAAAAAAACAAAATTAATTATCACCTTAAATTTTACAACAACAAAAATATCAAAATATTACAATTGCGCTATTTTTAGTTCAAACCATAAAAACTGTTATGTTAAAGAAGTAAATTTTTTAAGTAAATAAATCATTGTAGAATAATCTATTTTTTCATGTCTGTAATTATTTAAAAAACGAAATTGAATTATCATTATAAATATTACAATGATAAACATATGAAAATATTATAATTGCGCTAATGTTAGTTCGAAACATAATGAAAAAAACTATGATCATTGCATCAGAATCCTCTGTAGCTTGAGCATTTTGTTATTGAATTATGAAGATTCAACAATTTAATGTAATTCAATAAGACCTATAATAGTTCTATGTCATTTTATTTAATATAATACTCGTAATTAACACTCCAAACAACATTAGTGCACAATTTTAATTCCAATCGGGGATGTAAACCTTTCGGCATTTACAGCAATACCGTTTAAACCATCCATCTTCAAGCGAACCCCGGACAGAATCGATATTTGTTACTACCTTACATGTTAAAGAATATAAGATTCTTTCCAGAATTTACTTTACTTTCGTGAATTTTTTTTTTTGCCATAGATGAATGGGAAGGCGTGGAGGATTTAAGCCTCACCGTATTATTGAATAATAATTGAAGAGACTAAGTGTTCCGGCTCTAATATTCAATTATCGCTTAAAATATAAACGTTCACAACGTACAGTGCGAATTCGACATAAATGCAAATATTATACTTATGGATGGCATGAGGCCAACCAATACTCTATATGTTGCCACAATCGTTTTCTCCTTATTGACACAATTATCTTTATATGAATAAGGGTGGTTCGTCGATGATGTCCATCACTGATACGTTATTAACCTTTAAAGGGCCGGAAAGCCGATATATCGGCTCAAAAATATAAAAATATACAATATACAAATTTCAAATATTAATAAACAAATATTTTACATGATAAGTTGGCTATGAAAAAATTGTCTCGAATTATTTAAGCGAGATCCGAAGGACTTTTTGCGTCGAATTGTCACCGTTGATGAAACCTGGATTCATCATTAAACACCAGAAACTAAGCAACAATCAAAACAATAGATTCCTCGCGGTGAATCTGCTCTAATGAAGATGAAGATGGTCCCATTGGCCGGAAAGGTCATTTGTTTTCGCAACGAGTTTTTGGGATGCGAAGGACATCATCCTGCTTCACTTTTTAGAAAAAGGAAGAACGATCACTGGACAATTAAATAAATAGTATAGTGGTTATTGGACCGCTTCGAAAAAAAGTTAAAGGAGACACGGACACATTTAATGAAAAAAAACATGTCGTTTCATTACGCTAACAGCACCAGAACATTCATCTGGAATTGTTGCTACGAAACTGCATGAATTGCATTATCAATTACTGTCGCACCCCCCCCCCCCCTATTGACCTGATCCGGCTCTCTGCGACTTCTTCTTGTTCCCTAATATGAAGAAATGTTCAAACGATGAAGTCATCGCCGAGACAGAGGATTTTGGAGAGTTCGAAAAATCCTTTTTTTGGAACGGTTAAAAATGGCCAGAACGTTGAAAAATAAACAAAAATTTTTGAAAAATAATGTCTTCATTTCTAACACGGGTACTTATTGAACCGCCTTCGTACTACAGCTAATTATAAAAATTTGCACCAGTGTCATAACTGCAAAGAACGTATGGCGTAACAAATGCACAGCTTTTTCAAGCGGGGGATGCACAATGGTGGTACAAAAACACTGTGGACACATGCAATACGTGGGATGTGTTACAGCAGGTAATACGACGATTTAACTGGCCAGCAAATGAATGGCGACCACTTGATCGACAAATTATCGATAGAAAACACCAACCTCAAACATCGATTACTGATTTTACAACAACGTTTCGCACTTTGATGCGCCATCGCGGTGACATAAATGAGAAGACGCAATTACATACCTGCTATAACAATATGTTACCAAAACTATAATTGGATGGAGATCACGAGAATATCACCTCAGTTGACGATCTGATACACAAAGTATTGTAATTAGCGAAAAACTACAGAAACTAGAAAGTAAAAAAATACCTCAAGAGACGTACGAAAATTTGAGTCATGCAGGCAAAGAAATAACGTAATAGCAAGCACATCACCCTTTTCTAAAAATTACTGCTATTGGCATTGTAATCAATGCGGACATATACACGCACAGTGTATAAATACGTTGAAGAAATTCTGCGCCTATTGCAGTACCAACCGACTTTTCTCACGAGATGGTATTGTAAATTCGAGGAAAACGCAATACAGGTCGGACGATTCACGGTCCGGTTGAACTATGAGTGGTGACGTTAAGAAGTTGTAAAGTGTCGGAAATAAGATACTAAAGTAAAATTTTTTATCAAAAACTCTCATTTAAGATAGAGTATGTTGATATGTAAGGTTTCAGGCAGGTCGACAATGAATATCTGCTTAAAGAGCTCATGAATTACCAATAATCGTCGATTGAGAAACTACGATTCCATTTTGAAGTTAGTCTTCAACATTAATATTGACATCATATGTATGTTAAACTGTACATCCTTACATTAAAGTATATTATTTCTTAAAAAGATGCATATATAAAATCTATATAGAAACATTCTTTTAAACGAATATATTGAGTAATTCACAAGAGTTGTTCAACACTCGTTCCGATATCAAGAACAGAATTGCTAAACCGTAATTACTAAAAAACCGTATTACTAAACAACTGCTGAACGTAGACATCGATCTGGACAATTAAGACTCATCCAATTTTGAAAGTCAAGAGGAATAAGCTTTTATACTTAAGTTTTATATTAATATATAGATATATACTGGATAATGCGAAAAAAAATTTTATATAATGTCTAAGAATAATAATAGCGATAATAAATCAATATCTGCGACAAATTTACGTATATTGTATTGGAATGCAAGAAGCCTATGTAATAAAATCGAAGAAATTGAAAAAATTATTCAGGATATAGATGTACTTATTTGCGTAGAGACATGGCTCAAAAGTAGTATTAATTTTATATATGCAGGTTCACACTACTAAAAGATTGGGAATATAGTACTAGGGGGGGTATTGTTTTTTTGATACGTAAAACCTACAATTATATTGAAATAAAAAATTTAGTTAATGACAGTACGTACACTGAGTTATGTGGTATCGAAATTACAAATTAGTATATAGATACATTTAGAACTTTCTTTGACAACTTTTTAAAATTATTATCTGACTAGAGGTCCTCAAACAACGAGGACCCGATTTATTTACTTTAATGAAAGCATCAATTCACTTATATTATTTTGTAACTATAGATTTTATAATTTTATTAGGTGCTGATAGTTTATTATTCAAGCAAAGTAGCCTGCTCGACCGAGAACCTGAGCAAAAGTTCTAAGTTAACAGGCAGTTATTAAGTGTCAATCCGTCCTGAATATGTACCCTTGCGGTATTCTACGATCTATCTTAAATAAAGGAATTATAGGTTTGTCATTAACTAACAGTAATTATATACATCATAAAGATAAATCGGATATATATTTCTGAGAAACCTCAAAATCACTCTTTCGATACGTCCATGATGTTCACAATTCAATTCTTTAGCTTAATTATCAGTAACGTAGACTATAATTTGATCCATATCTTCAGAGCTCTATGCACATAGTATTCTCTTTATAAGCAAAGGTGTTTCGTCCAAGATGTCTATCATAGACACTTAATGTAATTGGTACAGTATTATCTATCAGGTATGTGAATAAGTCTTTCCCGTTTTTTTTTTCAAATTTTGAGCCTTTATTGTGAAAAAATGGTTACAAATGAATTATTGAAAGTATTGGTTATTAGCACTACATTTAATTACTAATTTACATTAGTAAATTATGCACTCATAATTGATTTATGACAGTTAAATGAATTTATAATTTTTATAAGTAAATAACCTAGAGAATGTCATTTCTATATGATGGATTGTTTTATTTTCGAATCATATTTAATATCAATCGTTTTCCGTGAAAGGCTTTCTAATCGTGATGTGCGGCATTGTCGCGAGTGACGCGTGGTCATGATGATGTCATGAAATATAATTTTTTACTATTATTTTCTACTACGATGTTTGATTAGAATAATAACAAAATAACAATACTGTTCTGTAATAAAAAATTAAAATACTTTATTACAAATATAAACGTGCTGAGATTTTGGAAGCTAAAGCAAAAGTAAAGTCGCTCAAGCGATTTTACGCAGTTTTTATTCGCCTTGATTGCTATGGAGATGTTTCTACGATCTTTTCTTTTTTTGCTGTTTCTACAGACAAGAGTCCGAGAGATGGCGTTACATTCCCCTTTTTTATGTGAGACTGGATATGACGATACAGAGAAAGTATAATATATATATATATATATATATATATATATATATATATATATATATATTAGATTATGTATATATATAAGTATTTTTAATTCACAATAGCTTTAAATTAAACATTATACACATTTTTATTTTTATTTTTAAACAGATATGAAATTACAATTTAAGATATTTAAAAACATATATACAACACAAACTAAAACCATAAAAGACATTATAAAAATACGAACTAAAATATATCTAGTCTCAACGCTATTTGCCTAATTTACTTTAACTTATTAGAGTGTATGTCCGTAACAATAGATAAACGAAAGTTAGAAATTCTTTACCTTTTCAATGTTATCATCACTATTTATTTTTTGAGAAATTTCGCATTATGTGCATTTTTTTGTAGTTTGCGGGTAAGATTTTTTTTCCAACTGAGTTGGTTAAGCTCGCTTGCGTGTACCATTCTGTACAGCTGTACGTATAGAAACTGAAAGTATCCGAAATTCTTCAACAAGTACTATAACCAGAGTTTCGAAACATGATCACACAAAAATTAAAATGAAACCTCGAAAAGGTTAATACAATATGATTAATAAGATTATTTTTAAGACATTTAATAACGGGATTATTGCGAGGGAAAATTAGTATAGATAGAGTGGAAATTACACTAAAAAGTCTGTTCTTCCAGTGTTCCCGTCTCGATGCAACGCACAGAGAAAACACGCAAAAGCCTCCCGGTGGCCCGAATCCCGACTCCCGGGATTCTGCTTCATCTGCCAACGGTGCTCTAGGGGGCTCAAAAATTCTATGAAAAGTGTTTACCTGATAAACAGAGCGCTCTCTATATCAATTGAAGACTCATCTGAGATTCGTCACGAAGTCCGTCACCAACCGGAAAAACTATATCAGTACCAGTATTTCTAAACGAAGATACCGTCGTAGAAAAATATTATATCAGGTATGTGAATAAGTCTTTCCCGTTTTTTTTTCAAATTTTGAGCCTTTATTGTGAAAAAATGGTTACAAATGAATTATTGAAAGTATTGGCCATCGCTAGCTACAACTTTTTCCCATCTTTCTGGCAACATACGAATCCCGTTGCGAAAAAATTCGACCAGTTTGGCCTCCATCCAGTCATCCACCCATTTTTTGGCTTCCTCGTAGGAATGGAAGTGCTGGTCAGCCAGGCCATGCGTCATCGATCTGAAGAGATGGTAATCAGACGGAGCAACGTCTGGACTATACGGCGGGTGGGGTAGGACTTCCCATTTGAGCGTTTCTAAGTATGTTTTCACCGGCGGTGCAACATGTGGGCGAGCATTGTCATGTTGCAAAATAACTTTGTCGTGCCTGTCGGAGTATTGTGGCCGTTTTTCTCGCAGTGCGCGGCTCAAACGCATCAATTGTCGTCGATAGACCTCGCCTGTGATCCTTTCATTCGGTTTCAGAAGCTCATAGTAAACCACACCTAGCTGGTCCCACCATATACAGAGCATGAGCTTGGCGCCATGAATATTTGGCTTGGCCGTCGCTGATGATGCATGGCCGGGTAGTCCCCATGATTTTCTTCGCTTCGGATTATCGTAACGTATCCACTTTTCATCTCCAGTCACGATACGATGCAGAAAACCCTTTCTTTTATGTCGCTGAAGCAGCTGTTCGCAAGTGAAAAAACGCCGTTCGACGTCTCTCAGCTTCAGTTCGTACGGCACCCAAGTTCCTTGCTTTTGGATCATTCCCATGGCTTTCAAACGCTTGGAAATGGTTGTTCGGTCAACTCCCAATGCTTCAGCAAGTTCTTCTTGCGTTTGACAAGAATCTTCATCAAGCAAAGTCGCCAATTCTCGATCTTCAAAGATTTGCGGCCGCCCGGAACGCTCCTTGTCTTCCACGTCGAAATCACCGCTTTTGAAGCGTCGAAACCATCCGCGAACACTTGAATCATCGACACAACCTTCTCCATAAGCCTCCTGAAGCAATCGATGCGTCTCGGCAGCAGATTTCTTCAAATTGAACCAATAAAGTGAAACTTCCCGCAAATGACGTCGACTCGGCTCAAATTTCGACATTTTCACGATATCAAAAATTTATGATGCGAAAAAATTTTAACTAATGTGTTAGTATGGAATTGTTGACATATGAATAAGCTTTGATTATGACATATGTAACCATTGAATACTCGCACAGTATTGGTGGCGCCATCTCTTACAAAAAACGGGAAAGACTTATTCACACTCCTAATATTATATATTGTTTTCTTATATATATATATATATATAAATTTGTCGATAATATTGAATATTATATATTATATATAATTGCGAATGTACTAGTTTTAGCGATACTGTACGATATGCGGACGGGAACTCAAAATTATATTTCAAAAACGAACTTATGCATTTCAAATTAATATTTAGGTAATAAATTATCAGAATGTACACACATTGTTTCTGACGAAGGTTTTCTCCGTAAGAGGTTTTTCCTGCGTCGCGAGCGTAAGCTCGAGCAAATGCGGAAACAATGTATAGGATTACTTCCTTGTAAAGACTTTTGCGATAGTTGAGTTATCCACAAAAAGGGGTCCTTTGTCCGTGGTGTTTGTAAATGTGCGACGCGCGTGCAGCGCGGGTCCGAACGTCTGGCGACGGACCCATGCGCAACACATGTTTTATCTTAACGCAGAGCGTGAGGCGCTGCACTTCGAATTTTATTACTGTTTCAAACATAAATATCTATTGTAGATAGCAATATAAATGCGATGAAAAATCCTCGAAATACGGATGAAGAGCTCGGAGAAGGGGGCGCCGTTTTTTGGCGGCGTAACGGTAAGTCGCGCGATCATGACAACTCAACAAGCACAGTCTGTTTTCTACCTTGAAGCCGCATATTTCTAGTTGTATTTTGTAAAAAAAAGAAATTGTTAAATTTACTATATTGCTTATTAAACTTAGTTTTGTACATAGATTATTATTAATCAATATTTATTTTATTATAGTTTAGTTTTTATTTATCATTAGTTAATTTTTATTCAGTATTATACTTTTTTATTAGTTTAATTAGCTTACTTCTTTACTCCTTAAGCTTTGGTTACAATTAGAGTCTTTTTAAAATTTAGTAAAGCAGATCAAAAGCTTCGAGCGCGACACTCCTCAAGAGAACAGCCATAATAAGGTATCGGTAAGTCAGCCTTGCGACTGTCCTCTAGCATAAAGCTACTGCGTGCCTTGAACTGCAGGCTACCGAGATGTCCGTTGTTGCTTCGCTTTCCGTTGACTATCTGCGCTTTGAGTTGCAGCACGCTTTGTTCTTCTCGATGACAATTTCCTCGCAAAACAAATAAAAAACCTGTTCCTTTTGGTTATTTCATTTATTTAAAAGTTCCAATAATTCCAGGAATTAATTACCGGGTTTGGGCACCAATTGTAATCGCCATGGAATTTTTAAATAAATACAAATATTTTAATAATTAAAGTTCTTTAATCCTTAACTTGCCCTATAAAGCATAGTGGAAAGAGAGCCCCTCAAAAGTCAATATGCTTGCATTTATATACTTTCCCCCACTCTCAACGATGCGACGTATCCAAATAAATGAATATCGTAATTCACCTCGAACCTAACGGTCCGAAACTTTACATACTCTGTGGATAATTTCATCTCTATATTAATATAGAGACTCTTGAACAGCTTTCGAAAATAAGCATAGTCTCTACAAAGCTCATCTATGCATGAAAGACTACAGCTGTCGAAAACCTGAGTTTTCCGTGCACGGCACCGGCATCTCAAATGCATACATTTACTAATAAAGAAAATGATAATTTCCAGTCACAGCACTGGATAATATGGAACTTCTCAAAAATTTAATCCTGCGTATATTATTAGATTTGATAATAATTAGTTTAATATGAATTTAAACAATTTCCACCAAAACCTTTTACAAATAAAATATTTCAAATTTTATAATCAATTATCAGATGTATAAATAGTGACTTTACAAAATTTTTAATTTATTTTTTTTTTAATTACAATATTTATTATTTATTTATTTATTTATATTTTCTTATTTCTCTTTTGTTTTTAGAAACAGCTTGCGAAATAATTTTTAAAATTTAAACAGCTGAAAGACTATATTTGAACATATAAAGAAAATTGTTTTTTATTATTTTTTTAATTTTATTTTCTATTGCCATAGAAACTAAACAAATATATCATCTTATCATTAAATATCTACATCTTATGTGAATATATTACACATTAAAAGACAATTATATATATATATATATATATATATATATATATATATATATATATATATAACTTATTTTATTCTCTTTGCATTTAAATAACCAATACTTATTACGAAATCAAAAGAAGCCTCACTTACACATTTAATGACATTTATCAAAGTATTTAAATCTTGCCTTCAATGAGTAGGCATATGATCTATATTCTTTTATTTGTAAATAAATTTATACTTATAATTCTAAAAATTTAAATAACATATAATATCAATAACTAAAACAATTTAATTTTTAAACATTTTAATACATGTATTAAGACTAATAGTAATCGGTAACACTAATAGTCCTTGAAAACTGAAAATGTAACTGATTTGAATGCTATTAAATGTGTAACGCAATAGTGCGTAAATTAATCTATAAACAATATCAAATAGTTTTTACCACCTATTGTCGAAAGAGTAATTGATTCGCAAACATCTGAATAATAAAAAGTGGTTTTTTATATGATTTTTATTTTTCTTTTCTGAAAAGGAAATCTTGCTTCTTTACTAAAAATACAAGCTTCACAAATATCATCATTTATTAGAATATTATCATTTAATTTAATATCATCGACCATCTTAATATTTTTTACTTCAATAAATTTCGATTTACCTATCTACTTCGAGATCATTTGATGCCATAAACTATATGTATTGTTTATCCCAATATAAATCATTTAATGATATAAGTTGTTAATAAAGAATTTTACAAGAATCCAAATTTTTATGGGCTTAGCGATAAAAATGATTTTATCCTTTTTAGTTCGACTTGATCGAGATTTAACTGAATACTGATCTGCGCTTTTTGCCTTTTTCTGAAAAATAGTAAATTTTGCGGTAGCTCCAGACAATATAAGACATCCTCCAGATGTCCATGGTAATGTACAGGATATCTCTTTTTACCGCACTGATACATATTTCATTTTTGCAACGCTTATTTTCATAGAGGATTCAATACCGTTCAATTGCTGTATAACGAATCATAATTACTACGAGGGTGTTCCCAGAAGTACCTGGCCTGACCTACAGGGGGCGGTAGATTCTCAAAAAATGCCAATGTATTAGAAAGTACACAATCTATAAAGCATATGTCTCAAGTTTGAAGACGCCATGATGTTTAGTATTTATTTGACAGCCATCAATAGTGAAGTTTTCAGTGAATTTGTTAAGATCCAAAAAATTGGTCATAGTTATGTGATACAATACCTTTATTTGAAAGGCCTCAGCCCAACCAATATAAAAGATGAACTAGACTCTCCTCTGGGTGAGACTGCTTCTTCGTTTGCAACTGTAATATATTCGGACTTTCGACGTGTCTTATCAAGGCAAGAGTGCATCGATCAACTTAATTCAACTTTTGGCAATCAAGCCTGATCCTTAGCCAGTGTCAAATGCTGGTATATTGAATTTGTTTCAGAAAACATTGATGCTGTGCGCGAACTGATAAAGCAAGGTCGTTATACGATATACCGAGAGATTAAGGTACCTTTGGGCATTAGTATGACAAGAGTCAATAAGATATTGCATGACCATTTAGGTGTTTAAAAGATTTTTTTCACGTTGGATACCGCATCATTTGACAAAAACTCAAAAAGATGCTCGTGTCAATTAGTGCAAAGAAGTGTTCAAGAAATACAATCGTGATCCATGAAAGGTTGTGTATAACATCTACACAGGTGCCGAATCATGGATCTATGGTATGAACCCAAGACAAAACAGTATTCTACTGTATGGGTTTTTCAAGATGAGCTGAATCTGACAAAAGTGCTTCATGTTCGAAGCACCTCGAAGCAAAGAATCGCCAGTCTCTTCGAAATAATTGGACATGTGGCAGTCATGCCGTTAGAGCAACGTACAACGATGAATTCTGAATGGTACATAACCATTTGTTTGCCAGAAGTGCTTTGTGCAATACAAAAAAACAACCGGCAACGAACACATCGGTTCAAATAAACAACTTTTTAACAAGTCAAAATATCGAATTGATGGGTTATCCGCCTTATAGCTCTGATTTGGCACCCAATGACTTCCTCTTACTCCCGCACATCAAAAATAAATTGCTTGGTCAACGTTTCTCAGGACCTGAAGAAGCCGTTGATGCATTCCAATCCATGCTTTGGAAATATCTCAATCGGAGTGGAAAAATCTTTGCTATAAATCCCTTTTGCTTTATCGTCCTATAAAACACCTACAGTGCATCACATGAAGTTTTCTAAAAAAATCCACTTTAAGCTTACACCGTAGACTAAGAATAATTGGTAATCCGAACGTACCGTATTACTTGCTTCTTTAACTGTGTGAGAGATAAACATACATACAAAACTTTTTCTATTTGTTAAGCCGGAAAGAAGGAGGGGGCTCAAAAGGAATTCAATGTCACCTTCATGGATGTTACAGTGTCCCAGTTAAATGATTAGCAGAACAGAGGTTTCAAATGACTTTTTCATTATCCTCACCCCTGCTCTGCGTCATTTAATCGAAAGAACAAGAAACTATTTATAGCCTTTTTATCACTCCCGCACAGATGTTCGAATGAATCGCTCATTTGAAATCTCGGCCTATACTTCTTATGTTTATAGTTTAAATCATGGTACCGAAAGTTACGCACTGAAAGAAAAAAACTAAACCATTTTTGTCACTAAAATTTGTAGCAATGTCTAATGATATATAAATGGTAGAGAATTTCAGAAAAATTTTGTATAATAACTACAAGTGCGTTAATATAATATCACCTACAATAACAAAATAATGCAATAACAATAATATGTAATAGACATTAGTCTTAAAGCATATACTAATGTAAGAAGCATGTTATGTTATAAATAAATGTCTTTTGGGCAAAGATTGTGAATTCTTCATAAAAGGGATAGAAAAAAAGCGTATCTTTTCCAACACATCTTACAGTGCTCTTACATGATTGAAAACAGGTTACGACTTTCTTCAGCTTTCTTATCCGAATGCTTTTTACAGATTGTACATTTTCTAAGTTCACAGTCAATATGTTGAAAAAATTAACAGATACCTTTTTATTTATTTATTTTACATTTACAAATATTTATTTAAGACCTCGTATGTAACAAAAGATTACATTCATTACAATATTATCATGTCGATCTATTCGTTTTCAATCTGCAATCCTTTCCTCTGTCAATATAATAGAGATTTGTTGTATCAATAAATATAATAACGGAGCAGTTAGCAATGATCCACTCCTCTAGAAAATGGTGAACAGCAGTGGCACTCTGGACATTTGAGACGGGCTGGTGGAATACATGTCTTTGTACAACTTTCTGAACATCCTGTGAAGTGAAATTCATAAAAAGCAGTTAATAGAATAAATAGAGCTATCATTATTAACTCTCTAAAATTGTAGCGTTGAAAAGCAGATCAACGCGGGTGATTTTTCACTATTTATAAAATCAAAAATGCACAAACCCCTAGAGCCTGTATTACCATTTTTTAATGTTGTTCCAGCACAACTTAAGTTACCGGAAAATTAGGAAAAATCAGTCTTAAATATTTTATACTCGTTAAACGGATAGATAGAATAACTCTATTACTAACAACGCCAAAATCTACTAATTACAAAAGCTGAAGAATGGGGCTACGACTGTAGTTATGGATGAACGGAATGATTATAATAAAATCGCAGTATTGTTGAATGATAAAAATTACTATAAAATAATTCATGAAAATTATTTGAGTAAATTAAAAAGACAAATATATAAACTTATAAAAGATGAAACGAAGATAAATTTCTCCGAAATGAACATCTATCCACAACGGCATTATAAAGTTTTACGGCATTATAAAGCGAATATATTTAAGAAATTTTTACAAAAAAAAATATATAAAAAACTAGTTTAAAAATTAACAATAGTCTTCAATTTAAAAAAAAAACTTGTTTTTAAACGTTTCGATAAATTTTCAAAATTCGCAATCGAAATTCTAAAAAGCAATAAAATTAATTTTCTACATATAGTAATCTATACTCAACCCAGATCATTCCATTAAAACTAATTGGTATAGTAAACCAATGTTTTCTGGAAGATTATTAAATTATAGCTCACATTGTTCTACACATACCAAAATAGAAATTATTGACAGTTTGCTGACTAAAGTCATCAAACTGGCATATAACAGTTTTCTTAATCATAAATTACTTCTTATAGAAGAACTTTTAAAAACAAATAATTATCCTACCGTATTGAATGATAAATATATTAAAAGAAGATTAATTATATACAAAAACAAAATAAATTATTATAAGAATTTTATTGGTAGGGAAAGTCAGATAATTATACAAAACTTACATTTTCGAGTTAGTGTTGAACAAAGAATAATAATTATCATTATCGTATATATGTTAAATTTTACACGCTTTCATTTATGAATACTGTTTATTCATAAAAATCTTACATAGAATCAATATAAAAAATTATTTTATGCATTATTATTAGGTAGTTCGTCAGATGTTCTCAAAAATATTTAATTTAATATTTAATATTTAATTTTTAAAATAATATTTAATTTTATATTTAATATTTAAAATATTTAATATTTACTTTCTCAAAAATATATAATTCTCAAAAATCAGACCTTTCCAGGCTCTCAAATTTTCAAACTCATATATTTTATATTAAGATTATATTATGCTTTGCTTACCTTCAGAAACTTGTTCGCTTTGCTCCAATGGGATTTGTGAACCTATGATAAGAATTTTAGAAGTAAATAAATATAAAAGTAAAATAATAAATATGCTTTCTTTTATTTATTTTTATTTATTCAATATTCTATTCCCAGATAGTCATTTTATTATTTTTTCTGTGTTTTATAATAAAAAATATCCTCAGTTTATGATAATTAACGACCTGCTGATATCTTTCATGCAATTATGATAAATAACTTAATTTGAAAAAAAATATGTTTAAAAAAGTATAGCCTTATAGTTGTAGATTTTTTACGATTTTGAAAAGCGATAAATTTCAAATATAATGCTTACTCAATAAATTTTTGAAGTAAATGAAAAACAGAAAATATAATAATTAAATTATCTGTCATCATTTTTAAACTAAGTAAACTTCTACGAAGTATGGGATTGTCCCTTTCTTTGCGAATCACATAAATAACAACGAGGATAATTCCAGGATTGGAAGATTTTTCATGGTAGATTCAGATTAGAACCGCGAATTTGAAACTACTTTCTGAAAACCTGTATATCTGCTATACAATTTTCTTTATTTTTTATTATCGTATTATACCTTTGATATCCTTATTCGTAATAGCGGGAGAAAATTATTTTTTTGTACCTGATCAAGAGCACAATAAATAACAATTAAGACAATTATCATATCTATTGTCTAATTTATTCGAAAAGTTTTCTCTAGGAATATTAGTAATGCATTTAGTTAAATGAATTTCTTTCTTTTACGATTAATTATATGTAAAAATTGCTTACCTTCTGCTCTGTTTTCTTGATTACTTGAATACTGTTGTCCGGCAATACAGATTATGCTAATGAGTAGAAAAAAAATGACAAATGTGTTCTTCATGATAGATAATTCGAAATTAAACAGAATTGAATAATTTAATTTTTGTCTGAAATTCAAAGCAAAGGTATTTTATATGAATGCGTGTCACGAGCTTTTAAATGGAAGTACGTGCTCGAAAAAATATTTATACAATTATATGAGCAGATAAGAAAAATCAATCAGCGTATGACATAGAGTAAAAGGATATTTAAAATATTATATTGACACAAAAAAAACAAAGATCGCTCAGTTATGCTTTGTTACACATCAACACTCCCAGCTGTACCTAGCTTTCGCTTTATCGGTCGCTTGTGCTCAAAAATGTTTCGTTATTGTTGAACTTTTCTTTTAGTTACAGATCTGTACATCATTGCGACTTTTTTGGATTATATTGACACAATAAATTCATCAAGTAAATAAAACTAATGTAAAATAGTTCATTTTTTTATGTCTGTAATTATTTCAAAAATGAAATTGAATGATCACCTTAAATATTACAATGACAAAAATGTGAAAATATTATAATTGCGTCAATATGAGATAGTTTGAAGCACATAGAAAAAAACTATGATCTTCGCATCAGAATCCTCTGCAGCTTGAGCATTTTGTTATTGAATTGTGATGATTTAATAATTTAATGTAATTCAAGCATATAATAGTTCTATGACATTTTATTTCCAAATTTTGAATTTTTTCTTATTTCGCGAGATAAGTTCGAAAGATGATTCTTTCTATGGTTCTGGAGATGAAAATTCAGATGAAAACTAGAAAAAATTGACGTTTCTTATTACCGCACATTTGAAAGAATATAAGATACTTTTCATAATTTACTTTATTTTAGTTAAATTTTTTTTGGCTATAATTAAATGGCAAGGGGTGAGAGGATGCCTCGTCATATTATTTAATCATAATTCAAGAGACTAAGTGATCCGACTCTACTGTTCAAATATAGCTTAAAATATAAACGTTCTCATCGTACAGTCCGAATGCGACATCAATGCAAATATTATACTCAGAGATCACACGAGGCCAAACAATACTCTATATGCTACCACTATCGTTGGTCGCTTGTTGACAAACTTATATTTATCTTTATCTATTATTAAGTTTCATATATCTAAACTAATTATTAATATGATTAATTCTCTACGATATTTGATGTAGTATTAGCTATTTTTCTTTCCAATATTTATTAACGTTATCTAGCTAATCTTACCCTAATTTACTTCTGGCTTCGCAACGAATAAACTTGATTACCCACTAAACAATCCACTGCCACGTGTGTGATGAAACAGAATATCTAACAGCTATGTACGAGTGTAGCTCCATAAGTCTTTGGAAAAAGACAGAAAAATAATTTTTTTCGGGTAAATTTTTTTTTATTTTTCAACATAATCTCCTTCTAGTTTAATACACTTTGACAGACGTATCTCCAATTTTTTAAGCCTTCAGAAAAGTATGATTGTTGTAGTTCCTCAAAATAAACATTTGTGTGAGCGATGCTCATTTGACGTAAACCGTTGTCCGCTGAGCCATTTTTTAAAATTTGGAAATAAGAAGAAATCACTCGGGGTCAGATCTGGTGAGATGGTCTATCAATTCAAACTTCAATTCCGGAATTTTAGCCATCGAAACTGCGCACGTATGCACTCGTGCATTATCCTAGAGAAAGAGAACTTTTTTTTCTTCAAATGAGAACGATTTTCTTTGATTTTCTCATGTAGCTGGCTTGAAAATGACGCATAATACTTTCGAGTAATCGTCTGTCCCTTTTCCAAATAGTCAATAAGAATCATACCAGGTGTATCCCAAAACACAGTAGCCATAATCTTTCCAGCTGATTTCATCGTCTTTGCCTTCTTTGGAGCCCGGTCGCCTTTAATAATCCCTTTAATGATCTACGGGACGTCCTCAACGATATTCATCTTCTGTTAATTTACGGTCACGTTTAAATTTATTTATCCAATTGTAAACTGTTGCAAAAACAGGGGCAGATATGCCATGAACTAAATCCAACCCAGCTTTTATTTCTTTTGCTGTTAAGCCTTTTATATAGAAATGTTTAATCACCGCTCTAAACTCACTTTTTCCATTTTCTTAAGCAAATAAAAGTTACTTACTTCAATTGACGATAAAAACGAAACCACTAGATGAATATGGCTGCAACGTTGCCAGATACCTAGTGAGGAACGATGATTACTAGAAACAGACCATTTGCGATGTTAAGAGCGCCATCTCTTAGATTTTCTAAAGACTTATTGACCTCCCCTCGTATTTGTCACATTAGAAGGAAATAAAATTTATTAAGGTCAATTATCCAATGATCTTTGTTTAAGGTATTGTATTGTTTATTTATTGTATTGTTCGATATATAAAAAAAATAAGTACCGAGTATTCACTTTTAACAGTATACTCCTAAAAGCCTGTATTGAAAATATACAGGCGAATAGTACCGATAATTTTAAGATCTGCGAAAAATCATAGAAATACAGTAATCTTAGAGGTCAATGTAAAAAATGTTAACGGAGTTCGATTGACGAATGAATGTACGTATATTATAGCGCAGAATTGAATTTACTGTCCAAAATAGTTACAAAAAAGACACTGCTAAAATACGTTATGGTTGTTTTTATTGTTAGCTGATCAGTTTTTGCAGAAAATCGTTATTTTATCGTAGTGATTTATATATCACAAAGAACCGGATACACGGAGTTTTTTAAAAACACCCTTAATGTAAGGCATCTTTTTATTAAATATTCATGTCTTTCAATGAAATCACTTTTTAAAAACATTATAACACGCAGCTGCACTTAATCTTTGTTCCCTTGTTTAGCCTGTGATGCTTTAAAACAGTTGTACGATAAGTTTTTCTATGTCTCGTCGTGGATTTCGCTCCGTTCTGCTACGCCCACCCAGAGTGCAGACTTTCGTCCGCCATTCGAGACCGACTTAAGCCGCCGACGTACACTGAATGGAAAGAAGTTTACGACGGGAAAAAATTTATCGCGTAATTGTGTTGCAGCGAACTCCAGGATGGTACTTATAATAGATGTATGATTTATACGATACTGATCAATGACTTCAACCTTTTCATAACTGATTTAAAGTAGTTGGATGGAGGACCTATAGGCATGAGCGACCACCGAGCCTATCATGTATATAAGTTACATTGTTCTTAATTTTCTTTTCTTATTTTTTGTTACTTTTACTTAATGTTTTCTTTTAATGAATCATTTTTCTTATGCAAGTTTCGAGTACGATGAATCATTTATTTTACAGTTCCCATTTTAAAAGCCAAGACAGCAATTGTTGCCCATATTACACATTTCGTGATTTGAACCAAGCGTTAGAGAGGGCCACCAAGATTTAGAAAAGAAAAGAAAGATAAAATGAAAGCTGTATATATTCACTGCACAGAACAAAATACTATACATAGTATGTACTATATAGTACAAAATACAGCCAAATGCGTCTCGAACGCAGCGTGCGGGACTTTAAACGCGATCGTGGACTGAACGATCGCAGGCCTAAGTGGCAAGAGTGTCATTGGAAACAAAAACCAAGAAGGCCACTTGTTACATGGCGTGATTGTTTTTGTAACTCTTGCAGCCCTTTGCTTAATTTTATAACGAAGCATTCGATCATCGTTAATTTCGGATCTGGTTGCACTATTAAGGTGCCAGCATAGAATTATATAGTACAAACATTATCGATTTGCAACAAGAAATATACATGCAGAAAAAACAGATACTAGTAGCATTATGAAGGGTGCGCTTTAAGCGCTGAAAGGCAGGTGCACACCTTTGTCAAAAAAGATTTTGGCCTAGAAGACTTTGGATAGGGCAGTGCATTCGTCGAATACTATGAAGAAGCGTACAAGGCAGAAAGTGAAAAAAAGATCCTTTATACAATGATACAAACGCATTATCCGTGAATATATTAGAACAGCTAATCATGGAAAACAAATGTAGCTGCCATTTCGACGAAAAAAGCATACATGTATTCCTCGAATGAGTTTCGGTACTGCAAACAACTAATGGCCTAGTAGATGCACAGGTTCTCCAAGATTTTTTTGGAGTTCTTGCGGAGCAACGCATAATTTTGGTACAGAAATATTGTGAATACGGGGCATGATCTATAGCAAGTAATACCAGGATTTTAATAGGGAGCAAAGAAACGGCGACTACTTGATCGACCAATTGTCGATCTTTTTATTGAAGCGTTCTCAATACCTCTTGTTTTCCTGAGCAATATACAATTCTTGCTTTTGCAAAATATGTATTATTTTCCTTTTTATAGCACTTACAAAGTAGCTGTCAGTTGCTATTGTTCAGCTGATCCAAGCTTACTATTGAAAAGGCTTGATGCTCTCAATTTACTCGTTTTTGTATGGGGGATGGCTCGAGCAAATACAAAGGGTATTTGCCACTGACTTCTAAAAGTTAGTGAGCTGGACAACAAGGGGAAAGGGCCATAAGTACATCATTCAGACATGTAACGATTGGTGTGAAATATATATGATATTTATATACAGTTCAATAAGATATCATATGATAATAAAAGATATGAAATTGATAAAACGTTATTTTAAATAATAATTAAATATATGTAAATAAAATATATAACATGAGCACATTAATGCAAATTTTATGCGAATAATGGAAAACAATAATATATATAAACATATACAAGATTTGATATATGGTGCTGCACACGTATGACATAATACATTATATTGACATATAGAATATAACTATATTACTGGAGCTTGAAAGGGGTTGATCAACATCTGAATTATTATTAATAGTAATTGCATCTATTTCTTGTCTTTATATGCAACTATACTTTATTTAAAAGAATTTAATATTCGTACATCTTATATTCATAACTATTGATGCAAACATACTCTTATTGTTATTTTTAACACCGTACTTTATTAATGTCAGAATTTGAAATAAGCTTTATATTTAAAATTTAAAAATTAATATGCATATTATATAACATATGCGTATATCATAACATTTTGCCAATTGTACTATATAACAATATTTTGAAAGCAAATTTTGATTAATAATAAATGTAAATAGACAAGTACTCATTACTTTTAAGATTGTGAATAGTGAAATAAGAAATAAAAATAATCTGAGCGTATAACATATAGTATGAATAAGAATGATAGCTTATGCTATAAAATTTTTGACAGAAGTATGAAAGTAGGCTATACAAGTTTGCAGCAAGTCGAGCATTGCTAATTCTAATTCACTAAAAAAAGAAAATCACACATTTATCCATAGCCTTTGCATTTGTAAGAAATTTTGTTTATCTGTTTAGTGTCATTTTAACTTATATCAAGAAAAAAAAAATTCTTTAGTACCAATAATAGTTAAGATGTACATGAATATTTTAATAATGTGCAATTAGGAATTCAGTGCAGCAAAAATTCCTCAGGCGAAAGCATCCAGATTGCGTGGGGGGGGGGGGGAAGTCTCATACATGCCTTTACGGTACGTTGCTCGCGGTGGTGCTACTGCGCATTATCGTGCGCCGCTCATCCATATGGCCGCACTTCGCACTTCGCCACGTTCTCACGTATTTTATGATTTTAATTTTTTCACTACACTGGTCGATATTTCTACATTCGCGCGGAGGGAAAAAAACTGCAGGGGACGGTTTACTACATACATATTTATTCTCGCGTATCTTTTAGCGCGATCGCGCGGGACGACACATACATTTCCACGTGTATTTTACGCGGTCGCACGGGGCATAACCGTCCATAAGTTGACTTCTGCCGTGACATAACATTCATGCCCGCGGGCCACACTGCTTGGGCGCCATTTTATAACCGCATACTTATGCGTGGTTACGTGTACTTACACGGTCGTTGTACTTTGCTGGCCGGCTTCGCTGGACCTGAAATGGGTAAATGAGGAGATGCGAAATAACGCGAACAGGCGTGTAGATTTAATACGCATTTATTAACAAACTACAATTCCGGTAATGAAATACATATACACAAGTTCAGCGCGCGGTGACGACCTTTTCCTACGGGAGCGGATTCCACGGGCGTGGGGAAATATCGAACGGCAGGGAGTGAGATTGGGGATTAGCGCGGTGCGTAGCTTCTAGCCGGCGGGGACACGGAGTGGCCATACGATCATGGCGCGCCTAGTCTCGAGGACGCGCACTCTTCCAAAATTGATTAGTTTGGTTGGAGCTCTCTCTCTCTCTAGATTTTAACGTGCTCTCGCTTCGGTGGTTTTGCGGTGAAGATCTTCTTCTCTTCTTACATCCTCCTTCTTCGCGATGGTCGCGTACTCTCGCGGCTCGCGCTTCGCGCGTTTTCGCATGTCGCACGCGAACACTCGGTTTTTACCGAGACGCGGGGGAACGCGAGAACCGGCAAATTTAGCCGGTTACAAACTCTCCCTTCCAAACCGACGTATGAGGCGCATTCGTCCATGTTTCTGCGCCGGCTCTTACGGTGGCGGTCTTGTTGGAGATGGGGATAAGAACTTAGGTATGGTAATGGTTATTTATGGATCGGAATCGCTCGGAATAAAAATAAAACTTTATGGGCTTCGCCTTGTAAAAAGAAAAAAAAATATAAACCTAAATTTGTGTGTGACTGTAGAAGGTCTCGCCTAGTCGTCGTCGCTCGGTAATTATTCTATATAATACTAAAGGGAATTCTTATTCTACTTACAAAAAGGAAAATCATACGCGCCATTTATAAAGTCCTTACAGAGGTCATTTGCAGGCCATTTGTAGTACAGGAGCAACAAAAATCATACGCGCTATTTATAGATTAATTCTGGGGCCATTTGTATAAAAAAGTCAGGAATATCATTTAACAAAAGAAAATAATACGCGCCATTTATATAATCTCTAGGGCCATTTATATTTATATTTGTAAATACATCTGTGTCATTTATATGTTCAATCGGCTAGGGTAAACAAACGAAAATGGGGAACAAAATTACATCTTTGGGTTCAACCTATAAACTAAAACTACTCCTAACATCTAGGGAAAATACAATTTCAGCTACATGCTTAACCTATGTATTATAACTAGTGTTACAGACGAATTGATGGTAAAAGAGTGGTGTAATTTAAGAAAATAATATTTTTAGATATTTCTATAATTTTACTGAATTTCAAATAAATTCTTTGGTTTACAAATTTTTAGAAACGTTTTACAAATTTATTGAAAATTATACGGAAAATGACACGAAAGAGAAATTAAGAAAAAAGAGCCTTAATGCGCGGCCCCGCTCCGTTTTTATATCTTCTGGCCATGAAGCCGCGTGAGGATAAAACCTTGGTAACGCGGGTAACACGACACGCTTTTTTTGCGCGCTTCATATATTTGATGACGCGCCTATTTTCCTCCAATAGCAATGCTCAAATACTTTGATAGCAGAAATGCTGTCAAGGATACATTTCATACATTTTCGGAGCTCTTGCATCTTTCTAATCGCACGAGGCTTCAGTCCGCTGCGCCCCCTTCCCCGCAGCTCCGTGCCGTCCGAATTTACATGCGCAGACGGCCTGTCTTCAACGCATACGGAAACAGCCAGGAGATAGAAACAGAAGAAACGCGTTTCAAGAAACAGAAGAATCGCGTTGTGTGCTTCCTTCTCCTCCCGTGCTATTTTTCGGCATAACAACCGCAGACGGCATGTCTACAGCGGTCGCGGAGCCGACGGGAAAGACGCGATTGCAGCAGTTCAATGAAGGCTCTCTCTCTCTCTCTCTCTCAACACACACACACACACACACACCTGCGGGTTCTCATTCCTCTTGTTACATACGCAGACGGCCAGTCTACAACGTATGGCGGCCCTGAATGAAAAGAGCAAGAGCGATTATGTCGGGAAATTCTTGATTTTTTTTCTCTAGATTTATTAGATTGAATCAGGTTTTTTTCCCGAGGCGGCTTCCTGGCTTCCTAAGTATTCGCGCTCGCAATTAGAACATTTTTTATAATATTCGCAGTACATGTTAACATAAACAATTTAACAACAATTTGAAGTAATAATTATTATCTTACATAAATGACGTTATTTAATATATTTTTTTACATAATAATTTCACATAAATTTCTTATTATTTTTTTCTTTTGTCGCTAACAATTAACAAATCGTGCCCGTTACAAATCTCCGCCAAGACAAAAATTCACGTAATTTTAGGCTTCCTCAGAACCTAGAATTTTGATTAACATTCGCGCATGCCTGAGGTACTCGGGTGTGGCAGTACATACTTTAGCTATCCTCACGGCTTCATCTGTGCCGGGATATACCTCAATGATTTTGCCTTTAAGCCAAATATTTGGCGGAATCCTATAATCAATTATTATTACGATATCGTTCAATTTCAACAGCACGTCGCGTTCATTCCATTTCAGACAACGTATAAGGCTCGACAAGTATTGTTTTAGCCAACGCTTCCAAAATCTTTCCGCTAACATTTGAGCCACCTCCTATGACTTTCGCGGGTTTTGAGTTTCTGTTTCGTAGCGCCGTAATCTAACGCTTCCAGAGGAACACCCGATGAGAAAATGGTTTGGTGTGAGGGCTTCTTCATCTCGTGAGTCGACCGAAACGTGCGTAAGCGAGCGCGAGTTTACGCTGTGCTCGATCTCAGTTAGTAACGTATAAAGAACTTCTTCTGTAGGTGCGTCATCGGACAGCACGGAATTGAGCGCTGTTTTTACTGATTTTATAAGGCGTTTCCACTCACCGCCCATATGGGGCGTATCGGGAGGATTGAAAAACCATTTAATACGTCGACTTGTCACGAATTGCAATTACCTTTTGTCAATACTATTTATTGCTTCGAAAAGCTCCTTACTCGCGTTTTTGAAATTTGTACCGTTATAGCTGTAGACGAAAAAAGGTGCATTTCTTCGCGCCGCAAGTCTCTGAAGCTCCATAATGGACGAACTCGCATTTAACATTGCTGCTAGTTCTACGTGAATCGCACGCGTCGTGAGACAGGTGAAAAGCGCTCCCCACCGCTTTTCTCTGCGTCTCCCTATTTTGATTTGCATCAGGCCGAAATAGTCGACGCCGCAGTGCTTGAAAGGCCGCTGTCGAAAAGCTGTACGCCCAGGTGGTAAAGTAGCCATCGGCGTCGGTCCTCGTCTACGGATTCGACATGTTATACAGTGGCTGATCATCGAACGGAGTTTCGTACGCATACCTAAAATGTAATAGTGTTGCCTTATTTCAGTTATTACTGTTTCACGATTTGTATGACTTGAATTCTCGATGAAATTTTTCTATCAGATATTTTTTCGCAAAGTGCTTGGCCTCTAGAATTAGAGGTTGCTTTTCGAAAACGAAGTCCGATAATTTTACGATTCTCCCGTTTGCTCTAAGTATATTATTTTTGTCAATGAAAATATTCAAGCCGTTTAATTTACTGCCGCGATTTATGACTTTTCCCTTTTTTTATCGCGTCAAACTCCTCACGGAACCAGTCGAAATGAATTTTTCGTATCCAAAATCTTTCTGCTTCGATAACTGTATTTACGTTAATGTTGTTAATACTATCTTTTGAATGTATACGTTGCTTAAAAGCCTTCTGAATGCGCCTAGCTAATATTAGGAGACCGTCCCAACCAATCAATCTAGCGAATATTGTTTGTCAATTGTCCTCTTTTTGTTTTCGGAAAACGAGTTTTCTTTGGGCCAATCCGATTCCTCTCGAGTCAAAAACTCTGGATCTGCAAACCAACGATGTTTGATAGTAAAAATATTATTTGTTGACCTTTTCGCGTCGTCAGCCGGGTTCATTACAGTAGCACCCAGTGCCATTCCGATACCTGAGTCAATTCTGCAATCTTCCCCCAGTCTATTCGCTACGTAAACTTCACGCGTGCGAGGCTCTGATAGTAACCACTGAATAACTGTAGTCGAGTCAGACCAGAAACGGCGGCGGTTAATCGGTATTTCGAGTTCCTTTCCAATAGTTCGCGCGAGTCTAGGTCCCAGCAAAGCTGCTTGCAGTTCCAGGCGAGGGACTGTCATAGGTTTTACCGGCGCGACTCTTGATTTTGCCATGACAAATGCCAAACGAGCTTTCGCTTTGTCGTCGTAAAATCTCAGATACATGACGCACACATATGCTACTAAACTAGCGTCGCAAAAAACGTGTAGTTCCGTCCTTTCATAATCTTTTCTTTTTAGGATGTAACAACGCGGAATTCGAAATTCGTAGATTTTTGAGAGGTCTTTTAACCACCATTTCTACTCAATGTTTTGCTCGTTTTCCAATGGCCAGTCCCAATCGATACCACTGCGTTAACTATTCTGCATAAGTATTTTGGCCTTAATTGTATGCGGTGACAGTAAACAAGGCGGATCAAAGACTGAAATAATGATACACAATAATTGGCGTTTCGTAGGTATTTTCGAACCCGTCAAAAGTTTTTCGGAGATTTTACGTATCCCCACGTTAAAACACAGATCGTCTGTTTCTGGGCTCCAATATAGTCCAAAAACTCGCTCTTCCGATCGGTCACAAAGTCGTGGTTTCGCCAGGACCGTTTTATCCCCTCCCTTTTCTACGACTAAAAGAACGCGATGGTCGTTTGATGCCCAACTATGCATATAGAAATTTGCCGCAGCGTTTATTCATATAACGTCGCGGACAACTTACTTCCGCTTCTCTTACTGTTTTCCAGCTGGTTAAAAAATCATCCATATATTTATCATGTACGATGCATTTTGCGGCTTCTGGCGATATTTTTGCGAATTTCGAAAGGTTCTTGTTCTTGACAAATATTGCGTTGCAAGGCGAGCATTTCGATCCAAATACAAGGCTGTTCATTTCGTAAAGGCGTGGTTCTTCGTTTCGGTTTTTTCCGCGCCATAAGAATCGTTAAGCCCCATGGTCGTCTTCGCGTACTTTTACTCTCAAAAACATGTACTTTATATCGGATTTTATGGCGATCGCGTACTGTCGGAACGGATGAGTACTCCCGGTAAAGGTCGTAGTAGATCAGATCCCGCGTCCAACTGATCGTTCAGACAGACCCCCGACGTTTTCGCGACTGCATCAAAAACAAGTCGTATTTTATTTGGTTTAATTGTATTTTGTACTCCGAAGTGAGGCAGAAACCAAATACGCGAACGAAGTTTATTTTCTTTTAATTCTACGGCGAATCCGTCCTTGAAAGATCTATCCATCTCAGCGTAGTAAAGAGCTGCGTATTGGGAATCGCGATCTAACCGTTTTTCAAGGGATGCAAGTCTCTTCCGCACTGTCACTCGACTATCGATGTTAGGTATAATTTTGCTCCGCCATAAAAGTCCCGTTTCCCACGACGACTCTACCAGCCGAGTAGTTTGTTCTAATAACTTCAAAGCGCGATCGAGCTCCTCCATCTTATGCGCGACAAAATTTACTCCGAAATTCTCGATTAAAATATAATTATTAATAAGCTCTTCTAATCGCTCATTTTCGATCGTTTTCTCTCCCGACGGAGATTTTGATTTTGCATACGTTAAACATAAATAATGAGCTTGAACGTTTTTTCTTTCGTCTGCTTTTCCGCCATGCAACGCCCAATCGAGCCAGCAACGGGATAAAGCGAACGCACCATCTATTTCGCGCATTTCGCGTGTTATAATAATGCTCCAATTATCTTGACCCAAAAGTATTTTCGGTTTCGATAAGCATCTCGAATTTTTTCTGTAATCTGAATAAATTCAGAGATTTTTTTTGAGAGTGATTGCGACGGCAAATCTAAATTTTTAACGGCGATCGCGTTTTGAATCGACTGTGTCTCGAAACTCCCTCGTATTTTGAAATTTACCTTTTCGGAATTTGAACATATTTCTTCCCCTCGCAATATTCCTTTAAGCCTTATTTCTATCGGCATACCTATGAGCCCGAATTCTCTAACTAAGTCAAGATCTATTAACGTGGCAGTGGAATCTTCGTCGACGAGGGTGTACGTACACGTGCGAGTCGCGGGTCCCACAATCTCTACAGGTATTATTTTTAGTAACGTGGATTCTTCTACTAGTCAATCTCGAGGATTTAATGTTTTCCCATTGCTTCTGCCTCTCGCGTGACCTATTCCTGAGGTCTTCTCTGTCGCAGAAGTAGTGTAATGTAGTAGCGCGTGATACCCTTTTTGACAAGACGGACAGCGTGCCGCATGACAGCCATTGCTAGTGTGACCTTTACACAAGCAGCGAAAACACAAACTATGTTTTTTAACGAACAACCATCTCTGATCGACTTCTTGTTTTTCAAATTTTGAACAATTGCTTATCTTGTGTTGTCGATCGTCGCAAAATGCACAGACGTTCGCGTCGCAATCACGTTCTCTTGCACTAGTAACATAAACGGCCGCTGATTTCACGTTCGTTCTTTCACGCCGCTTCGCGCTACGTTCGAAGCTTCGCTGCGACGTCGACGATACAGTATCCCACTGAAAAATGCCGACCGTCATAGCAAATTTGGCTTCCTCTTGCAGAAACTCCGACAATTTTTCGATTTCGGTTTGATCGCATTCGGCGTTTACCGAGTATCTGTTAAAGGAGGATTTTATTTTTTTAACGAGATATGCAAACTCGCAAATAATTTTAACGAGAATGGCAACTTTTTCGCAATACCTTTTATTAGATCAGGGCTGTGCAGATAACGAATTAAATTCAGAGATTTAAAAGCACTTACCGCGTTTCTTAGTTTTGTCGAGAAGTCAATGAGTCGCGTATAATCCGACTCCAAATCCGGTAAATCGTAAATATCTATAATAATTTTCTTTGCGATGGTGTTCTTATTACCGTAGTGTAATTCTAACGTGCGCATAATTTTGTCCACGTCTCTCGTAGTTGCTAATAATGTACGCACGGTCTCGCGCGCGTCGCCTTTGAGAGCTTGACAAAGACGCGCGATATTTTCGCGGTCTGTGTATTCGCTTAGTTCCGCTGACGATTCATAGGCTTCTTTAAAATGGAACCAATCCATTGGATCTCCGGAAATTTCGGGTAATTTTCTCGCGAAACGTAACTGCTTCTCCAGCGTTGAATCACTCCCACAAGTAGAACCCGCGCGCACGGCTAATAAAGTTTTCTCAAGAATATTCGCGAAGCGTGCCGTCGGATCCGCATTCGCGCCGATATTACATACGCTACTGATATTACATAGTCACTGACGCTTCAGTGCCGCGAGTCGGTTCTTCGCGCCTAGAAGACATCGCGTTGAAAGCCGCCATCTCGACGAATGCTGCATCAGCGACTGCTGCTTCGGCGGCTGCTATCTGGGCGGCTGTTGCTTCGGCTGTTGTTGTCTCGGCGGCCGCTATCGTAGATGATTGATTGCCTGTCGTACAGGCACTGGTTGAAATCATGTCCCATTGCATCTGGGAGCTCCGGACGATTTCTTCTGACTCCATGGATTGCGTCATCGTTCCCCATGCCAGACCGTACCCGGCCTACGCTGCTTTGAGCGTTGCCGTTGCAGACACCAGGGAGCCTTGCCTGCGATCGTCGCCTTGAAAATTGTTTCCTCGCCTTCGTTGCGACCACGGATTTTTTCCTGGTAACCTTGTACCACTTCGCCTTTTTTTCAGCGTGCTCTCCAGTATCCACACCAAAACTCTGGCTCGTTCTTGCGACGCTCGTACGTGTCTGCATCATTTTACTCGAAACGTCTCCTGCTGATTCTAGTTGGCAAATTTTTTTTTATCGGATTTAAAATCTTTGAAGCGGCTTTTTCGTTTCTTCTTGAAAATTGAGCGTATTTATTTTTAATTTACTCCTTCGGTGTATTATATTTTCAACATTGTAGTTCGTTATATCCCACTTCTGACACCAATTTGTTACAGACGAATTGATGGTAAAAGAATGGTGGAATTTAAGAAAAAAATATTTTTAGATATTTTTATAATTTTACTGATTTTCAAATAAATTCTTTGGTTTACAAATTTTTAGAAACGTTTTACAAATTTATTGAAAATTGTACGGAAAATGCCACGAAAGATAAATTAAGAAAAAAGAGCCTTAATGCGCGGCCCCGCTCCGTTTTTATATCTTCTGGCCATGAAGCCGCGTGAGGATAAAACCTTGGTAACGCGGGTAACACGACACGCTTTTTTTGCGCGCTTCATATATTTGATGACGCGCCTATTTTCCTCCAATAGCAATGCTCAAATACTTTGATAGCAGAAATGCTGTCAAGGATACATTTCATACATTTTCGGAGCTCTTGCATCTTTCTAATCGCACGAGGCTTCAGTCCGCTGCGCCCCCATCCCCGCAGCTCCTTGCCGTCCGAATTTACATGCGCAGACGGCCTGTCTTCAACGCATACGGAAACAGCCAAGAGATAGAAACAGAAGAAACGCGTTTCAAGAAACAGAAGAATCGCGTTGTGTGCTTCCTTCTCCTCCTGTGCTATTTTTCGGCATAACAACCGCAGAAGGCATGTCTACAGCGGTCGCGGAGCCGACGGGAAAGACGCGATTGCAGCAGTTCAATGAAGGCCCTCTCTCTCTCTCTCTCTCTCTCTCTCTCTCAGCCCTGCGGGTCCTCACTCCTTTTGTCACATACGCAGACGGCCAGTCTACAACGCATAGAAGCCCCCCAATGAAAAAAGAGAGAAAGAGATTATGTCGGGAAAGTTCTGATTTTTCTTTTTCTAGATTTATTAGGTTGAATCAGGTTTTTTCCCGAGTCGGCTTCCTGGGTTCACAAGTATTCGCTCTCGCAATCGCAACATTTTTTTATAATATTCGCAGTACAAGTTAACGTAAACAATTTAATAACAATTTAAAGTAATAAATATTATCTTACATAAATGACGTTATTTAATATATTTTTTTACATAATAATTTCACATAAATTTCTTATTGTTTTTTTTTATTTTGTCGCTAACAAATAACAAATCGTGTCCGTTACAGAGGTAATGAAATAACTTCACAAATTAGTGAAATAAGAGCAAGCTGTGAAAAACTAGGCAGAACATATGTTTATTCCCTGCAATGTCAATTCTATGTAAAAGAGGAGGATGAAAAAAGGATACCAGAATCTTTTCATATTTATTTCGACGATACCACTTATTGGACATAGCTATCAACCGAATCAGCTCTCTATTTTGTTTGTAAGCAATCCGTTCATATTACCAAATTATGCCCTATATTCTCCGAAGCTTCTGAAAGTGCAAACTATACAAAAACTTCGCTTAACGACATAAATACTAAATTTGTAAACAAGACACAGCAAAACAAAAGGTCTTTATCAATCGCTTCTACCGAGACACTATATAATTCTACTTCGTACGAAGAAACTAATGAGAAAAGATCTGAATGTACATTAAACGATCTGAATACTGATAATTTTCAAAAACTAAAAAATTAGACAAGGTGGAAAAGAAGAAAACTAAAAAGCAGAAAGTATTTGATAGAAAAAAAAAGAAAAAATAAGAGATCAACTTTCGGATTTAGAAATAGCTCTTTAGCCGGCAAAAAACAAATTAATTCATGAATCCATAGTGACACCTATAAAATACGATCAATTTTTTAATATACTTAAAGAATTCTACAAAGATTCAACTATTTTCCCGAAAGAACAAAAAGTGATATAAGATGTTAATAATACTGCCTCTATATATGAATCAGTATGTAACCTAGTTCAAGACAAACTAATCAAAAGCAAGCTAACACGATTTAAGAACAAACTATCAAGCTCCAATAAAGTACATACCTCCTCCAGCGAGTTTTCAGAAATGGAATGCGAAAGTTCTACTTACGATAACACTACGCAAAATATAACATAAATCAATATATAATTAAAATTGTATTACGCTGAATAATGATGAACACTTACAGTTCCGAATTCAAAATTTTATTTTGGAACGCAAGGTACAGCGTTGCAAAATACTAAATTTGAAAAGCATACAATCTACCACTTATTTAACCATATGCAATGTGATTTGGATACAATATAAATTGATAGGTTTAAAAATAACGAAATACCAAGTCTTATGAAAGGTGGTGTTTCTTTAAATTCGAATCAGAGTTTAAAAACATAAAATGTAGCGGGGCTTAATATAGAAGAGACCTATTCAATCATAAATACTTTCGAATATTTGGATTCTTCCCTCCCCCTCAAAATGATTTTTGGTTTGGCTAAAGAATGCAAAATATAAACTTGTTCTCGTTAAATCAAATAGCGATTCAAATGCATATGCAAACCGCAAACATAATGCACTATTTTTTAAAAATTTAAAATGAAATTCAAATGACCGAACGGCTCATGCCATACGTTATAGTATCCGATAAACCAAACTGCGAGTCCTAAAATAGTTGGAAAAAGATCATTCAATCTCTATGAGTTTTCATACTTGAGAGCTCTATGTATATACAATCTTTCCCACCAGATCCAAGCATATTTACTGTGAAAACCGCGAATCAACTCGAAAAAGCGACATTTGTGATTCTCGGACTTCAAACCCACAAAAATTTTTCAAAGTGTCTTACAAGAAGCAGTCACAGCCTATTTGAAAGAAAAGAGAAGTCCAAGATCATATTCCAGTTACAGTTATAGATTATACAAAGCAAAACGAGTCGTTAAAATACAGTGTCCTTGATGTACATCTAGTTTGAATCACTACTATCTCGATGATAACAATATGGAACTCTCTTTCATCGAGATTCATCAAGATGAATGCTTTTTTACTGAGAAATGCGGTACAACAATAATTTTTGCTATAAGTTCAAAAAAAGAGCTGAAGTACAAAGGCGTCATCACCTTCCGGGCTTTACCCAATACGAATACAGCCTCGATTTAAATGCCGATGACGTCCGGACATAATTTTATTATTCATTGATCTTGCATGACCGCATCTTCATTATAATCTCATTAGTATACATTTATATGAGATAAATGTATAGTGGCTAAAAACAATCGTTCAAATGCAAGCATTAGAGAAGAAAAACGAAAAACATAATAATTAGGTATTAGATTTAGACGTAATGGCACATCAGGTGTCCGACTTCCCACTTTCCTCTTTTCTGCATTTTGAACAATCTAGCAAAATTTATAGGGGTGAGGTATGCCAAAATGAACGCGTGCCAGCATGCCCATCGTCCATCTACTATTATTTACATTCTAAAATTGAAGGAATGAAGTGTCTCATAGAGGATGGTTTTTGACTCTTATAATTTGTATATATTGTACCATATATATTTTGAATTATATATATTTTAAATATTGTACCATGGCCTAGAGAATATATTAACATTTTTTTTCAGGTGGTTCAAGCGCAACTCAAGTTATTGGAAAATTAGATCAAACTTAACTTTTTTATAAAACGATTGTACAGATCTTGAAAAAAAATCAATATCTATAAATATAGCATGTCATGTGTTTTTTTTAGATATTTACTTATCTGTTGTATAGAAAAACTGACAAACTAAATAATAAAAAAACGAAATAAAGTATTAACAGTATAATTTTAAAACTTTCATTGACATTTTGATTTTCATGATACACCTTCTTAATTACTCAAAACAGAAATTTAATTCAAGGTTAAATCAGTTCTAGAAAATAAAAAATAATATCGATAAGGTTTCAAAACCAACGTAATTCGAATTGAATTAGAAAGGTTATTGTATTAAGATTTATATATAATATTATTATAGTATATATTAAAAGAACAAGAATATCTATTCTTATACAATCTCTTTGACTTGTGCATCGCAGTTCAACTGCCTTAAAGCGTGCTAATAACTGTTTTATGATAGTGAAACAATAATGCCTTAAAGAGTACATATTAAAATTTTTATTATACGCAAGTATTAAAACAAATACTATTTACAGAACTATAGTGTAAATGGTTGATACGTTTTGCAAATATTTATTTTACAAGTATGAGGCGGAAGTTTTATTGGCAAGAAACGCCGGATCATTTTGGAAAACTTTCATTTTCAAGTTAGTCTTCTACAAATAATAATTATTATTAACATTCTTTTATCCAATATATTAAGTAATTCACCTGAGTTTTTCAAAAATATCAAAACTGTCTCTAAGCTCTCAAATCCTAAAATTTACAATTCTTATTTTATCATCATATTATCCATTGCTTACCTCCAGTACTTTGTTCGCTTTACTCCAGTGGAATTTCTGCGGCTATGAAGAATTATAAAAGTAAACTGATAAATATATTCTTCTTTTATTTATTATTATATATATATTATTGATTATATTTCCAGATAGTCATTTTATTATATTTTTTTGGTATTTTATAATGAAAAATACCTTTAGTTTAAGAAGATTAGCAAGCAAACGGCACATATATTTACATACAATTATTATAAATAAATGAATTGAAAAAAAAGTTTTGATTTACTTCTTTTAAATAAAAAACGAGTTTTATGTACAAAAGAATTACAAAATATTTTTAATATGATAACAAAATTAAAAATTTATGTAGAAAAATGTATGTAGAAAAAAATATATGTAGAAAATTTTAGAAATCAAAAAAAAAATTGTTATATATTATGGCAAGGAAAAGATAATGTTCTTTGTATTTTAAAATACGGACTACCTAACCTTTACACACAGTGTTCAAGGATGTTCCGTCCAAGATTTCCATCATAGACACTTAATATAAATGGTGCAGTATTATCTATTTTTCTTTCCAAAATTTATTAATGTAATCTAACTAATCCTGGCATAATCCATTCCAAGCTTCACCACAAATAAACTTACCTATGCGCTAAACAATTAACTGCCACATGTCTGAAGAGATAGGATTTAGTATGATATAATATTGTATTACAAGGAGAAAGCAATCGTATTTATTATGGTAAATTATTTAGTCGCCTTAGTTTACGAATAAATGCATATCGAAAAATCAAAATTTACTATGTAAAAAAATTTTGTGCTAAGCATAAAGTTTAACATAGTGCTCCTTAAGGCCTGCATCGGGAACGTACATACAAATAATACCGATAATTTGCTGGAATACGAAAATTAAAAAATTTTATATTAATTTTTTTTTTTTTAATTACAATATTTATTATTTATCTATTCATTTATATATTTTTGTTTCTCTTTTGTTTTCATAAACAGCTTGCGAAACAACTTTTAAAGTTTCAACAGCTGAAAGACTACATTTGAACGTATAAAGAAAATTGTTTTTTTTTTTAATTTTATTTTTCTTTTCTTTCTTCCGGTTCCCTTTTTCTATCAAGCCCGCGCCATAAAAATCTCTGCGCTCCGCGATCAATGTCTCTTCATTTTTACAGCGTATTGTCTGAACCGGATAAGAATTCAAGGTAATGATTTTAATAAGTCCGGCCCTGTGTCGAGTTGATCATTTAGGCTAAAGTCTTTTGATTTTGCAGCCGCATCAAATACGAGTCGCACTTTTTCAGGCTTAGTAGGATTTACTACACCGAAATGTGGCACGCCCCAAATACGAGGTCGTTCAATATTTTTGTTGATCTTTTGTGCGTAACCGAGAGTTAAGAAACGTTGCATCTCTTTATAATATAACTTTGCATAATCCTAATCGAACTATCTACATTAGGAGGATAATCAGATTTCCATAACAGTCCTCTCTGCCACATTTGATCTTTTTTATTGCTTGTTTTATCCAGAATTTTTAATGCTCTTTCATGTTCATTTTTTCGTTTATTGTTTTCAATCACGCCTAAAGAATCGAATTCGAAATATTCTTTCATTAATTGATCTAATGCTATGTCGCTTGTGGCTTCACCTTCAATCATAAGCGACTTATTTTGTAAATTAAAAGAATTTTCAATCGTTCAACTGGGCTTTTGTCTTAAATTTTCATGTAAAAAGTCATATACCGTTCAACCTAACCATATACGCGATAGTGCCAAATTCGTGTATTATAAATATTTTAATTCACACGTAACAATTAATTGCGAATTGTCTTATCCAATTAGTCTTTCCATGTTAGCGTTATAATAAGCATTCAATTTTATGTTTGTCATTTGATAAGTTTTATTAACAAGCGCATATGTTCATGTCTGATTTACAAAATTTATATTTGTCGCTGTTACAGCGCTTTTAATTATTTGGTTACCATGGAGACCAATGATAATTTCAACATCTAACTTTTTACAATTTTGTAGTGTTATTTTTTCATTACCACATAATGTTAAATCAATTTCCGGCCCTTTAAGGCCAATTTCTTTTGCTAAATTTTAATTTAGCAAAAGAAATTGAATCATATATATGTTGGGAATTATTATATATGTAATTTTGATTCGAATTTTGAAAACGATGTAAAAGTTTATTGTGATTTTTATTGCACTGCGGACATTTTGTCGCTCGACAATTATTTTTTGAATGCTCTGTTTTTAAACATAAATAACATAATTTCTATTTTCTAGCAATTAACCAACGTTTTTCGACATTTTGATTTTTGAAAACAGCAAACTCCAATGGTAAATGATTTCCACGCGAGTAAATCAGAAACATACGAATTTTATTATATTTATAATTCTCTCTTCGTACGTTTTTAAATTGTCTTTGATCGCATGATATGTACCCATATGAAAATCAAAAATTCCAGCTTTTGCCGCTAATTCAGCTTCTTTATAAAGGAAGTCGCTAAGCTTTTCTAATTCCAATTTACTTTCTTTTGCGGTTTTTGCATATCTATTATACTTATATTTTAAGAATGATGGAATTTTACTTCTAATGATGTTACCTAATGCTGGACAATGCAAATATCCCGTTACTTCCATCGATTTAAAGTCTATGTTTTATAAAGTAGAAATAATATGTGTACGAATGTGTGAATATCCTTAAATTTTAAATGGGTTAGGCGTGCGATGCATACATAAATAAATAAATCAGGATCTTTTAATTTGAAGGAAATTTGATTAGCGAGCAACGAATTATAGTATTTATCCGGCATAAAAAAACCCAGTCTCAGGTGGGGGAAAAGCCATCAAATACTATAACGTGAATTTTTTACAATGATTATTATTAAATGAAGCTATTTTAATACTTACAATATTCACAATGAACGATTACTCTATTTTTTAGATTGACATAAAGCAAAGCGTATACACGAAAATTAGGCACGCATACAGGAACACCACCATTCACAACAATACAGTAACAAGCACAATAATTAATAATGGGCCAATACAATAATTAATAATGGAACTCAGCTCGTATCATCGTTATTGCGACTTACTTGACAAACGGTTGTTCGCTCAGCGCCAGTTGCTTCCAGGAAGACGCGCGCACACGCACACATACTGAGTAGAAATACGAGAGATTCCTACGCTCACGTAAAGGCAAGATGTTGCCCAATCGTCCTAGGCGTACCGCAGCTCCGACGTCTCGGATCGTACACTGTGGTTGCACCAATGTTGCCGATCAGAGGGCAGAGTGGGTGGCAACACCTCTGAAGCGCCAAGACCTCAAGTAGCGCAGCGGAATTTTCCGTCGCTACTCCTTGGTAATTGCGTCCCTGGATACGCGAGGGCTTTAGTAAATAATCGCACTACAATTTATTAATGAATAAGGTACCAACGTGAAATAAAATGCGTGAGCGTCAAAAAATGAAGTGAACTTTGTATCTAAGAATCTACAAAGTTTACGGAGCGACTTCTCAACACATACTGACTCACACCGGAAAAACTTCCGTCAGAAGAACTGAGAATATACATTTCCCTCTCTGGCTTCCTTCTTTCAGGGTTCCACTCCTCCGCTCCGCCCCGACGTTGAGGTACCCGAGCCCGGCGCCCTCGACGGGCGACACATCTGCCGCTCAGGCCCTTGCACGTGTTCGAGGACAGGCCCAAGAGGATTAGAGACACTCCTCTGGTCAACAGTGCTCCAGTCTACTGTACCTCCATAAAACCTCCTTCGTGCACACCGATAACTCTCTCTCTCTCTCTCTCTCTCTCTCTCTCTCTCTCTCTCTCTCTCTCTCTCTCTCGCTCTCTCTCTCTCTCTCTCTCTCTCTCTCTCACGCACTCTCTCCCTCTCGCTCTCTCTCTCATTCGCTCGCCTGCTCTGCACATCAGACGCGCAGATGGCGCGAACAGTCTATCATAGAATTTTTTCATTTCATCCCCCATTGTGTTAAGCTGATTTTTCCAGAATTAATACTTGGTAATGTTTTTAAATCAATAATAATTTTTTCAGCTACATTTTTATTATTGCCATAATGCAATTATAATGTCTTCATTACTGCGCCTGCATCGTGGCTTGTTGTCAATAACGTATTAACTACATCACGCGCGACTCCTTTTAATGAATCTAAAAGACGCGCTATATTTTCTCTTTCAGTAGATCGGCCTGATTCCGATGTTAATACAAATGTTAATACAAAAAATAATGTCAAGCTTTTCGTGGTGGTTAAACGGTTCACAAAACGCGAGCTGTTTTCGCCGATTGATGTTTGTCACACTGACGTCAATGTTCTTTCAAATGAATTTGCAATTCTCTCCGCAAAATCGACATAATCATTGTTTCAACTACGCAGAGGCATATCATGCGTTGAATTTTTGATGCGCACAGTTGATGCACTAGGTAGGTGAAGAAACGGCAGTATCGCCATCGGCTACCTCGATGTCAGATATCAGCGACGCAGATGTAGATGGCGCGTTGCACGCTGCTCGTTGTCCTTTGCTCGTGCGGAGGCACGTTTGTTAGTCTTAGCAGCCCTGCTGCTTCCCCTCATCTGCGACGCACGATAAGTGTTACCGATGTATACATAGCATACGTAATTTAATGTATAAATAATATAATATGTGTAATAATTTCATACCTTTATGAACTGAACTAATATATATATATATATATATATATATATATATATATATATATATATTATGTATTGTATTCTTATATATATATATATATATATATATATATATATATATATATAATTTGTCGATAATATTTAATATTCTATATTATATATAATTGCGAATGTAGTAGTTGTAGCGATACTGTACAATATGCGGACAGGAAGTCAAAATTATATTTCAAAAACGAACTTATGCATTTCAAATTAATATTTAGGTAAGAAATTATCAGAATGTACATACATTATTTCTGACGAAGGTTTTCTCCGTAAGAGGTTTTTCCTGCGTCGCGAGCGTAAGCTCGAGCAAATGCGGAAACAATGTATAGGATTACTTCCTTGTAAAGACTTTTGCGATAGTTGAGTTATCCACAAAAAGGGGTCCTTTGTCCGTGGTGTTTGTAAATGTGCGACGCGCGTGCAGCGCGGGTCCAAACGTCTGGCGACGGACCCATGCGCAACACATGTTTTATCTTAACGCAGAGCGTGAGGCGCTGCGCTTCGAATTTTATTACTGTTTCAAACATAAATATCTATTGTAGAGAGCAATATAAATGCGACGAAAAATGTATTTGTTGGGTCAGGTACTTCTGGGACCACCCTCGTAATATGAGCTGATGTCCCTGAATTCAAGATTTGAACCATAACCTTCTTCAGGTATAACGTGTATTTTCTACAGTGACTTGAAAATTTTGTCTCAGCGAAAAAATGGAATTAACTCGTGAAAATTTTCGTGCGATGATTTTTTACGACTTTCGACGTGTCTTATCAAGGCAAGAGTGCATCGATCAACTTAATTCGAGTTTTGGCAATCAAGCCTGATCCTTAACCAGTGTCAAGTGCTGGAATATTGAATTTGTGTCAGAAAACATTGATGCTGTGCGCGAACTGATAAAGCAAGGTCGTTATACGATATACCGAGAGATTAAGGTACCTTTGGGCATTAATGTGACAAGAGTCAATAAGATATTGCATGACCATTTAGGTGTTTAAAAGATTTTTTTCACGTTGGATACCGCATCATTTGACAAAAACTCAAAAAGATGCTCGTGTCAATTAGTGCAAAGAAGTGTTCAAGAAATACAATCGTGATCCATGAAAGGTTGTGTATAACATCTACACAGGTACCGAATCATGGATCTATGGTATGAACCCAAGACAAAACAGTATTCTACTGTATGGGTTTTTCAAGACGAGCTGAATCTGACAAAAGTGCTTCATGTTCGAAGCACCTCGAAGCAAAGAATCGCCAGTCTCTTCGAAATAATTGGACATGTGGCAGTCATACCGTTAGAGCAACGTACAACGATGAATTTTGAATGGTACATAACCATTTATGTGCCAGAAGTGCTCTGTGCAATACAAAAAAACAGCCGGCAACGAACACATCGGTTCAAACAAACAACTTTTTAACAAGTCAAAATATCGAATTGATGGGTTATCCGCCTTATAGCCCTGATTTGGCACCCAATGACTTCCTCTTACTCCCGCACATCAAAAATAAATTGCTTGGTCAACGTTTCTCAGCACCTGAAGAAGCCGTTGATGCATTCAAATCCATGCTTTGGAAATATCTCAATCGGAGTGGAAAAAGTCTTCGTTCAAGCAAATGGCAAAATGTATTGATCATCATGGAGAATACTTCGAAAAACGATAAAGCCATCTTGAATAATAAATTACTGCCTTCTCATTATGAAACTAATAAATAGCAACCTATGTATTATAATTTATCAGATTATAGATTTTATTATTTCTAATATATTTGTAAGAGTTTTTTTTATTATGTATTCATTATATCATGGCTTATTAAATTTACTACAATAAAATTGGTCTATGATTTTTTGTAAATTTTTCCAACCCCCCCCCCCTCCAATACAACTGCCTCGGCCAAACAATAGAAAATCTGATTATTATTGTTTTGATTATTAATTATTGTCATTATTTTTATCGAGTTGCTATAAATCCCTTTTGCTTTATCGTCCTATAAAACACCTACAGTGCATCACATGAAGTTTTCTTTCCAAAAAAATCCACTTTAAGCTTACACCGTAGACTAAGAATAATATGTAATCGGAACGTACCGTATTACTTGCTTCTTTAACTGTGTGAGAGATAAACATACGTATAAAACTTTTTCTCTCTGTTAAGCCGGAAAGAAGGAGGAGGCTCAAAAGGAATTTAATGGCACCTTCATGGATGTTACAGTGTCCCAGTTAAAAGTTCAGCAGAACAGAGGTTTCAAATGACTTTTTCATTATCCTCACTCCTGCTTTGCGTCGTTTAATCGAAAGAACAAGAAACTATTTCTAGCCTTTTTTATCACTCCCGCACAGTTTTCGAATTAATCGCTCATTTGAAATCTCGGTTTATACTTCTTATGTTTATGGTTTAAATCATGGTACCGAAAGTTACGCACTGAAAAAAAAAACTAAACTATTTTTCTCACTAAAATTTGTAGCAACGTCTAATGATACATAAATGGTAGAGAATTTCAGATACATCTTGTATAATATCTGCAAGCGCGTTAATATAATATGACCTACAATAACAGAATAATGCATTAACAATAATATATAATAGACATTAGTCTTAAAGCATATATTAATGTAAGAAGCATGTTATGTTATGAATAAATGTCTTTTGGGCAAAGATTGTGAATTCTTCATAAAAGGGATAGAAAAAAAAGCGTATCTTTTCCAACACATCTTACAGTGCTCTTACATGATGCAAAACAGGTTACGACTTTTTCAGCTTCCTTATCCGAATGCTTTCTACAGATTGTACATTTTCGAAGTTAACAGTCGATATGTTAAAAAAAAATTAGCAGATTCCTTTTTGTTTATTCACTTTACATTTAAAAAGATTTATTTAAGATCTCGTACGTAACAAAAGATTACATTCATTACAATATTCACGTTCATCTATTTGTTTTCAATCTGTAATACCTTCCTCTGTCCATATAATAGACATTTGTTGTATCAATAAATATAATAACGGAGCAGTCAGCAACGATCCATTCCTCTAGAAAATGGTGAACAGCACTCGCACTCTGGGCATTTGAGACGGGCTGGTGGAGTACATCGCTTTGTACAACCTTCTGTGCACACTGTGAAGTCAAATTCATAAAAAGCAGTTAATGGAATAAATAGAGCTATCATTATTAACTCTCTAAAATTGTAGCGTTGAAAAGCAGATCAACGCTGGCGATTTTAAACTATTTATAAAATCAAAAATGCACAAACCCCTAGAGCCTGTATTACCATTTTTTAATGTTGTTCGAGCACAAGTTCTTAAGTTACCGGAAAATAAGCTTAAATCAGTCTTAAATATTTTATACTCGTCAAATGGATAGGTAGAATAACTCTATCACTTACAACGCCAAAATCTACTAATTACAAAAGCTGATAAAGGGAATACGTCTTTAGTTATGGACAAACGGAATGATTATAATAAAATCGCAGTATTGTTGAATGATAAAAATTACTATAAAGTAATTCAAGAGAATCATTTGAGTAAATGAAAAAGATAAGTAGATAAACTAAAAAAAGATTAAACGAAGATAAATTTCTCCAAAATGTACATCTATCCACAACGGCATTATAAAGTTTTACGGCATTATAAAGCGAATATATTTAAGAAATTTTTACAAAAAAAAATATATAAAAAACTAGTTTAAAAATTAATAATAGTCTTCAATTTAAAAAAAAAACTTAATTAAAAACTTCAGAATATTAGAAGGATAAAATTTCATTATCTTAGATGTTGTTTCACTTTTTTTTAATATCAGTGAAAAATTCATTTATAATACTTTCAAGAATAAATGGACAAAATTATACATTAAAATAAATTTAAATTTTACTGAATTTTACAAAATTGTAGAATTTATTTTAAATCATAATTTTTTTAAGTTCAATAATGTTTATTACAAACCAATTTTCGGTACAGCTATGAGTAATGATATTAGTCCAATGTTAGCTAATATTGTAATGGAAGATTTGAAATGCATATATATACAGGAATTATTTTAATATTGCATTCTATTATCGATATGTTGATGACATTTTAATAGGTACATCCAGTAAATTTATGCATTATACAAAATATGTTTTTAAAAGTTTTGATAAATTTTCAAAATTCGCAATCGAAATTCTAAAAAGCAATAAAATTAATTTTCTACATGTAGTAATTTATACTCAACCCAGATCATTCCATTAAAACTAATTGGTATAGTAAACCAATGTTTTCTGGAAGATTATTAAATTATAGCTCACATTGTTCTACACATACCAAAATAGAAATTATTGACAGTTTGCTGAATAAAGTTCTCAAACTGGAATATAACAGTTTTCATAATCATAAATTACCTCTTATAGAAGAATTTTTAAAAACAAATAATTATCCTACCGTATTGAATGATAAATATATTAAAAGAAGATTAATTATATACAAAAACAAAATAAATTATTATAAGAATTTTATTGGTAGGGAAAGTCAGATAATTATACAAAACTTACATTTTCGAGTTAGTGTTGAACAAAGAATAATAATTATCATTATCGTATATATGTTAAATTTTACACGCTTCCATTTATGAATACTGTTTATTCATAAAAATCTTACATAGAATCAATATAAAAAAATTATTTTATGCATTATTATTAGGTGGTTCGTCAGATGTTCTCAAAAATATCAGACCTTTCCAGGCTCTCAAATTTTCAAACTCATATATTTTATATTAAGATTATATTATGCTTTGCTTACCTTCAGTACTTTGTTCGCTTTGCTCCAATGGGATTTGTGAACCTATGATAAGAATTTTAGAAGTAAATAAATATAAAAGTAAAATAATAAATATGCTTTCTTTTATTTATTTTTATTTATTCAATATTCTATTCCCAGACAGTCATTTTATTATTTTTTCTGTGTTTTATAATAAAAAATATCCTTAGTTTACGATAATTAACGAACTGCTGATATCTTTCATCCAATTATGATAAATAACTTAATTTTAAAAAATTGTTGATTAATTCCTTTTAAATAAAAAAATCAGTTTTATGCACTCTCAAAAAAAAATGTGTTTAAAAAAGTATAGCCTTATAGTTGTAGATTTTTTACGATTTTGAAAAGCGATAAATTTCAAATATAATGCTTACTCAATAAATTTTTGAAGTAAATGAAAAACAGAAAATATAATAATTAAATTATCTGTCATCATTTTTAAACTAAGTAAACTTCTACGAAGTATGGGATTGTCCCTTTCTTTGCGAATCACATAAATAACAACGAGGATACTTCCAGGATTGGAAGATTTTTCATGGTAGATTCAGATTAGAACCGCGAATTTGAAACTACTTTCTGAAAACCTGTATATCTGCTATACAATTTTCTTTATTTTTTATTATCGTATTATACCTTTGATATCCTTATTCGTAATAGCGGGAGAAAATTATTTTTTTGTACCTGATCAAGAGCACAATAAATAACAATTAAGACAATTATCATATCTATTGTCTAATTTATTCGAAAAGTTTTCTCTAGGAATATTAGTAATGCATTTAGTTAAATGAATTTCTTTCTTTTACGATGAATTATATGTAAAAATTGCTTACCTTCTGCTCTGTTTTCTTGATTACTTGAATACTGTTGTCCGGCAATACAGATTATGCTAATGAGTAGAAAAAAAATGACAAATGTGTTCTTCATGATAGATAATTCGAAATTAAACAGAATTGAATAATTTAATTTTTTCTGAAATTCAAAGCAAAGGTATTTTATATAGACGAGTTCTGCAAGCTTATAAATGGAAGTCATTCTCCAAAAAATATTTATACAATAATATGTGAAGATAAGAGGTAAATCCGTATGTCCTAGAGTAAAAGCCTATTTAAAATTAATTATTGACTAAGAAATTCTTTAAGCAAATAAATTGCTGTGGAATAGTCTATTTTTTCATGTTATAAAATATTAAAAAAAACAAAATGAATTATCACCTTAAATTTCACAATATCATAAATGTCAAAATATTACAATTGCGCTATTTTTAATTCGAATCATAAAAAACTGTTATCTTAAAGAAGTGAATTCTTTAAGTAAATAAATCATTGTAGAATAGTCTATTTTTACATGTCTGTAATTATTTAAAAAACGAAATTGAATTATCATCCTAAATATTACAATGATAAACATGTGAAAATATTATAATTGCGCTAATATTAGTTCGAAGCATAAAGAAAAAAACTATGATCATTGCATCAGAATCCTCTGCAGCTTGAGCATTTTGTTATTGAATTGTGAAGATTCAACAATTTAATGTAATTCAATAATATAATAGTTCTATGACATTTTATTTCCAAATTTTGAATCTTTTCCTATTTGACAAGATAAGTTCGAAAGATGATCCTTTCTATGGTGTTAGAGATGACATATAATTCAAATCCACTAAAAATCACTATAATACTCGTAATTAACACTCCAAATAATAATAGTGCACAATTTTAATTCCAATCAGGGAGGCGGCTGTTAACTTAGAAGCAGTGTTTGGAACAATTTAAGCGAGATCCGAATGACTTTTTGCGCCGAGTTGTCACCGTTGATGAAATCTGGATTCATCATTACACCAGAAACTAAGCAACAATCAAAACAATGAATTTCTCGCTGTTAATCTGTTCCAAAGAAGGTCCCATCGGCCGGAAGGGTCCACATTTGGTGAAAAAAGGTGTTCTTTCATCACGATAATGCACCAGTACATTCATCTCGAGTTGTCGCTACCAAACTGCATGAATTACGTTATCAATTGCTATCGCAGCCCTGTATTCACCCGATCTGGCTGCCTGCGACTTCTTTTTGTTCCCGAACATGAAGAAATGACTCCTGGGAAAAAAGTTTTGTTCAAACGAGGAAGTCATCGCAGAGACCGATGCTTATTTTGGAGAGTTCAAAACATCCTTTTTTTGGAGAGGTTACAAAAATGGCCAGAACGTTCGAAGAAGTGTACCTTTCTAAAAGGGGACTATGTTGATAAATAAAAAAAAAAATTTGAAACAATGGTGTCTTCATTTCTAACACGTGTACTTATTGAACCGCCCTCATATATTTGGTATAGTATTATGTATTTTTCTCTCCAATATTTATTAATGTTATCAGGTATGTGAATAAGTCTTTCCCGTTTTTTTTCAAATTTTGAGCCTTTATTGTGAAAAAATGGTTACAAATGAATTATTGAAAGTATTGGCCATCGCTAGCTACAACTTTTTTCTGGCAACATACGAATCCCGTTGCGAAAAAATTCGACCGGTTTGGCCTCTATCCAGTCATCCACCCATTTTTTGGCTTCCTCGTAGGAATGGAGGTGCTGGTCAGCCAGGCCATGCGTCATCGATCTGAAGAGATGGTAATCAGACGGAGCAACGTCTGGACTATACGGCGGGTGGGATAGGACTTCCCATTTGAGCGTTTCTAAGTATGTTTTCACCGGCGGTGCAACATGTGGGCGAGCATTGTCATGTTGCAAAATAACTTTGTCGTGCCTGTCGGAGTATTGTGGCCGTTTTTCTCGCAGTGCGCGGCTCAAACGCATCAATTGTCGTCGATAGACCTCGTCTGTGATCCTTTCATTCGGTTTTAGAAGCTCATAGTGAACCACACCTAGCTGGTCCCACCATATACAGAGCATGAGCTTGGCGCCATGAATATTTGGCTTGGCCGTCGATGATGATACATGGCCGGATAGTCCCCATGATTTTCTTCGCTTCGGATTATCGTAACGTATCCACTTTTCATCGCCAGTCACGATACGATGCAGAAAACCCTTTCTTTTCTGACGCTGAAGCAGCTGTTCGCAAGTGAAAAAACGCCGTTCGACGTCTCTCAGCTTCAGTTCGTACGGCACCCAATTTCCTTGCTTTTGGATCATTCCCATGGCTTTCAAACGCTCGGAAATGGTTGTTCGGTCAACTCCCAATGCTTCAGCAAGTTCTTCTTGCGTTTGACAAGAATCTTCATCAAGCAAAGTCGCCAATTCTCGATCTTCAAAGATTTGCGGCCGCCCGGAACGCTCCTTGTCTTCCACGTCGAAATCACCGCTTTTGAAGCGTCGAAACCATCCGCGAACACTTGAATCATCGACACAACCTTCTCCATAAGCCTCCTGAAGCAATCGATGCGTCTCGGCAGCAGATTTCTTCATATTGAACCAATAAAGTGAAACTTCCCGCAAATGACGTCGACTCGGCTCAAATTTCGACATTTTCACGATATCAAAAATTTATGATGCGAAAAAATTTTAACTAATGTGTTAGTATGGAATTGTTGACATATGAATAAGCTTTGATTATGACATATGTAACCATTGAATACTCGCACAGTATTGGTGGCGCCATCTCTTACAAAAAACGGGAAAGACTTATTCACACTCCTAATATTTAATTAATCTTATCCTATTTCACTCCTGCCTTCGCGACGAATAAACTTGCTTACGCACTAAACAATCAACTGCCACTTGTGTAACGAAACAGAATTTAAAATGATATCTAACACCTGCATATCTATCACAGTGAGAAGGAAATCAAATTTATTAAGGTAAACTATTCAGTGGCCTTTGATTAAGAATAATTCCATATCGAAGAAAACAAAATCTAATATACAAAAAAAACTCTCTTGAGCCTTACTGTCGGTCAAGATCCCTTGGATGGTTCATTCAAGAGGACTAGCCCTCAGTGTGGTCTCAACTGACACGTGCCTTTCCGATTGATAGAAGTACAGCCATAGGTGGGCGAGCGGGCGATGCGAGTAGTCCCAGATGTAGCCCGAGCAACTGAAGCCCCTAAAGAATCTGCATGAATCAGTCGCCTTTCAGATGCAGCAAAAGCAACATTAAACACTTTCAACTATACCAAAAAAGGAACGCTGCGAGGAGTACATCGCAGCATTCACTTTACCCGTTGAGCAACGTGTACGAATCTTGTAGAAAGGCCTCAAGGGAGAGCTCAAGAAGTGGTAGCAGTGTTACAAATCAATGAGTGTAGAATGGCCGCGATATAGAGATTTGTTTAACAACTGTTTCAAAAGCCAGATGAGATCAAAGATGAGCTTATAGTCAATCTCTACAAAATGCAACAACGAGAAAAGGCACAAGTCCATCCCTATTTACAGTATAAATATATGGTATAACAGCGAGTTAAACCGACTTTCTGTGAAAAACTCTCTCATTTACAGGCATTATATTTTTTCTGGTGAATACTTTTCTTGATTCACAATTAAAAACAAAAATTAAAATGGAACGCTAATTAATCAAGTGAGTGTCAGTAGAAAATAATCATTAAAACAGAGTAGTAATTAAGACTATAATTTTGTTAATGTATTTGACTATTTGGGCATTACACACTTTTCATTATATATCAATAGTAGCCAATAAATGTTTGATAACGTTATTGAACACCACCAGGGCCTTCTTTAAGATAAATTTTATAGTAAATTAATAAAAAAATAGTAATAATGACGGTGAACTACATATATATTTTCAATATAATGAATAATATTTAAATTCATAGTATCTTCATAACACATGAATAGGATTGTCGTAAGCGAAAAGTTTGTTAGATTTTAATGGTTCCTGCATGGCAAGGTTAATAAAGCTGCGTAGTCGATATACGTCCGTATATGCAATTAATCTACCACAAGGTGTTTTCTCAGATAAGTATTTACTCGCAAGTCCGACAACTGTATTATTAACAACAATCGGACTTCCTGCGTCAGCCTATAAGATAATATTAATTATTAATAAATAAATCATGGCATATTGGGTTGATAAAAAGCAATTTATGTATGTCCTAATATATGTATTCGAAGTGGTATATCGATAGTAATAGTTATTCAATTAATTATAATGTAGTGCAATTACGTAATAAGTAATATCAATTAGTATAATAGGTAGTATCAAGGACATTTTCAATATAAAGATAGTGGAATTCTCTTGCTATCATCAAAGATTATACAATGAATCGACTTGGTAAATGGAAATTTTAGAAGCTCATTTTCACCACATTTTTCTTCAATACTTTCGAAAATAATGAAATACAACGTAGATTTGTCAAATATGGTGTGACAAATAAAGTCAATCCCGGTACAACAAAATTGCTTTGCTCGTTTTTTATTTCTAAAATTGGAAATGAAAATTGTATTGCGTATAACATAATGTAAAAAACAGAATCGTATTCAAAATCCTAAAGTGACACGAACGGTTTGAAATTCGATATTGGCGCCTGGGAATCTTTGATGGCATTGGAAAGGAATTGTTCATTATGAGATGCTCGAACCTCGTGTCATCATTAACTCAACTCTCCACATGTGAAAAACTAATGTGATTAAATATTGATCAATAGGAATTATGTTGCCTTCCCTCACTAGGAGGTTAGACTTTATATAACTATTGTAACTCGTTAAACAAAGTGAGAGTGTTAAATTTGGATGTTTTTATATGGAACTGCAACTACCATCTCTTTCGCTCTTTTCACAAGTAAATACGCAATATAAAGTTGGTATCAAAAGGAACTTGTGAAAATTATTTATTTTAGTTCCTTTTTACAGAAATTGTATATTTTATTATGGTGAAATTCGAATTTTACGTAAAAATATGAAAATGCCATTGATCAAAACAGTACATATGAGATGTGTTCAAATAATAAGGTGACTTTGCAAATATCAAGGGCTACATCCGTTCGATTATCGATTTTTTTTTATTTTGTGTTGGCACAGCTGTACCGAGTATATATTCATGGTTTTAGCTCTATAGCATTATTTGGTTGTTTGTGACAGGTGTACAAAATTATAAGTGTTTCGTGTGCTCATCGATTTTCTTTTACTAAAAAAATGGAGTAAAGGGTTTGCATTAGCCTTTGTGTCAAAAATGGAATTCAGTACTCTAAAACTCTTGAAATTTTGAGAGTTATATACGGTGAGTCTACTTTGAGTACAAAACATATTTATAAGTGGTACAAACTGTTCCAAGAAGGCCGAGAGGATATCGAAGACGAATCTTGCCCTGGACGTTCTAGCACGTCAACAACAGATGAAAACGTTCAAGCAGCGAAAGATATTGTGTTAAAAAATCGTCGAATCACTAGCAGAGAAGCTGCTGAAGATGTTGGCATATCGGGTGGCTCATGCCTTGCTATTTTTTCGGATGTTTTGGACATTAAACGTGTCTCAGCGTAATTCGTTCAAAAACTGCTTAATTTAGATTAAAAGAGCCGTCGCATGACCTTAGCTCAGGAGACGTTGATTGAAGTCAATAATGATGCTGATTTTTTCAAAAAGGATATAATTGGTAATGAATCGTGAGTATATACGCTATGCATTACGATAATGCACCTACTCATTCATCATTACCTGTAAGAGATTTTTTGACCAAAACCATGAAAGGACATCGATTTTCAATGATTGAGTAGATAAAAACTGTATCGCTATGTATTTAGCAAAAAAAGATTATCAGAAGTGCTTCGATAATTGGAAAAAGCGTTGGGACAAGTGTATTATATCGGGAAAGGGGGAGTTACTTTGAAGGGGACAACATAAGTATTGATTAATAAATAAATATTTTTGGAGAAAACCAAAAAGTCACCTAATTATTTGAACACACCTCATATACAGTCGATTAGTATTTTAATTTTTGTATAAATAAATTCGCTTTGAAATATATGAAACAAACTCTAATTACTTTTTCGTCAACCCAAAATAAATCAAAATTTTATGATTAGGTAATATAAAACATACATTACAAATATCAGCACTTTCGTCTGAAAATTTAGCTAACGTCGATCCGACTCCTCGTAAAATCTTATACATGTGAGAAAAAGTAGCCTCGCATAAATATTGTTCTAGAAGTTCTAAAAATATATATTTTAGTGAGACGTCTTTGATTTGCTGAAAACATTGATAACCAGCTAATACGGCAATTTCTCCTTCATACTGATTTGGCTTAATTGGTAAATTCAATTTACTGTAAAGTGAATCAGGTTCCATGTTTAAGCTTTCCATCAGCTGGAAAACAAAAATTATTTTATTTTATAAATTCGTGAAGGTAAGCTCTTACAGTACTAAAAATAATGCAAAAGATGTACAATGCGACTGTGTTAAATAATAGGTTGTAAGCATTGCCTAGATCAATAATAATTTACAAATTGAAGCTTGTTAACTGCTGACGATAATATAAAAAAACGCGAGAAACAAAAATTGAGTACAGCATTAAATCCTTAAAATTCATATTAACATATTCATCAATTTCAAATTTTTGTGCCTGTAACGTATACTTTAATTTAAATCAAAAAAATTTTCTATTAAAGTTTTGTAAAATTGGCGGTCACGAAATGAAAGTAAAAATTTATATGTCAGAATATAAAAGAATGAAATGGTAGTTCAGATACTCCATAAGCAGTAAAAATAAAAAAACAAAAAAGTTAAGGGCAAAAGAAAGAACTAAATAATTACTAACGTCAAAAAATAAGTTTTGTTAAAATATTATGTTGCATTACAATAATTATTCCATTTAATATAAAAAATTTAATAAAATTATGGTTTATAATATTTAACTACATTTTATTTTATTCTATTTATTTGCATATCCATAATATTTATATTGTTTGTATAAAATTAATATTAAAATGAAAAAGTATATTTGCCATATAAATTATATTTTTGACAAAATGGTGAGTGCTATATAATTATCACCAGTTATTACTATTCGAACAATTTCAATCAGAAATGAAGAATTTTCAGAAGCGTGCATGTAAAAACAAAAAAAAATTATTAGTCAAATCTTAAAAGTATGATGGAAATTTGTATATACGTAAATATACACATATATATACATAAAATTCAATTATGTTCATATTGATTTTTTATACAATAGATCGCGGTAGTATACTTATTTATGCTTTGAAATTGGAATTATTTTATTGTATCGGTATTTTTTTCAAAATATGTAAACCTTTGCTGTAAATGAAAATATGTTCATAAAAAAGTCTGGATGCTAACCTTTGACACTGATATATCAATCAAATGATCGAGATCATTAAATCTGGGTATAAAGATTTTTTCTATCCATACTTTTGTACCTGCTGTTGTCGATAGATTACTCGTACCCACCACAATAAAAAATCTATATTGTTTTAATATACCAGTATAATTAAGGAAACAGGCAGCAGTAGACAGTATAAATTGTTCACTAATTATACCAGCACTACAAACAATATTGACTAAATTAGTATGATTCTGTTTACCTAAAATCGTCGCATGATATTTAAAACTGTTTTGCTCTGCTGGAATGCCACCTACAATGTGTTCTACATTCAAAGCTGAAAGTAAAATTAAAGGATGGTGTATAGTTTACATTTAAACATACAATTTATATTTAAAATTGAAATATCTAGTATTTTGGAATAAAAAGTTTAGGTAAATAATCTGCATGAGAATTCAGTACACGTAAAATGATTTTCATTAAAATAAAATCAATTTAATTTTTGATGTTTAAAATATTGACCAATGTGATTATCAATAGATGTCTATTTTATAGGAAAATAATATATATATATATATATATATATATATATATATATATTATATATATTATGAAGTTTTGTTCCAGCGTCCGTAAAAATCGGACGTATTTAAGCTCTTGCAAATTCTCAAGTCAACAAAATGAGTTTTTACATAGTGGTTGTTTTACTCAGTAAAATATTTATGAATCTCTAGAAAATTGTATTGAAAAAATTCTTTTTATTTCACTGTATGGGCAGCATTTTGCACAGTAGCTTGTGCTTCCACCAATTGTGGGAACCACAGTTAAAAAAACTCCAAAATGATCACCAACAGATAAAGTGCTATTACACCACAGTCTTTAGTTTCTAATGTATCCTACACTGAAGTGGATCAACAAATCGAAGTATTCAGAAAGAAAATAAACGATAATTTTTTATGTAATAGAATATACCCATTTTCAAAAATATGATAGCGCATTGAAAAAAGTAATTCCATCTACCAATATTAAATTTATATATTGTATTTCGCATAGCTGAATCTGTTTGTAGCTAAGTAATAACGGCATTGTTGATAAACTAGCAGAAAATCGTAATAAATATGGGTAATCATCAGCTTTAAGTACGATGATGGGGGGAAAAGTTCCCGGTCGGATGAAGAAAAACAAGTTTGTTCGGCTTTTTTCGCTTTATTTCTCAACATAATTTCTATCAACATTTTTCATAACAGAGCTCTCGTGCAGTTTGTACAATTTGTACAATTCGATCTGTCAAATCCCTCAAAATATTCATTTACAGCATCGAAAAATTCTTCATTGCTTCCAAATTTTTTACCTCCGAGCCAATTTTTTAGATTAGGAAAAAAATAATAGTCAGTAGGGCTCAATTTTCTGAGGTGGATGAGGAAGTAATTTGAATTCTGATTCGTTTATTTTAGCCAGCACAAAAACTAGTGTATGCGTCGGTGCGTTATCCTGGTGAAACAAGATTCTTTTCTTTGCCAAGTGAGGTTATTTATTTTTCACTTCATCCTTCAAACGTTGCAAAAACTCTGCGTAGTATTAAACATTGATGGTTTTACCCTTTTCCAGATAGTCAATGAAGATAATTACTTTCACATCCCAAAAAACAGTGGCCAGAACCTTATTCGTTGATAAATTTATTTTCGCCTTTTTGGCGTAGTTTATATGATCCAATCTTTTGTTTCAACTGTCTTTTGCTTTCAGCTTCGTAGTGGCGAATTCAAGTTTCATCTACAGTTATAAATTAAGACAAAAATTCTCGATAAAAAAAAAGTTTTCACATTAGTTTTAATCGACCGTTAGCAAATGTGACACACCCCACCTAGCACAGAGCTTCTTCATGCTCAAATTTGATGTAAAAAATTGCATATACATTCTGTTGATATCCTGATAATCTTAGCTATCTCACTCACTTTTAATGTACGATCCTCTATCATCATTTTGTGAAATTTTTCAGTCATTCTGAGAGTTGTGACCTCAATGCAGTGTGCTAAATACGATTCATCAGTAGTGCTCGTGTAACCTTTCTTCCATTCAAAAACCCATTGTTTATTGACCGCACGCTCTTCTGCTTGTTCCATTTTTCACGTTAACAATAGAAACATTATGTTCAGTAGGCTCTTAAATGTATATTAACCAAGCAATCGTTCTGAAAAATTACTATACACAAGTTAATGAGATATACTACTATATAATACAAACCAGAAATTTATCTTACTAGCACCATCTCTAAATCAGATCGGAAACTTTTCACCCCACCCTCGTAAGATAGTTAATCAACAGTTTGGGTTTCAAATAAAAAGTTTGAATCGATTTGTATAATTTTGCCATATATTTATAACGATCAATCAAAACTGAACTTCATATTTTAACAAGTGATTTTTCCGTTTATTTAAAATTCATCATTTCAAGATTTTAATAATATTATAGTTACATCAGAATTATTCAAATAAGTTCAGAGTTATTAAGAAGTAGAATTAAGCCATCCACAATTACAAAGAAGGCATCTAAATTTTGAGCTTTCAAATGATTTACGGTGGAATCAATAACTTTTCTAAAAATAAAAAAAAGTTTTATTAATATTTAAAATTAAAAAATAATGATTTATTCAAAAATTAAATTGATACCATAATCTATGTCATTAAAAGATTCTAAGACATAAACTTGTTCAAAAATCCAAAGCATACCTTGTTGTAGTACTCATACAATGTTTGACACTTCGAATAGCCATTTAGGACCATGTATGCAACAATCTTAGAATCACGGATTTTGTTCACAATGAATTTTATACCCACAAACACACTTAGAATAAACTTATAATTCGACGCAACTACCTAGTTATGATTTGGTAATAGTATTTTATAGTGTAAGTATATTAATATAATATTAGTATTTATGTTATATTCTCACCTTTTTAAGTGTATGCGCACTGTTAGGGCACGCTCTAAGAATCTTTAGTAAAGCACTTTATCATATACTGAAATTTAGCGGTTGAAGTTGTTCATGTAATTGACCAGATTGTATTTATTTTATTATTGGCCAGTTTCGTATGTTAGCTTTCATCAGCAGTTTTTTAAAATCAAAATCAAGCTCCTACAAATGTAAAATCAAGAATTGCTTTCAAATGGTCGGATATGAATTATAATATCCCAGAGTGGAGTTTAGTTCTTTCTTGTGAATTTTGAAGTTGATTTTCTGTTGAACTTGTGCGCGTGTTGCATAATCACGGCTCGAATTATAATCGATAACTGCATAATTCGTATCGTGAAATATATCTTACTTACTGTTTCAATTTCGATGGAAACTGAATTATCATGTATAAAAATAACAGTAATATATACTCTAGCTTACTTCTGATCATATTTATTTCATTGAAATAAAATCACTCGTAATTGTATAGCTTTCTTTCATCATTTTTATTTTACCTTTTACAGAATTATTGTTTTTAAATAGCATCCTATTCCAATTGCTAACTGTATCTCAGGTATAAAACTGCTTAAAAAATGAAATAATCGTTAACATATAAAAGTAAAAATAAATTACAAATATTTCAGTTGAAAATCATTCAAACTTAATGTAAATAAATTACGATTATATACTTTCTTACCTGTCGAAAATAACTCGCATAAACAGTATTATTGCTTCATTTAAAGCGTCATAGAATTTTTTCTTTTAAAACGTTTCTGCTGGAACGCTTAGGACAAGCTTCGAATTCTTGAATATTTAATGGCATAATTATTGGGACAATCTCACTAAAAACCGCGCACAATATTGGTCTTACTCTGTCATCCACAAAAAACACATTATTTAAAGGCATCTTCGCGGAGTCTCTTCAAAATAAACAAGCGTGTAAAAGAGAGTGGGCTCATGTTTTAAGCTCGCCTAATCATGCAAATTTTTTTTCTCGTCTTCGTAGATTTATATTATAATTATATATTTATCATTAGACTTTTTTAAAACATTATAAGAGAAATCATTAAAAATGTATAAAACAAAACTTACGAACTACTGTGTACAAATATGAGTAAGACTTTAATTATAACTTTTGAAATCTTTATTTATTCTTCTAAACCTAATTCATTCCCCTCAAAATAATCCCCCCCGGATGCAATGCAACTATGCCAACGCTTTTTCCAATTTTCAAAACATTTTTTATACTCGTATTCCGGAATGGCCATCAGTTCCTTCTTCGATTCGGCTTTTATTTCTTCAATCGAATCAAAATCGTTTCCCCGAAGTGGTCTTTTGAGTTTTCTGAACAGCCAGAAGTCACACGATGCTAAATCAGGAAAATATGATGGTTGCGAAACCAGTGTGAACTGGTGCATTATCGTGATGCAAAAACTTTGCATAATATTCTTTGTTTGAGCGTAATTTTTGAGCGATTTGGCTAGATTCATCGGTTGTTTCTAGATCGTAAGCGTAGACCTAAGTCTCATCTCCAGTTATTATGCATTCCATCTTGTCCTGATAGTCAGAAAGTATCGTTTCACAGACCGCCATACGACGCTGTTTTTCCAAAAATTGAGTGTTTTTGGCACCAATCGAGATTTCATTCTTTTCAGGCACAAAATGTCTTTCAAAATGGTGTTGACCCATTTGAAATTCCAACAATATCAGCAATCGCTCTAGTAGTCAATCGACGATTTTTCAGAACCAATTCTTTGATTTTGCCGATGTGTAGTCCATCAGTAGATGTTCTTGGTCGTCTTTGATACGGTTCATCTTCAACGCGTTCTCGACCTTCTTTTAAGAATTTGTGCCAATAAAAAACACTTGCCTTGACATTGACTTCTCACTTAAGGCCTTCTGCAATATTCTCAATTTATCGGCGGCCGATATTTAATTTCGCGCACAAAATTTAATGCTACTTCTTTGTTAAATAATTTTAGATATTAGAAAAACCGAAGAGACAACTTTTCTTTGTTCACAAAATACAAGCGTAACTATATGACAAATGAAGATAATTACGTGAAATTTGGCGCAGATAACTCTGAGAGTAGTACCAACTTAAAAATAAAAACAGTTGTCCGAATCGATAAACCCGAGAAGATTGAATTAAAAAGTCTTAGTCATATTTGTACACAGTAGTATAAGAATAAAACCTCCCTCTTCCTACTCTAAATTGTTCATCGTTGACTCTATCAGTAGATCCTTTTCCTTCATGTACTGATCGAACTACGTAGTTTATGGGGAGCTGATGATGCCGAAAAATTTTTTTATAGCACAGCAAGCGTTAAAGTATTTTTGTATGGGGTAAAAAAATTATTTAATAAGCGACTACGGACTAAAATTCAATGCCTGTTCCTAAAGCGAACAATAGACTATCACTTAATCCTGATTTATGTTACACGCAGTGCCCAGCATGTGGAGCCTTACCTGCGCAGCCCCAACGACCGGGAGTTGGGATAGGGGGCCAACCAACACATCGCACCAAAATTCACCCAGGTACAGTCTTAGTGCGCATATAGAAGGTAATTTTAGAACCTTTCATCCCCGATGTTATGTAATAATGATAGGTATAGTGAACATTACTTACTTAATTGAGCCGAAGAAAATTTTTAATAAACTTATTGAAGAGTAGATTATACTTACTGTGAATAATCCAAATATTTATAGAAATTATAAAAAAATACACAAATATATTGCAGTATGCCATGTTTTACAAACTACTTTATAAATCTTTATAATATAAATCTTTATTGAATGCAACAAGTAGTTAGTATTATAGTTGATTCTGTACATATATATACATAATGAAAAATTTAAGATTATTAGAATAAATAGATTCATTAAATAATAATTCTTGTACAATTGATAGCCATATCTATAATATATTCTTATATATAAATTCACCTTCATCTAAAAAACCGAATTACAGATTAGAATAAGAGCTATATTTTTAATTAATTCAGAATTTGACAATTTGGTTTAACTAAGAATTCATAAACGGTAAGGCTCAATTTTACTTCCTTATAGAGAAAATCTTATGCTGATTTGTGTACCAAATTCAGCAATAATAATAACATTATTGAATTGATTACTACTCGGCAGTTTATTGATTTTATCAACGAATCTGACAAAAGCAAGTATTAGTAGATTATATAGAAAAAGAAATATGTTTCTAATGTCATTGCTTAGCAGAGTTCAATTAGGAATCAAAATGTTCTTGTTAGAATTACTTAAAAGATAACGCTGTGCTTACGTATATTTAATCTTTAATAAAAGTAGAGAATATAAATTTTACACGTGCTTTTCTTTATCTTGTGTCGTAACAGAATATGACTGTAATCATTAATTTTCATAAATAATAACAAAATATTATTAGTAGAATACTATGACACTTATAGCACTAGAAATCTGATGAAATACTCTATGAAACTGAAGTTTAGGACAAAATATTCATACATTCTACAATTAGAATGTAAAGTAGGTGTTTTTTCGGATCTCTTCACTCGTGTGGTGAATTACATCCGAGTGTAGTGAATTACATCCCATGCCTTCTGATGTCTTCAACTGCTGTGCGATTTCGCGCAACTTTAAATTTACGATCGACCAAAACGCCGATAATCGGCCAGTACTTTTAACATTCAAAAAAAAAAGCTTTATTAGCCTGCGAAATTCCAATTTTTATATCATATTATATTTCATAAACGAAAGTCTTTTCTCTGAAATCAATCGTAATTTTTAACGAAACGTTTGATTAGGATGATAATTATACTTACAAAACTAGAACTTTATATCGAAATTAAATAATTAACTATAGAAAGTTAAGTTTAAGAACTATTAAAGCATTGAGTTTTTTTCTTCAACTATTTCATAAACTTATTAAAAGGTTGAAATAGCTATTTAAAACGGTCGTTATAATTTTTAAAAAATTCAAGATGTAGAAAATAATTCTTGTACATTTTTTCTATCTCGAGATATATGGTATGAAAACTCATAATATTATAAATATGTATTTTTCAAAAGAAAAGGGTGAATACTGTATTAGCAATAGGAGTAAATACGAAACTTAAATTAACTGCATTAAAAAAAAAAAAAACATTATTAACCAATATAATTTTTAAAAATGTTAAAATTTATCAGGGTCTACCCGATTTAAAATAAGTTTATTATAGTAGTGTAAATATAATACTATTGATTTTAAAATACATGCATACTTTCAACATAATAATAAAAAGTGTATAACTCTATAGTGTCTTCATGCTATATGAATTGGATTAACAAAAGCAATGATTCTGTCAGAATTTAATGGTTCCTGCATACTAAGATCAATGTAGGCTCGAGTACGATATACATCGGTGTATTCAATTACTTTACCAAAAGGTGTATTATTAGAAAAACGTCTGCTTACTAGGCCCAGAATAATATTATCAGTAACAATAGGACTTCCACCATCAATCTGCAAAACATAATATTAATAAATAACGTACCTAAGTTTTATTATTTTAAATAAACAATCAATAACACACATCGGAAATATCAGAAGTATCACGTGAAATTTTTGCTAATGACGATCCATGCCCTCGCAAAATTTGATACGTGCGAGTAAAAGCAGTTCTGCATAATTCTTCTTCTAGAAGTTCCACAAATATAAATTTTAATGAGGCAAGATCTATTTGCTCACAATTTTCATAACCAGCTGTTATCAGTTTTTTTCCAACGTATTGGTTTGGACTAGTCGGTAAATAGAGATGAGTATAAAGCGAAGGAGGCTCAAAGCTTAAGCGTCTCATTAGCTGAAAATAAATTTTTTTTATTTCAGAAACTAATATACAAGAATACTTTATATGACAAATATATACAAAACTACAATAGGACAATGTATATATACATCTAATATCAGAAAATCAGGCTCAAAATTGTTCTTTTTTAAGCTATTAATGGTTATTCCACCTACTGACTATCAACGATATTTTTAAGTGAAGTTGTATACTGTATTAGAGTGTACAAATATACTTACGGTCAATTATTTCATTCTTTTTCCTAAAGTCGCAAATGTAAATATGTCGAAATTTTCCGAAGAAAAAACTAAGAATATAATTTTATTTTCAAATAATAGTTTATAAGAAGGCAAAGAAGCCATGATGGTAGAAAAAAACTGATCTAGATAGTTCTAAGGTAGCCTGAAAGACAACCACCGACTCGTATAGCAAAACAGTAAACTATACGAAGGAAAAATCGCGAATAAATGTCTGTGGAGAGCATGAAAAGGGAAAGAAATCAACTTGTTAATTCCGTAATTCTAGTGTAGTATTAGGATCCTCAGTAAACTTCCGAGAGGGAAATTTAACGAAAGTAAGATTAACGGCAACCTGAATCAGGACGGGATTGTTCAGACTATTTGGCATTATGCTGAACCAAATTTAACAATTGAATACGTGGTGAGATTGAGTATATATCAAGAAGGATTTTTTTATCTTTCTATTTTACGTGCAGTAATAAGATGCACAGTTCTTAACTGATCCCAGAAATCGCGGTACAATCAGTAAACTGCTACATTTCCTGTCTCAATACACATGTTATTCATTTGAATGACAAATTTTGACTTGCTGTCTCAAGTAGTTTGTTTACGCTCGTTTTTATGGTAGATGTTTTACATGTTATTCATAATTCATTAATAAATAATATTGAGTATTGCAGTAATAAAATTCTTTCGTTAGGATAAAATAATCCTTATAATTAAATAAATAAGTAATCAAAGAAATATTCCTTGATTCTTTCCAGGATGAAATTGATCCGAAGTTGACAAAAATTTATAAAGATCCTGTTTCTTCTATAAACTGGTCGCACATACATCGAAGACAACCCACGTCAAAACCGGCCAAAAACTTCAACAGCATCGAAAATCTTCGAAAAAGTACATAATTTCATATGTGAAATTAGATAAGTAAAGGTAGGTGAGATAGCAATGACTGCGAATATCGGATCAAAGGACATGTAAGATCTTGCAGCAAGAATTAGACATGTAAAAGATCTGCACCTGTAAGCACGCGAGCGATTATTACAGCAACTATTGAGCCGATTGAATGGGAATCCGATTGATTTTGTACGGCAATGTTTTATCATAGATGATTTACGACTATATGTCAAGAATGAAGAAGATATTCAAGCATTGGGTGAAAGCTAGTGCTTCAGCATCAAAGAACGCCAAATCGATTAAATCTACGAAAAAGTCATGATCAGTACATCTCGGGATGTGAAAGATGTGATTTAATAATCTTGCAAAAAGCAGAACAATTATATGTGAATATTAGTTAAATCTTTTTGGCCAGATTGATGTTAAAATTCATTAAAGCTGGATTTCAAAATTCCGAGATTTGGCATCTTCAAACTCCTATTTGTTCTTAAATTTAAAAAAATATGTATCTTCTAATAGAAATATTGCTCTACTTTAGTCAACTGAAAGAGAAGATATACACTATATGGAGTCTCTCGGATATTGAAAAAGCATTAAATTACACACCAACTAAAATCATAATACTCTACGCTAATAAGTCGTATGGTATTGGATATCCTCGAAATAGAAGGATGCCGGACTACGCGGATGATATCTTGCCGCTGGCACAATGAATCGGAACTCTCAGTTAACCCTAGTATGACTGAAGTATTAGTTTTCATAAATGTATTCACATTTCGAATAAAGACAGATATTCGAAATATAAAAGATGATTTGGAATATATAGGAATTCCGTGATCCTGGATTGCAAGGTGGACTAGAGATATCATCTTAAGCGATAATGCGCCAAAATCACGCATGAACTGCATAGCTCTGCGATTTTCCATTGGCCCTTTTTACTAAAAAACCAGAAACTTATTCCCAAAAACTCTGAAACTTAAATCAGCCACCTAAGTATTAAAAATTCTATGAGCTAGCAACGGCTGGACGCTGGAAGCTGTTTCAGCTCTAGCGATCTAAGGATCTTTTTTTTAGAAAGATTCTGAATATATACAGAATGCTGAGAGTAGGACCTTCCCGGAGATTCTCATCCTATGAGTTGACTCAGCTCTAATGGAACATGAAAGTCACGCAGATGTTACAATCCATATGTTTTATTAATAAAAATATAGTAATTACAAATCGTCAGACTAGTGCTAAAAAAATGTAAACATGCGATAAATTCGAGATTCCTTTCAGAATAATGCACGAATTCCAATACATTATAGAGGCTGCGCCATTAATGGACATCCCACAACATCGAAAACGGTGATAGCTAGAATCGGATGAAATTCAGAATATAGATAGAAAATAAATTTTATAGAATTTTATGTATCATATGGTTCCTGCACATTTTTTTAGAAGCTTGGCAGAATGCATAATGTTTTCTTAGTAATGTGAATTCTATACATAAAAACTCGGTAATCGATTGAACAAGTGTAATGACTCTTTTATTTACGTTCAGCATTATTAGTTCCACCGCATTGTATAAAAAGAAGTCTATAGATCACGAGCACAATAAATGATAATTTAAATATTAATAAAATTGTATGAAACATCAGAATTATTTAATTGGTAATCGCTTACTCAATAACCGTATTATATAAACGGATATCTACAATAATTAGCAAGGTCGTTTTGAATATTTATGAGGGATTATACGTAATGAAATATACATAATTTGTTTTGAAAGCACCGGCACAGCTAAATAACTTTAAAAACTTTAAATTTACAATTATATTTGTACATCAACTTCATTTTTTTTAAAATAAACTAATTGTCAATCACTATGAAAAAGGAGTTTTCCGTTTTCTTAATACTTCATTGACATCTAAACTCACTATTGAAATTCACGTTGAAAACGATCTTCCATTCTGTTTCAAGGCCAAGAGAATTTTTTCATGAATATATATTTACTACTTTATTCAATATCGATTTATTCAATACTTCATGCAAAATCGGGATAAGGATTAACGTCAGATTTTATAGACACATCCTCCAGCATTTTCTAAAAAAATTTCTTGTAGAATGCGATCTTAAAAAATTATTACTGAGCTGTCTGAAATACCGATATTGGCATATGTCAATATTTTTAGCAATGACAAATCTCGGCAATCAGTCGAGTTGAATTGGACCTATTAGAGTTCTAACTTGAGATATTTTGCCACCAAATGATATCACAATAAGTGTAAACTCGAATCACCTAATAAAAGAATATTGCATTTTCAAGACACCGAGTCCATTATGAAAATATAATTTTATTAAATGATATTTTTTAACACGGTATAATAATACCTAAAATCTCTAATATAGCTTTATATTTAAAAAATACTCAATGTCTCAATATCTGATGTCAAAAATAGATTATTCTGTATAAAAAGCAATTATTCGACATGAAAGACATATTAAAGAACGCATTGAAGTTCGGTAGTCGTATTGTTGAAAAAATTGATTAATTCTTTATTTCATCAGTTATTATAATCCATACAACTTATCATATTAATTGTTTTATTTGAAACTTTGAAACACCAAGTGTATTTTTATTAGTACAAAAATATCTGGGGTTTGCAGACATTTATAAAAAAAAATTATAAATTACAGTTCTTAAATTTCGAATGGTTTCATAATCTGAAAGATGTATTGATGCGACTATAAAGTTATATTAACACCTAGGAGATCTATACAATTAGAATAAAGTTTTGTGGATTACTGATACAATCGTCAGAAGTTTATTAAATACAATGTGCATATAAATATTAAGTAGTATTTTTTGATTCTTTATGACTCATTTTTCATAATAACAGAACAACAATTCGAAATGTAAAAAAAACTACAATTATTATCTTTTGATGAAAACATGAAGAATCTAAACTATTTTATTTAGCCTTATCTACTTTATAACAGTCCTGAATTTATTTTTGTGAGACTCATGGATATAGAGGAAAAAGATTGTGTGTTTAAACAAACGCTAGTCAAAAATCGCACACGAAATTGGGTGGAAATTAATATATATGTTTCATTTTTACACGATGATATCTCAATAAGAATAGAGGAGTTTTCTATTTCCTATAATATATTGTATATATAGATTACGAATATTATTGAAATCTTTTGCATATTATACATATAAATACATATAAATATATATGGGGCCCCGAATTCAATCCTGATAAGCCATTGTGTACATACATTCGAGTCTGACTAGTAAAGTTATATTGTATTAGTTAAATTTAAAAAAAAATTAGATAAAGAACATTCTAACTTTTACAGCAATACGATGATATACTTTGAAACTTTCTCACTCACCTTTGATACTGAAAGATCGATTTTAGAACGAGTATGATTAAATCTAGGTATAAAAATTTTTTCTATCCATATTTTTGTATCTAACGTTCCAATCAATTTTCTTGAAGCCGGAACAATAAAAAATCTAAATTTTTTTAATGCGTTATTATCATTAACAAAACAACCAGCGGTAGACAATATAAATTGTTCACTAATTATTCCAGCAGCACAAATTACATAGACAAAATGAGTATAATTCTGTTTTCCTAAAATGGTCACATGATAACGAAAAAATTGTTCATGCGTTGCAATACCACCTTCAATACGTTCCTCATTCAACGCTGAAAGTTAAATTGAAGAATAATCAATATTTTATTTAATATTCAAGATTCTGATTTTTCAGAATTATAATAGTGTATTATTTTATGAGCACTAAAGACTTCCAGATTAGTGTATTATTTTAGAAGCTGAAACCACACCTAGCTGGTCCCACTAAAGACTTCCAGATTTTGGCTTGGCCGTCGAATTATGGCCGGGTAGTCCCCATTTTTCTTCGCTTCGGATTCGACATTTTTTCGCCAGTCACGATAAAGAAAACCCTTTCTTTTATCAGCAGGTGTGAAAAAACGCCGTACTCTCTCAGTATAGGAAAATTAGAAATTAATTTGGTTAATCCATTATAAAATTAATATTGTAATTGACCGTGAAATATTAAAAAAGGAATCGGATTATTGTGGATTTGATATTATAATGCAATATGTTTTCAAAATAAAATGCATTTGAATTAATTTTATTAAAAAAACGGGAAAGACTATTCACACTCCTAATATTTTATGTATTCCTTAATTAAATTTATTCAATTTTTTTTAAATATCAGTCTATTTTATACTTATAAAATTAATATTGATTATTATTAAAAAAGGAATCTAATTTGATATTATAATGCTAATATACTTATTATTCTAACTAAATATTTAAAGTATACGAAACTAAATTTCCAGATCTAATTTTCAATAAATAACATTATCCAACTAATTTATTTTCTAAACATTCTAAAAACATTTACCATAAACTAAATTATAAACTAGAACTCTAGAACTTTATTTTGATATTTTCGCAAAGTAAAGTTCTCTTACATTAATGCCTAGCAGAAAATGTTAATATATACACTATAGATTTTCCTAAATATTACCTGACTATTTTCTCAAAGAATGTCATAATAGGCTCTGGTTCTTTGTTAAATATATTGAGATTTGAAATAGTCAAGGCATCGGCTGTTGGATCGCGAAAAACTTTTAATTTAGTTTTTTTTTCAAAACTTATTCTTACTTACCATTGGTAATCCAAAGATTTGTAAAAAATACAAGAAGATACCCAATTAATTTGCAGTGATTCATTTTTAATCTGATAATTTTTGTAGAATACAGCAAGGCCTCAGTGAAATCATTGATACTCCATACTGACAATTTTAAAGATAGTAAAATAACCAAATTCAAAAAATAGAAACTCGATTGCAGTGGAAAAAAGAGCAGCTGCGCAGGATGGGATAATTTATATCTGCAGAATAATTGTAATTGAATGAAAAAAAAATTGCTTCAACTCTGCATTAATTACTATTTTAAACGTAACCCTCAACGTCTGATGCCCTACTATTTGGACGTAAATGATAGCACACTTTCAATAGCATCAAATTTTATAAGCATTCAAATTTGAGCACAACAAAACTTCAAGTAGTTATGTGACTAATTTTTCTCTCACTGCATGACGAAATTCCCATTTTTTGAACAAAGGTTGCACGTTAGGCTTTGATGCGATTGAGATAACATAACAGCTTTACTTGCTACTGCATTGTTATAGCCTTATGTAAAATATTTAAACATCGAAACAAAGATTGATGATCGTTCTGTTCTAATAATTCTTTCTTGGATAAATATACTTACTTCAAATGTAATATTCAACATTATTTTTGCTTCACGTTTTTATTATTAAAATATAAAAGGAATATTAGTTCAGTGATGGATTGGAGAATAAAAGTAGCCCGGGAACTTTGGAGCTCGCAGAGGTGGCTCCAAACATAATAAAAATTTTATCAAATCTAGAACGCTTACACTCTAGTAATTATAAATATTTACTTTCAATTATCAATGTGTAATTATTTGTATCGGAAATATTAATTCTAATGATCAGCAGAACACAATTTCATTTTCAATATATAATTCGTTTATTTAATTCAAAACTCTAACTGAGTTATGTTCAATGCATCGAGACGATATAGTCACATTTTTAAAAACAACAGTCGCATTTGTACTTTAGTTCGTGTAACAAAAATTACAGAGAAGACACTCAGCTTCATAAAAATATAGGACCAAATTATATGCATGCCTGTAATGTATTCTGCAATATTAACAATCAAATAAGCAATATATAGCATTACTCACTCCAAAAAATGTTACTGAACAGGTAGAGGAAGTTAGCTTAGCTTATAAGTTATTTATATAATTTAAATCTGATGTAAATCGTAGAACCCAGCATGCACTCAGCATACTCTTTGGTTAAAAAACTTTATTGTACCGGTAGATTTATAATACCTAATAAGGTATCTTTTTCTAATCCAAGTTATTGGATTCAATTTATTTAAACAATACATCCCAAACTTGTCTATGTTGTTAGATTTTTTTCTTTGTTTTTTTTTCTCAAAATTGTTGGGAAAATTTACCTGTGTAAGTGCAATCGAATTAAGGGACGGGGTGACAAATAAAAAGTCGTGATTCTAAAAATGTCAATTGGAAGCTGCTACTTTCCAAGAGAAGGTACGCGTTTGTGTAATATTGTTACTGCAGAAATCCGTAATCTGTGATCATTTATAACATTGAAGTGAACAATGAGAAGTCGTACTTGACTAAATTTTATTATATTGTATGTTAATTTATCTGTATTGTTCTTTACTTAACTTTAAGTTGTAAGTAAGCATGTGTTTATGGGAATATGATTTACGCGAATGGATTGAGTCGTACGTGAGTTGAATTTCTTTTATCTTATTGATTGATAAATGTGCTTATAACTTCTCTTATTTAATCTACAAATATTTAAATCAATTCTTACTCGATGGAAACTGCCTCAGATCGGCTATCTGGTGTTTTTGGCGAAGGTATCATTCATCTTGCACCTCGCTGGAACCCTCTACTTTTTCATCTTTTGACATACAGGATAAGGCGTTAGGGATATAATGATTTGCCCTTTTTCAAGGCTCTAGCGAACATACTCATCTCACTGTCGGTTCCTTAAGATTACGGAACCATTTTAAGGTGCTATTAATCGTTATAGCCTTAATTTTTTGACCCTCTATATACAGTCGAAACTTGCTATTCGCCCAGAGCATCACCAAGCATTCCCTATAGCTTCTAGAATTCCATTTAACTAATTTCATGTGAATAAATTCTCTTAAAGAGATATCGAAAAGCTCGTAACGTTTCACGGTAAAACGGCGTCACAGCTTCACACCGTATTTTTCAACTATTAGATCAAATTTTTGTTTAGCTTTAGTTACCTCGCTTAACAACGCTCTGACATCACTAGCGATTTAAAATGGTTTGATCCAGACAAATATGCTTCTTTTTATGGCCCAATATCTGTGGCATTGTGTATTTGTGTACGTCAGATGCTGTTTACAACTACTACGACAAAGAACGGTAGGCTAAAAAAGTATGTTAATATATAATTTTTTTTTAATTCATTTAGTTGAAATTGTATTTCAATAAATAATTAATACAAATTAAATTAGATGTTTTTACGAAATAGAAACAAAAACAAATATTTATAAATTTGGTAAATATGTATTGTTACAGATAGAAGTTGAATAATAAGCATTAATAACAATCATTTTGATAATATAATAAATGGCACGTTAGAGCCTGAAGAAACTACTATATTACCGGGAATACTCAGCAATATGCAGGCAAATACTTGACGGTAGAATGAACGATCAAGGGCCTAGGCGGATTGAGTCGAAGCTTGCAGTTGAAAAGTTCGATGTTGCGTGAAAAAATTTGGTTATGAATTGAGTCGTACATTTTGAGCAATGATTTCATTTTGTGAAATATATATACAAAATAAAGTATGTATTTAAAAAAAAAAAAAACAAAATACTTTTTTTTTTTGAAAGATAAATATTGTAATTATATTTTCGGTATCATTGACAAGTCAAATAACAATATTATCAAACAATAATACTTTCTATTAGGATCAATCAGCGTTTTGTAGTACGTGATACTGGCTGAATAGTTTTCTTTTATTGTTTTCTTTAATCAATACCACAATTTTATAGTTTTCTATGAAAAGTATAATAAAAAAATAATTAATACTTATTAATTAAGTTCTTATGAACAATAATTAAACCAGTTCTTATACACAAAATCTTGCAGAAGAACTAATATAGGAACTTACATAAGAGATGATTTACTATTTACAAACAGAAACCACAGGATTAAAAGAATTTTTTATACATGGTAGACTTGGTAAATGGTAGACTTATATCTCTGATTAATTTTAAAAAATCAATAGAAAAACAAGATATCAAATTACACTTATAATAAATACAAAAATACAAATTATATTTTAGCCACGTGCAAAAATTATTTCCTTACTCTAATGCCGCTGAATCTGATTAAAAACGTACGAACCTGAAAAATGTAATTGAGTATGCCCTTTTCTAAAGTAGCAAACTCTACCCTCCATATCTCAATATTTGTTTTTATGTATAACCTATAAGATTATAATGTGACATATGATCATTCAAAACTATAAGAGTTCCAAGTCTGTGGCAAAGCATAGACATATCTTGTTATTTTATAAATAATTATGCTAAATACTTAATTTGTTAGTAGAAAATGGCTTCATATAATACTGATAATGTTATACGACAGCAATAATAGCTTTTTTGGTTAACTATATATACCAGTGCATACTAATCAGTCATTCCATCACCGGCCAGTAGATGGCAACCCGTATTTTTTTTAATATAAAGTCAAACCAACTAACTTAAACTATTAATACCAGCCAACTGATTTTAGAAGATACGTTCAACTCTACGATTAATATTCTAAAGAAGGTGTTACTTTAGTCAGTAGACTCTCTTTTTTATTATACGATTAAATCATGACAGTAATTACACCCCATGAATGTTTTTGTACATTCTGTTCATTACTGTAATTTCGAAAAAAGCATGATAAGGTGAACAGTTTAAATAACGAATTTTATGATATATCGAACTAAAAAAATCTATACTAATAAATTTATATACTCAGAGTCCATCATATCAGCACGAATTAATAATTTTCTAAAATATTTATAAATTGGAAGCAGTTGGGTTATTATTATAATCTCCGTTCTTCCTTACTGGACTGAAAAATATTTCTAAGCGATCCTGCGAAAGCTTGTAAACTAATAAAAGACCTGATGTAGGCCTGTAATATTTTTCGCATATATGTATTATATTAAATAAAATGTCTTTTTGAAAAAATGGATTAGATAGAATTCATTTTTATATTTCAGATCTTTGATATAAGCAGTGATACCTAATAGTTTTTTGGTAAAATCTTTAATATTTGTTATCCTTCATCGTGCTACAAAATTTCGCAGCACCTTCAGTATTTTTAAAGGTTTCTACTCTTTTATTATCAAGTCATCGCTCAGATATCTGAAGATAATAAGTAGAGCAACTTAAGGTGTGAGCAGCTATTTTTAGATTATAACATTGTCCTTCGAATGCTAATGTTGTCTTTTAAATATGAGACCTGCCTGGAGTCCATCGCACTGTTAAAAATTTACTAAATTTTGCAAATGTATTCAAGAATAAGATTGTTTTCGGAGTCATATATATTTTTATTGAATATGATAATATCTTTTGAACGATGCAAAGGATTTCCATCCAAATATCTAGAAAATTCATGAATTCGAATTACTGTCAGTCGATTTGTATGGAAAACGTCTTCATAAAATATTTGAAAACAATTGAATTTATTTCATTCGTAGCTAATGAATAATAAAATTATAAGACACTTTGAGATAACAGCACATATTTTTGAATTTCAAACGAATTCATTTCCACTAATATAATCTTATCTCAAATATTCACTTAATGAATTCAATATTACTCGTTTTATATATTAATTTTTAATTTTCAAAAAGTTATGTGTTAAATAAATTTATTTTACAGATGTTATACGATTCAGAATATCTTTCATTGAAATTATTGTGATCTAGGCGTTTGTACATGAAGGTTAGCATTGCCTTGCACGATGTATCATTGGAAAGAAAAAAAATATATATATACATATATATATATATATATATATATATATATATATATATCCGTGGCCTGCAGAAATAATAAATATACATTTTAATACGGAGGCTGATATAAATAATTTCAATTTCTATTGAAAGATCTCGCGTATAAAATGACAGGTTAAACATCGCTTGACAGATTGGCATGATTTCATAGATAAATTATCACGTATAAAAAAAAAATTTGAAAAAAAGTGTTGAAAAAATTAATCTTCTCATTAATTGCAATCCTAGTTGGATGATAATCTAAGATTAAGTAATATATTCAATGTGAACAAATAAATAACTTTAAAATTAATGATGTTGTACATGATGATGAAAATACATTAAATAGGTACTTAAATAGGTACTTCTAATTTCAGCTGAAATTAAGCTGAATATATTTTCAATAGATTATAGAAATAATATACTAAATCAAACTATACTGTTATCTAATTTTAAGCTTTTCAAAAATTGATGGATAAAATCCCTTTGCAAGTCTTATATTTTTTCATCAAAGACCATACGCAAAGCATTTAATTTGAAAATACCTTTCATAAACACACACACACACACATATATATATATATATATATATATATATATATATATTACCGTTTCGTTGCATAAAATATATTTTAATGCTGTCATATTATTTTATTCTCATGTCTCCATTAGTTGACTCTTTAAAAATAAATCCATATATAGTACATGACATTACTATGAACGAAAGTGAAACATTTTTTCCGGTGGAGAAATTATCTACCCTGGATAAGCCGAGGCTGTCTAAACTGTTGTCCCGTATAATTTATACTCTATCTAGTTAAGAATTCACGACCAGACAACAATACATTCAAATATAATTTTCTGCCCGCGTAATGTGTGCGAATTGATAATCATTCAAGATCTGTTAGTCTCCGATAAAATACGACTCGAGCGAAGCGAGGATTTTTAGTGAGCGAATACTGAAAAAACCCAGAGCGAAGAAACCTGAAAAACAGAATAAGATTTCAATATAATTTATAGCGTATTTTTAACATGAACTGTTTTGTTTGTTTTTTTTTTTTAATTTTCCAACTCCGAAAGTTTCGTTAAAAAAATTATTATATCATGATAAAATTTATTTGGATATTAAATAAAATATTCATTTTTAAACGTTGATTCCGATTATTGCTCTTTTATTCTAAGAAAAAAGAAATTATTTAAATTATGAAACACGATTATTTATATATAAAATATAATTTAAAATTCCACTTCACTGATACGATATAATAAATATGAATATCTAACGAGTAATTACTTATTGGAGTTAGAATGAAAAAGTTTTCAAATTTCATTATGGCTGATAATCGAGTTATCCATATATCAGTCTCGATAATATAAAGCATGGTAGAAAAAGCAGAGAAGTTAGCCATGAAAGGAGGTACCATTCAAGGGAGGGTATAGTGATTTTCGCAAAACTTTGAAGTTTTTTTTTCATCATTTCTGAGATATTTTTTAATAATGGAATGCTTTTTGTGATGCACCTTATGTAAAGAATAAGAATTTTTTGGCACTGACCATAAATTGGATAAACCTACTTCGCTATTTAGAAACTGCATTTTGAGAATGCACGCGATACGCCGACTTACGAATTCAAATCCGAATTTAATCATCATTGTCTCAAAAGAATTGGAGATAAAATGCGTTTCGGAAAGTAATCCTAAAATATTCAATGTCCCATGAGTCCTATGGAATTGCCAAATCTTCTTTAAATCATTCAAAGAGACAATCCAATGTTCATTAATGTAAATAGCGTCTTGCGTTGCTAGTTGCTTACATTTTAATTGGATAAGGCCAATCGTAGATTACGTAAATATTTACATAATTAATAATAAAATAAGCTTGTACAGAGACACTGTTTAATAATTTAAGTAATCTTCGATTATGACTGCCTGAGTCTCAAACTATTAAAAGTAGATCAACGCCGGCTTTTCGGAAAGCTCGTATAAACAGATCAATGATTTTTTTATAGTATTTACTTATGACCAAGGCGCTAAAATATTTCTTGTTAATTTGTGAAATTTCGGAGTCGAGTCGCAAATAGAATTTTTATTAATTCTAATTTTTCCGCATTATCTTGTTACCGCCCGATAAATTTATCCGCCTTTTCATTTAACGTCCGATATTTAAATATCACTCATCTATCTTCTCTAGTTCTATATTGCAAATAATTCTTTGTTTCAGAGGCATAACTTTTTTGTGCTAATGGCCTCTCTACATCAATTTGCATTTCCAAATTAAAGGATTCACATTTTTAGTAAAATTTAAAATTACTTTAAAAATAAATAATTTGTTATAGCATTACTTAAAATCAAAATTACATTTGATGAAATCTGGATTGTTCTTTTTAATCCGATAAAACTTACTTCTCTTAATATTTATTGATTTATTTTTATTAATATTATAATATATATGCTCACATTTTTCTTAAGAAAAATTATTAAAAATTACTTACCTGTAATTACTAATAATACATAAAAATTAATATTATATACAACATTCAATATTTCATTTTATAGACGTGCTTATATAACATCAGGGAATTTTTTTTTTCATTTTTTTTTTAAAGGAGCATATTTTTATTTAATATGTAAACCTTGTATGTATCTGTTAAAACAAACATTTCGATGATTATTAAAAAGTATTTCTCTACTAAAAAATCTTATTTTTTTCATTTTTTCTGTTCAATTGTTTTAAATTTATTTTAATGTATTAATAATAATTAATAGAATAATAAAAAAAATTCATATGTAAAACATCTATTGGCATCATATTTTATAATTTATTTTATCATATTTTAAATTATATGGTTTTTGTTCTAACAATAAACTAATAAAGGTTTAGGCTTTGTACAAAGAAATTCTCAAACACACGGGCGACGAAATTAATAGTACGCAGTCATTCGATTGTGGAAGAACTGATTGTCCTTTTATATTAATGTTCAAATAATGACGAGTTCCACGTGACAAAGGAACAATTGGACGATTTATTTCCTAATAAATCTTTTTATCCTACCACTTTTCATTTCCAGTAACAATTCGCTGCAAAAACGACTTCTTTTTGTCGCACTAAAAGAGAATTCTGAAGTTAAAAGATGATTTTCGACGTTTTCCGATGGCAGTCTTGCAGCACTCAATTTCTTAATTTTGGGATGAATCCCACTAATACTTGGATACTTAATACTATTCCCACTCCACTTAGATACTTGGAAATGGCTTAGCGCGTTACTCCTAACGCTGCAGCAAGTTTTTCTTACATTCGACACGGATATTTATCTACGAGTGCCGTGAATTCTCCATCTTTAAAAGTTTTGGCTAGCTCGGACGATTTTTATCTTCCATATGAAAATCACAACTTTTGATATATGCTAACATCTGAAGTATGTTTAGGGTATGCTTCTGAGAACAAACAATTAACTTCAAATGCATTTTTCTTTAAATTAAACCAAGAAAGTAAAACTTTCCGCATATACTGTTTGCTTGCCACGTAATTCGACATTTTGAACGCAAGGAAAAAATTTTGTGAATAAACTTGTGACGAGAACATCTCTTACACATGAGGAATTATGAAAGAATTATAGAAATGGTCGGATTGTGAAACAGATTATTGTTCAAATTTATATATTTCCTTGTTCCATTATTTAAATTCAATTACAATTTAGTTGTATTTAAAATACAAGTCTTGAGATTCCTTCTTATCTTTATTCTACAAAATTAATCATTAATTAAGTCGTTTTAGCTGCTAGTGCTGTCTAGGGTAACCTTTTAGTCTGTCATAAACGATTCTTTCAATCATTTTACCAATTATGATCATCATAGAAAGATGTCGGTATGAGGATGAAGCATACAATGGCTTATTGATTTTAGCGAATAGAACCAATCTTTATGCTTTCCAGTACGTTGAAAAAATTCCTTAAAGATATGAGGAAGATTTGGTGCAGAAACTTTCATGACTAGTCCGAATAATACCATCGAGATCTCTTGAGTTCCAAATCTGATAAATAGCTCTTTTAACCTCGTCGCATGGTCACACTCAACTTCTGTAAGTAAAAGGATGTAAAATAATAGGACAAACATATTCCTAATATCTCTATATAACATCGACGCACCGTACTATCTATATATTGATAGCAAATCTGTAGATCATTCCGTGAGTTTACGAAACCTAAATCGGCGATTTTTATTAAGTGTAGAATTGCCCTGTCAGTAGACAAAAATTTATTTAGTAATTTATATACTCTGCAGACTATTATTTTGCAAAATAAAACCTAATATTTATACAAGAAAAAGAATGAACCGAAAACTCAAAGTAAAATATAAAAATGATCTTTTAATTACAATGAAAAGTGAGAGAAAGAGTCCTGAACTCTGGACCAGTTATCATTTCTGTAGTATCTGTATGCATAATAATAATATTAACTTTAATTATAATTTGATATTATATAATGCATACTTAAAATTTTCATTTTGGCCTACAGTTAAAAAAATACATAATGTATCAGAATAATATAGTTAAATATGAATTATAACGTAAAGTTTTATGCATATTCGTAAATTTATAACTTGATAAATTTGTTATTTTCTTTGATATTTTATTTAATATTTTTGTAAAGATGTTCTTCATTTAAATACTGATTTGTAAAAACTATAATTATTTAAATTTGGCGATTTTTGGCGACTTTCGCACTACCAGGTGGCGACACGTTACTCGACTGATCTGCGCATGCTGTACAGAACCGCGACAGCGTGAAACAGAGTTTTAACCTGATTTTAATTTTACAAATGTTGATATTTAAATGATATTCAATTATTAATTATATATAAAAAAATTAATTAAATGAGTTTTAAATTAGAAATTCAAATTGTCTAGAATTTTTGTTAGTTTATCATAGAATAGTAAGTAGATAATAAATAATTTTTTATTAAATTAACCTTAAAATAAACCGGTATTTCATCTGTATTTAAAAATAATAACATTTTAATAAATATTTTTTATTTAAAAAAATTAATATATAATATCAGATAATATTAGTTGATTATATTAAAATTCATTAATTTTAATATAATATAATATTTACTATTGTCATCCTAACATAAATTTAAGACATTATCAAATATTATACATATAAAATTGTATCAGAATTATGTATAAATTATAAAATAAATTTAAATAATATTTTACAATATCTTTAAATCAATTATTATTTCTAGAACTAAAATATTGTAAATAATAAATGATAAATATGTCTACTCAAAATACATCCTGTGGCTTAGAATTCTGTGCAGTACCAGATTTAAAGGACACTTTACATGTAGCTACTTATTCAAGGTCTAATTTTTAAACAGTTTGAAATGCATTATATATATAAGAATAAAAATTTATTACCTTTTATTATGTTTTTAGATATCAGTTTGTTGCTATTCCATTAGTACATCCTCAGTTGAAACGAGAATTTATTTCTGGTAATGCAAAAAATAGATCTGGGCCATGGACAAGATCAGATATGATACTATGTAGTTCAGGTATGTTTATTCAAATAGTATAATAAATACAACATTTTGACATATTTGTAATATAAAATTAATAAAAAATGTCAATGACATGTTTTGAAAGATTAGCAAAAATATAGAAAATACTTTAATAAAAATAATTTAAAATTTTATTTTTTACAAGATTGGACTAGCTTAGTGGTTGGTAAATTATCGCCACATATACAAGTTGATTCACATATACCTGCAGTGGCCAAAAATAGTGAAAAAGCTTTAAATCAAGAAATAGCATTAGCTACTCATTTAGGATTAGTTGCTATAACTTTTAAATTAAAAGGAGATCTGAGAAAAAATATAAATCTTGCAAGAATTATATATGATAAACTTGCTGCTACTACGCATTTTCAGGTATATTTTAAACAAATAATTGTTCAAATAGGAAGTGTTTAATTGTTATGTATTTGAATATTTTAACGTATATTAATTTTGTTACAATTTAAATATTATTTAGAAAGAATTTTTAATAACAATTGAAACTTTAATTTTTTCAAATCATGATGCAAATAGAAATTCAAGTAAATGTGATTAAAATATGAATGCGTGATAACTGATAATTTTAAATTTAAAAAATTCATGATTTTAAAAGTCAAAAACTTATTTTTTTTTTTAATCTTGCATATGTACATTTCTAGTTTTTGATTAAAATTAGCTAAAACTATTACATTACAGCTCTAAATAAGTTAATTATAGATCCCTGTAATTTTTAAAAAAATAAAAAATTTACTTAAATTCAATTATTTATATATCAAAGTAAGTATTCGTGCAATTTTATAATAAAAAAATATATTATATTTTATATGTTATTTGTTACTATACTTACTTATAAAATATGTTCTTAGAAAAATTAAAATTTGCTTTTAAAATAAAATTGAGACATTTTTAAACAATAAGTAAAGTGCAACTATTTAAATTTCATTATTTTCATTGATAAATTGAGTTTAATGATTGAGAATTACTTAAAAATTTTTAATAAAAATATAATTATGTATCCTTTTCTTTAAACTTCTTAAAAGAAAATTGCTTAAAGGAAGAGTATAATAAATATATTTAACTTAATAATGGTGAAAATATTTCTGATAATTTTAATACTTCTTTGCAATTTGTTTAATGCACTTCTTTAATAGGCTCAGGTATGGGTACAAGTACCAATGGAAAATCCAATTACACAGGCTTACTCTTATAGAGAAGATCAAAATGTTGATAAAATAAGTGTGCAGAGTACATGGCAATGGTGGAATGATTTTAGAACAGTTTGTGATTACCATTCTAAACTTATTGTGGCCTTAATTGTCAGTAATGATCTTCCAAGTGAAGAAGAGGTATTGAGTTGTTTATTTGGATGTACTTAAAAGATAAACGGTATTTTTGATAATATTCTAAAAATATTTGATTTATTTCATATAGATTGATAGGTGGCTAGGTGAACCAGTTAGATGTTTAATTATACCTACATCAGTATTTATTACAAACAAAAAAGGATTTCCAGTTTTGAGTAAAGCTCATCAGCTTATGGCAAAAAGATTTTGTGCGTTGAATGTTCAATTTATAATAAGTGGTTCAATTCGACATCAAAATATAATTCATTACTATTACTACATGGATCACTTGTGGAAGGTAAATTTAAAATAACCTTCAAGCATATAAATTTTAAAATAGGCATTAACATTATACTTTATTTACAATGTATTTGATAATTTTTTTAATGTAATTAATATTTTTCTAATATATGGATTAAAAATTATAGTAACATTAAGCTATTTCGAAATCTATCAGATATTTATTTTATAGAATTGGCAACCTAATGGACCCATTGAGCGTTTTGCTCGTGGTTTTGAAGATTATCTTCAATCTCCATTACAACCATTAATGGATAATTTAGAATCTGGAACTTATGAAACTTTTGAGAAAGATCCAATTAAATATTCAGAATACCAACAGGCTATTCAAAACGCATTATTAGATTTTGCGGTAAAAAGAAAAACAGAAAATGATAAACAGCCATTGTATATATATATTACTCAACGTAATAGAAAAAAATTATTTTAAATTAATAATTATATTTTAATTGTAGTATTATAATGGTTGTTGGTGCTGGTCGTGGACCATTAGTTCGTGCTGCCTTAAATGCTTCTATAAATGCCAGACAACGCATTAAAGTATATGCAGTTGAGAAAAATCCTAACGCAATATTGACGTAATTAATAATTTTCAAAAAAAAACACAAAAATTGAAAAGTTCATTTGAAAAATTTTGATTAATTTCTTCAAATTTTCCAGTTTACAAGCTTTGCAACAAGAAATGTGGGGAAACTCAGTAACAATTGTTTCTTCTGATATGCGAGAATGGGAAGCACCAGAAAAAGCAGATATTCTAGTCTCTGAACTATTAGGTTCTTTTGGTGATAATGAGCTTTCTCCTGAGTGTTTAGATGGTGTTCAAAAATTTTTAAAAGGTTTAAAATTTCATTTGCTTATTTAGTAAATATACTAATTTTATAATCAAAGTTTGAATGACATTTGAAAAAGCACTTAGTTATTAATTTAGTAATTAGATGTTAATAAAAAAAATTGTACATTGAATTTAATAAAGATACTTTTACAGATGATGGAATAAGTATACCATGTTCGTATACTTCTTATATTGCTCCAGTTCAATCTTCTAAGCTATATAATGAAGTAAAAGGATGCAAAGAAGTATATAAGCATCCTGTAACTCATTTTGAAATGCCTTATGTCGTTCATTTTCAAAATAAATATGACATTGATCTTCCTCAACCTCTTTTTACATTTCATCACCCAAATAGAGGTAAAATAATAACACTATCTATTATATGTATATTAAAATCTCATAACTGTACTATGACAAAAATTTGTTTCTATTGTTCTTGAACAGATGAGAAAATTGATAATTCAAGATATGGAAGTAATACTTTTAAAGTATCACAAGATTGTGTTCTTCATGGTTTTTCTGGATACTTTGATGCCGTCCTATATAAAAATATAAAAATTAGTATTGAACCAAGAACACACAGTCCTAAAATGTTTAGCTGGTTTCCTATATTCTTTCCGATAAAGGTAATGATTAATTAAGTTTATATTTTACAACATCTCTGTTATTCAATATTTTACACATGTAAACATCATATTCATTTCTGTATTTAATTGGGAAAGCAAAACTTTGATGATCCTACAGTCTCATATATTTATACATTATAAGTCCTTGATGAAACAAATAACATTTAATATCAAATAAATTACATATTACATTGAAAAAACACGTACACATTCTCGGGAATAAATTACCTAAAAGAAGTATAACATTTTGAAGTAACAGTTGAAAGATAAAAAATGAGAAAGTAGAAAATTTTAGACTAAACAATAAAAGATTACGAATAATTTAGAGAGCATGTAGCATTTATAAATTTATTTATAAAGTATTATTATCTTAGCTGACACATATTTGCATTGACAAGAACAGATCCAAGAATGCTCAATGTCAAAAAAATTTTTTGTAATCAAAATTGCATGGGTATATTTTTAATTAGAAAAATCTTTCTTTTCTTCAACAGTCAAACTGGTAATAGAGCAAAGATCAAATAGCTTATAACTTCGATTAATAAAATTAACAATATATGTTTCTCGAAGTCAAAAAACATTTAGGTTTCTAAAAGAAAGTTTTTTATATTCTCTGTCTTTATGTTTTCTGGATAAATATAATTTAATATTTGACTCACATATTTATTTTTTTACAAATCTTTTCTTAATCAAAAGTTATTGTATTATTATAATATTAATAAAATATAAAATATAATAAAATTATAAATAATAAAATTATAAATAATAAAATTATTTTCTTTCTTTCACATCAACCAAGAGAAAGAAGCAATGAATTAATTATTATTAACAACTAGAATATTTTATTTTCATTTAGGATCCAGTAAATTTGAAAGCTGGAGATGAGATCGTCAGTCACTTCTGGCGCTGCAGCAATGCAAAGAACGTCTGGTACGAGTGGACGATCGATAAGCCAATACCAATTCCAATTCACAATGCGTGCGGCAGATCTTCAACAATCGGATTGTAATGAAGACCGTGAAACAGTCGAAAGTTAGCGTGTACAGTGAATTACTATACGGAACTGTCTTAATTGAATTTATTAAATTGACGGCCTGTTATGAAAAGGAAAAAAATATTTTTATGCATTGCAAATGAAGTTAATTAAGCAGTATTATTTCTGCACTGAGCGAAACCAGCCTTAACTTAACAGATCTGTTCTCACATAGAACAAAATGAAAGAAAATGCATGAGCTATTGTAATTCTGAATTTTTTAAATATCTTTCGCCAGCTAAACAGATTAAACAGCTAACAGAGGTTAAAATACTATTTTTATCAAATTCGAGGTTGCAAGTATTGTAAGACCAACTGATAACACGAATTCTTGGGTTATCGGCTTTACACACTCAAATATAATCAATGAGTCGTGATCTATTGACCTCACGCGATCTAAGAAAATTAAGATTCAGACAGTTTCACGTTTTAAATTTTGATAATTCCAAAATACATTCAGCAATTCGTTGAATTCACATTAGCATTTTTCTAATAAGTATAATTTATTTTTCTGTTTCATCTATTCATTCTAATGAAAAAATTAAGTTTTAAATTATTAAAAATATCATTCTTAAACCAAGTAAATAGATTGTGTATTGTAATGAATTTACGTTATGAAATTATTTGAACAAATACTGAATATACAAAAAAGTAGTTTCGTTAACTATTATTAAACTGTGTTTCTATTGATAATTCTTTGTAATACATTTTTTTTAAAACTAACATCAGATTTGTTTTATTTTTACTCATGTATATATAGCATACCTTATCGTTCATAAGGAAAGATCAAAAGATTGCTATTAGTTTTTTTTGCTAATTAGCAAATTTCAATTTGTCTTGACATTGGTATATGTTTATCATTAACAAATCATCACATTTAAATATTCCTTAATTAATTAATATCTATACTGTTTTAAAAAATATTAAAAATTAATTTAATTTTCTAAGATGTACAAAAATTTTAATTGATATTAAAATAGTTTTAATTAAAAATTGAGTAAGGAAAATCCACAAAATAGAATATAAAAAAAAGAATATTTAAGTTTTATAATTTCTTTTAATTTTTTTACAACTTGTATAAGATTATGTATAATTGTGTAATCTGTGTAGAGAATAGTAATGTTAATATCAATGCATAAGACATTAAAGTGTCTCAATTTGAATTACGTTTCAATACAATAAAATGTCTAATGCAGTTTTTAGTTGAAAAAAATAAACTGTTTTTGAAAAAGGTATATCATTTGATATCACTTTTTCTACTTTTCCATTACATAAGTTATATATATGATGTAAAGAACAATCTAATGTGTAAATATGTTTTTTATGAAAATATAGAACATGATTATAAAAGTTTGTGTAATTTTAGTTATAAAATATATCCAATCAGTAATGAAGAAATAGTCTTATAAAAAATAGTTTCATGAAAACTTATAAAAAAATATAATAATTAGAAATTTTGTGAATAATGAATTGATAAATTGTAACTTTGTTTTAATTTATAAGCAAGGACATTTTTTGTAGTTAAATTTCAGATTAATTTAAATTATTTACTTAAGTTCATTTTTACTTAAAAGTACATGACTGGGAAGTTCAAAATGATCAAAATTTCCAAAGACTTGTGATATATTTTTACTTTCAACATAATGCGTTGTATAAATTCACAAAAAATTTTGTTTCATTTTCTTAATATTTGTTACTATTTATTTTATTTAGTGTATTTTATATCTGGTATTGTTGTGATAGATTATTATGATCATCTTTATAACATTATTAATAATGACATTTAACCAAAATGCAATGTACGTTTTAAAGAAGTTAATTAATTATAACATTAATTATTAGGTTATTCTATTTTTCAGAGTTATCAAAAAAAAAAAAATAGAAATTTCTAAATTAATATTCCACCATAAAATTTTGGAATAGGAGTCAGGAATCAAGAAATATATTGAGTGATAATCTTTAGAAATCGTCTTTAAGAATTAGTACTAGAATACTTTGTTCATTGTCAATTAAATCCACGATTATTGTCGGTCTCATTCCAATATTAGACCAGAATTAGACTAGTAAATATCCTATATATATATATATATATATATATATATATATATATATATATATATATATATATATATATACCGTTGTGATCAGTAATAGAGAGAACTACATAATTTATTATCATCCCAGAGTCCAGACTAGGAATTTACAATATTATAGCGCACGCGTCATAATATCCAATCGCGCGCGGCCGTGCGGGTGACCGAATCAAAAGCGCGCATATATATATATATATATATATATATATATATATATATATATATAGTAGTATACACGCAGCATTGCGCCGCCCGTGTTATCTAATCCTACACCAGACGACAAAATAATAATCGAGGTTAGATTTTGTTACGTCTATAGTCATATCTGAGAAAAGCGCGTTATAAAGGGGCCTCTCCGCTTTACAAGTGTCGATCTAATAATCTTTAATCGTAAAACAATATTTCCTCGAGAGTCAGATATACATATATATATATATATATATATAATTATAAATATATCAGGAAGATCCGGAGAGGGCGACGGGATGGCGCGTTTGATGGTACAGTTCGCGAGATACACGACGAGGTCGATGGTGGCTACCCACGAGTCCATATTCTCCGCAGCTCCGAAATCTCCGTTGATCTCCTCGCGTTTCGTACGACACATTGCTTCTACGGCAAATCATTGTCAAGCTGGTACGTATGCGCGCGCGCGCGCGTGTGTGTGTATTACTATAGATATTTATATATAGTAATTGATTTATTTCTCTCTCTCTTTTCATTCGTAATAATACAAGACAATTATCAACTATATTTTGGAATGCAAAAAGAGCTCCAATAAATTGTTTATTGTGGTAAAGCTGCATGCGTTCAATACAACATATAAATGTAACTAATGTTCGTAGAACACATAGTCATACGTCTAGCACATGTATCCCAGTTTTATGCGGGAGATTTTCTATTTTTTTTAGTCGCGATTCTACTTTTGTTTCTTATCTTTAGTATTGCAACATTGTTGTTTAAAATTATATTAACCTAAATTCGTTAAATTCAAATCGAATATTACTTAGCAGTATCAGCATGAAATTTATCTTGATGTTTTATTATATAAACGAAGTACTAATTTTCGAATTATTTATACTGTAAAAAATCTTTCATATGCTATACTTTTCATATATGTTTTACTTTTAATTTAATCGAATAAACAATAGATTTTTAACAGAAACAAAATGTTTCAAAATATTCTAAAATTATACTAAATAAATAGTAGTTATATATATATATATATATATATATATATATATATATATATATATATTTCATAATCAAATAAATTTATTGTAACTCACAGTGGCAAAGCTCTTATCTATTCTTAGTATGACTTGTGTTCTTCTGTAGAACACATTTTTATTTATTGCGAATTCATAGTCCGTTATAAAATAATCTTCAAAGTTTCTATAAATATACTATAGTTATTGTATATTTTTTAGAATAAATATGTCGAGATATAATATTGAGGGCTGATAACTCTTAAAATTAGTATAATAATGAAACTACAATGGCTCCTGCTATCGAAATTCTTTTTATTTTGTCGTCTTACGACATTTCGGACAAGTTAAACAGACACTTTTAAAGTACTGGAAAAATAAGATAAAAAAGCACAAAGTACTGTGACAATAAGTAGAAACAGGTCAGATGCATCAAGACTTTGTATATTATCTAATTCTCACTATATTTTATCTAAGTCCATAGGTGGATCACCGAATTTTGATCGCCCGCCATTAGTTTTTCTATTTACTAACATTAAATTAAAAATTATTTCGAATTTAAAAAGAAATTCGGCTATTTTTTTTAAATTATACAAGCACATCAAATGAGACCATAATTGAAAATACGTATAGTTAAAGTTGAGTATGTATAACGGCAGTGTAATTTCTTCTTATAATTCAGTTATATGCAAAGCTTCATACGAATAATGTTCGCTATGCATTCATTCCTGATATTCTCAATTTTCGAAAGCACATAAAATATATAACACAATTAATTATTAAAACTGCTCTTGCGTAACATCAAATAATCAATGTTTATTGTAATCTGAAATTTATCAAATACATTTCAGATAGGAGGTATACCGATAAACACGAGTGGGTGACGGTCACCGGCAACGTCGGCGTCGTCGGTATTTCGAATTATGCCCAAGATGCTCTTGGAGATGTTGTTTACGCACAATTGCCGGACGTGGGCACGGTGATTAAAAAAGAAGGTAAATAAATTATAAATTGCATGGCTTGTTATAGATTCATAAGGCCGATACTTTATACACAAATGCATTGTGTTTATATATATATTATATAGTCAACTCCAAGATATAACTACTTTTGAAAGGATGAGAATTTTTCACGAATTCTAAAATAAATTTGAAAATAAACTTTTATTTTCGATGGTATATAATTGATAAAAAAATCAATAGCTATATAAGCACAAATAAAAATTAGAGATGAAAACGTAGCCTGTATTCTTCAGAATATTTTTATTAGATTTATCGATAAATAATTGTTGCTGTTTTATAAATTGTCCAGCATACCTGCTAAAAATATATTTGCTCGTTACACGTAAATGTCGAAAAATAATATCGGTATCGTTCGAGATGCCGGTTGAAAAATCGAATTTTACGCCCGCATAAAAAGTAATCGTCTTTAAGTGAGTTCAGAATGTTCACAAAGGGCCTTAAGATTCATCATTCGAAAACTATTTCACCGGGGAAAAAATTTATAGTCGATTTTACTGAAGCATTTTTACAAATGCAGTCTTTATTTTTAATTAAAGCTTGATTTTCAAAACAAATATTTATATATTTATATTTGTAATAAAATTAAATAATTATTTGCTAAGATTAACGAAATTTAGTGATGTATCATTGTTTCTTGTTAAGAAACAGTATTTTTCATTTTATTCAATATTTATTATTACGTAAACCTAATTCTTAGATCTTACAAAGCTGCCTTCTGATTTCTAATATAATGAATAGAGATTTATTTTTTGTATTATAATATTATAATATAATAATAATTTTTTTCAAGTGCATGGCATTACGGATTTATATGAGTGCCATTGTACTGCATATAATATCTTGCATTCTTTCCAAAAGCTCCTTTTTCTACCTTTGATTTTATGTAGATTGGCGGCTACCCTTTTTATTCCAAATAAAAGATAGATTAGAATTAATGTTATAAATAATAAATCGGAATAATACGGTTATTGTATAATTCATTTACTGATTACATATTACTTTAAAGTAAGAATAAAATTATGCAACTATAATTAATCGAAAATGAGAATCTAATGTCGTATATATATTTGAAAAATCTTTTGTTATATCAATAAAAATTATTAAAATTTATTTATAATTTTTTATTTAATTTTATTAGAATTTATTTACTTATTATTTCCTTTCGTATTCTTAAAATGTAACTCAATTTTTTTTATAGTTTATCTATATAGAACTGCCCAGTTGATAATATCATTTTTGTAATTTTTTTAATAATTTTATAATTTGTCGCCAATAATACATAACAATAACCTGCATAGGCAAATGTACAGAATAAAAATGAAAAACTCCCCGTTGATTTCTCACCAGCGAAATTTCGATTTATTGCAGAGGAGTGCGGCGCCCTGGAGTCGGTCAAGGCCGCCTCGGAAATCATGAGCCCCTGCAGCGGCAAAGTCTTGGAGAAGAACGTGGCGGTCGAGAGCAAGCCCGACTTGATAAATTCGTCCTGCTACAAGGAGGGCTGGCTATTCAAAATCGAGCTCACCGACCCGGCCGAATTAAAAAATCTCATGGACGAGGAGGCCTACAACGAGTTTCTCAAAACCGATCCGCATTAATGACCGCCGTTACGGGAATGGGGAGAAAGACAAGAGACGAGCAACAAAAAACAACAGCAATAACAGCGACAACAACAACAACGACGACAACAACAAAAATAACAAGAAAACAATGATTTAAGAATAAGATACAAACTTTATATAAATATATACGGGAAGAAAGAGAGAAAGAGAGAGAGAGAGAGAGAAAGAGAGAGAGAGAAATGCCATGGTGCAAAATTAAAACTGATCAGTGTGTTGCGTGTGAAGTCTTAAAAGAAAAATATAGGAACATGTAGAAACCTCAAAATTAAGCAATCTATCATTTGAAAACCTTATGAATGTTTGTCTGCCGTGCATGCAATAATTTTTCATAAGGAAAAATTTTAATTAAAGATTATTAAACTCGTATGTAAGAAATAAAATAATACTGTTCTTAAAAACAAAAGAGAAGAAAAATCCTAAAACTTTTCGTTTTTCGCCAAAATAAAAACAAAAAAAATAATAATTTCACTCATTGCACATATATACATTTTTTATTTATATGAAAACATATTGTATTTTTCAAAAAACGGATTTTCTTTTATTAATAATATTTCTGCACTTTTCACTGCATTGGGCATACTGTGTATATTGGATGATTTAACAAAACTGTACAAAACTATTGTTACTCTGCTTTGTTGTGTACCGTACTTCAGTTAAATTTCGTTAAAAAAAAAAAAAAAACATATGTTTCCACATGTTCTTACATACTTCTGTATACGACTCCCGAACGAAAAGCTTATGAATAACTTTTGCGTCGTTCTTACTCTTATATAGAAAGAATAATCCGGTCTTTTATTCACGCACATCAGATCAAACACCAAAGATCGTTTTTATTGTACATAGTTGTAACAAAATCATATAATACGACGTAGTGTTTTGACATAGATAGTTGAATTTTTAATTCTTTTTTTTCTGCTTTTTTAAAACTGTTATTTCTTTCTCTCACTGAAACTACGACTTATATTATGATTATGGACTCGTTGTGCACTCATTGTACTGCTGAAAAGTGGTTAATCGACAGATTCATGATCACATCGGCGACTGTTATCGACAGTAAGTATTTATAAGTAACTTCGGTGTACGACTCGAAACGTACAAACTTTGTTGTAATAAACGGTATGTAATAAACAATTTAAGATTTCTAAAGTATAACTTACTGTCTTCATTTTTGTTTTCTTTCTTTTTTTTCCCCTTGAAATGTCTGCGATAGCTATAATACACATCGAAATAGAATTTAATTGGTGAATTGTGACACCATTGGAACAATTATAGATTATACAATTAGTGTTTGATTTAGAATTTTAAGAATTTCGATATCCAGCATGAATTAACTTAATTGATCAAGCGTTATTTATAATTTGAAAATTGTGCTCTGGCATGTTTTAGCAGTTTGGTTTGGACTGAATTATTACAATTTACATATTTTGATTGTTATCTGCAAAAAATCTCACTCGGTCGTTACTTTTGCATTTTCTGGCTTAGGTATAGAGATCCATTTTACATTCTGAATTATATTTTGTAATTAGATTGGTGGGGGAGGGTGGGGGGTTATTGTAACGGTTGTTAAAAATACCTAAGACATTTAGAGTTATAAGTTGGAATAATTTTAAGGCGCGACTTACACCGCGTGATAAACACGCAGCGACATCAAATCTGAGAAGGAACGATAGTTATGTTAATAATAAAGGTATATTTACATTCATTAAGATTCATTTTCTACATAATTTACAATTGCCAGCGTCTAAAAGGCAGTGTCAACAATGCTTAAGTTCCATAGTGTCATTTTCGCTATATATTCAAAATATCTCTTTTTTCTTATATTTTATTTCCTCATTTATATGTTTTATTACTTGGAAGTTCCGCTCCTCTTTCCATAATTCGACGAGTTCTGGTTGGAAAAATGAATGTGACATTGATTTTTTTTTAAATTAGAGCATTTGCCAATTATAATTGGTAACTGTACATTAATATTTAACACAATGTACATAACATCGTAATTATATTACTCGCTAATTACAATTATTGTTAATAAACATATTCATTAACGGAATTCATCGGACGATTAAATAGGATGGACATGTACAAAGACAATGATTTTCTTCTTATTCTGGTAAGGGCTAAACACTTAAGTGGTAAAAAGACTTCACTTCATTATTTCATTGTTGCTGTTGTTTTTTTCTTCTTTTCTTTTTGTTTTTTATAAACGATGGCATTTCGCAATTGGTGTGTACAAAGGTTGTTCCGAAATTGTCAAATCGGCGCATTCGCTTAAAATGTTACAGTAATAATAATACTCAATGAACGATGATGAACAAAGGATACTACAAAATAAATAAGACTTAGTTTTATCTTTACGTTGAAAGCGCATACGAATTACAAAAAGGACATGATCGCGTTATACAAAGTTATAGAAAATAATGAGAGACGACAGGTATACACTTGATGCAAATACAAAGCAATTATAATAATTAATAAAACTAATCACGGTATTAAAGGTAACATTGCAGTGACACTTAATGGTGGTGGTGTACATTAAAAATGGTGGGATAAATCGGGCTGTTTCGTAAGAACAAAGCAGTCCCGCATAGCGAATAACGGTAACGTTGACGAAATAATGATAATAAAAAATAAAAATTACTGCAGTTGGATTCCTTTGTTCTGGAGGTATGTGACTGCTAAAGATCGTACGAATAAAAAGATAAAAAATAAAACTGAATACGTTTGCAAAGTATACGTAGGTAATCATTCGTGTCGATTTACATTTGATGATAATTAAGTAGGGAGAGGGGGCGAGGGGGTTAAAAATGGGCGATTCGTCTCGGAGGGGAATTAGACATACAATTATATCGAAGCGAATGCGAGTAATTAAAAAAAGAAAACAACTTAAAAACTTATCGGATGCGCAGCATGGTATATTATTCTGAACCGAGCGATATGAGAATTTGGGAACTCTTTTTCTTTCTTTTTGTTTATATATATATATATATATATATATATATATATATATATATATATACATATATATATATACATACATACATACAACAGTTATGGTTTTTTATAATTTTTGAGTCGATGTCAATAAAAGGTTCGCAGAGAAACCTCCACTCATAGACTATAACAATGTTCGTTAAAAATCTAGTTTGATCTATTCGTTCTCTATCATTGTTATTATTATTTCTTTTGTCTTTGCTTCTCCGATACGTCCACTAACTTTATGGTAGGTATATTATTTGTAAAAATGTGCTGGTAAAGTGATTATAGTAAAATAGTATTTTCTTTCTTTATACATATACATATACATATACACATATATATATCTATATATATATATATATATATATATATATATATATATATATATATTTAAATTACAGTTCAGGTACTTTCGCTTCGTGAGTGGAAACAGATTGGTAAGCGCTTCGAAGAGTAAAATCTGTACACATATATATTTTGCAATACGAGTGAAGGTTTCCCCCTTATTTAATTTTTTTGCTTAATGCTTTCTGTTCTCTGCTATTTTTCTTTTTATTCACTTATATTTTTATGTCCTCTTGTCACGTTTGATCCTCAAAATCTAGCATTTGTGTGTAATAAAAACCGATGGCTTATATACCACAGGTGCGTCACTAAACGACGACCTTCACAGCACTGAAGAATTTCTGACTAACGCCTAAACAATAATATATAATCTATAAGTGAAAAATAATTACGATCGATGTAATAATAACTATCCTTAACGTACAGTAAATATTTCTCATTTATGTTTAACAACTATAAGACGATATCGTTCTTATTTATATATTTATAATATATATATAGATTTTTTAATAATTATTATTTATTATTTTAAAACGCTAGATAATATATAGGACCACATGAACCTTGCTCCAATGATTCGTTTTTTTTTTATTTCTTAAACAGAATCGTTATTTTATGGTACAGTATACAGTAGTAAAATATCGCAATCTGTGGGTTATTTCGCGCATTTTTTCTTTTCCGCCACCTGTGTTTGAAAAAAAAAGAAAAATAAAGAAAGAATCTAATAATAAAAATCGAGAAAATAGAAGGAAAAATGCACGAAAATTAGTAAAGAGCATTAAAAATTAGTTATAGACACAAGTTAAGTAGCTAATTGATTTCTTTCACTTCGGCGTACATAAGCAACAGAAATATATTTTTATTTTTTCTCAAGTAACCTATACACAAAAATATTTTGTAATTACATATTTAACATGATTTATTTTTATTTATACAACGTAAATTGGAATGTGTTAACTAGTATTTACAAATTTAATAATATAGTATATAGCCCTGCTGAGTGCAAGCGTGACAAAAAAAAATGCAGATATTTTTTTACTCCGTCTTTCCATCGGCTCTTCTGGTATTATATAATAGGAAATCTTTTTTTTTTTTTAACGATGCCAGAGGTGGCCATATTTACGGCAAGTTTTACAACGGTTCATGCATTTTGCGCATATGCATTCTTACACATATATACATATCGCTTTGTATATTTTTTTTTCTTTGAATGTGTGTATACATATATCACATTGATTTCCTTTGTTTTAATTATGTCACTGTCAAAGTATGCCCATTGAATCCCTTGCAGAAGCACGATTGGCCGCGGTGTGTTACGAACTCACGTGTTACGTGCACATTTTTGTGTCGCATGTTTATTAATACATCGTGTGTTTTGTCTTTTCGTATATACGTGTGTGTTATTTTTGAGGTGTGTGTGTATGTATGTGTATGCGCGCGCGACCGTGTGGGGTTTAATGTAGTTGTAGGTGTATGTACGCGCGCGCACGCTCTCTCTCTTTCTCTCTCTCTCTATTTCCCGTGTTTATGTGTGTGGCTGCGTGACTCGAAAGCTTACTTTTCCTATATATCCCTCTATATCACGCAGTAGGATATATATTTATATTTCGTTTAAGTGAGAGCAAGGCTTCAGTGGTATACGCTTAAAAATTAAAAGTTTCGCTTCTCTAAGTATTAGAAAAATAGCTTTTACCTACTTATTTAGACAAAAGTTGCCTGCCCTTTGACCAATATTTTTTATTTTTTTTTATTATTTTTTTGTTTGTTTTGTTTTGTTTTAACCACCCTTTGTACTGTTTTCAAGGCATCTCGCTTTCTGTTTCCCTGCGCTTTTTATTAATTTTTTTTTCTTGTTTGTTTTTGTTTAAAGTTTCGTTTGAACACCCGTGCCGCACAAAAGAAAAGAACGAGCTTGTGTTTCCCGCGCATGCACGCCTCTCCCCCTCCAGCCGCACGGGCTTATAATTTTCACATTAATTAATATCTTCTTTTAATCGTCATTATCATTTTGTGTCGCCCCTCCCCCCTCCTTCCTTCCTTTTCATCGTCCTTTCACCGCCACGGTTAACATCTCTCGTAAAACTCTCTCAACATCAAATATAGAAAATATATGTATATATATATATATATATATATATATATATATATATATATATATATATCGCCACACTTTTATATATTTAGATACACTTGTTTTATAATACATAATATATACTATGTATAATGTAAAGTACGTCTATACTTGATTTTGCACAATTTGCTTTGTCATTTTTGTTTTTGTTTATTTTTTTTGTTTTGGCCTCAGCCGTAGGTATAGGTTTAGAGATATTCGTTCAATGAAGGCCAGTGCAGCTGGTGTGTATCTTGCAATATACTTGCCCCACTCTCTCTCTCTCTCACTCTCTCTCTTGCTCCCTCGCAACATCCACGCAAGCGCATACATACATACCCGCTTCCCCTTGTCCGTCTTTGTCAACCCGACGCTCCGTATATTATATACGCTGTTCAGTTTGCTTTTTTCTCGCCCTCCTCTTCTTTTCCATTTCATTTTATCTTTTTCCCGCAATTTTTAACACTTCGCTACATTGTACAACACCTCGCGATCGAAACGATTCCGACCCACTTTTCTTCCTCTTTTTTTTTCTCCTTTAATTCCCCGCCCCGAGGAAGGTAACGTATTCGATACATATATATGCACATATGCACGTCTGCGCGTCCAGCCGAGATTCGGCGCGAGACTCGTATACATATACAATTGTATAATAAACACGTGTACGTGGTCTCGCGAGCGGCAACGGCGCGATCGTCCTGTCCCGATGTATCGGCAGCGGCGACGGCGACGTCTTCGGCGTCGTCGAGCCGCCGTCCTCGTCGGCCCATCGTTCTTCATTTCCTCTTGGCGTGCAGCATCTCCATGAGGAGGGTCTGCGTGGGCGCGCCGCCGTTGCAGTGCTTCTGGTAGAGGTGATCCTCGCCCCTGCTCGCGACCACGTGGATCTCCGGTAATACTGCCAACAGCTTGTTGAACTTGTCCTGAACAGAAGCAAAACGATTGGAGGTGATTACCACTCGGATCTTATCTCTCTCTCTCTCTCTCTCTCTCTCTCTCTCTCTCTCTCTCTCTCTCCTCTCTCTCTCTCTCTCTCTCTACTCTCTCTCTCTCTCTCTCTCTCACTCTCTGTCTATTGTCTACTTTAGACATGCATATAATCCATCTAATATAAACATCCAAGCGAATTCTATACAAGCTAAAATTCCATTTGTTTTTTTTCCACAGGTGTAGCCTTGTAATTTAACAAATTTCGATCGGAGCAAATAAAAATCCTTCGATTTCCATATAATACCGGTAAATTTATTTATCTGATTTTTATTTTCATTATGTCCTGAGACAAAATTTTGAAGCCCTATAGACGTAGATACCTTCATGCGTATGCATTATAGTCAACTACGAAAACAAATGGAATATCTATACATTTGCTAGCATTTTTTATTTTTTTTTTTCAATTCAAAAGTTTAATTTCTTAGATCTTCGTTTGTACACTGTTTTCGATATCCTACTTTGCTTGTTTCGTACAGATATAGATATACTAAAAACAAAACTAATTATAACGAGGAATAGATCTTACCGGTATAGACGGATAACAAGTGAGCGTGTAATCCAGAAGTGCCTGCTGTACCTGCTCGTGACCTTCCTGTACGTGTTTCTTATTCACCAGCCCGCGTACATCTGAAAATTTGCAAGAGCAACGCAATTAATCTTTAATTACGCTTTGCGTTCGCTTCGGATAAGAAATTTTCTGTATGCACGGGGTCTATATATACATATATATTATTCCGTTTCAACTCGATGCGCTGGAATATCTTGAAAATCGCGCGGTTCGATTTGAATACTGCGACTTAGAAACTTCGGAGTGAAAAAAATAAATAGATAACCGACCCAATAACCCCGCGAGGTTAACGTTTGTTTTTGAATAAGGGTCCTTCTTACGTTTTCATTCGACGGTTTTTTTAACACTCCTCTCCACCGTTGAAGAAATCTCAATTGTTTTCACCAATAACCCACTCAATGCATTACGAATACTTTTCTCGTTAAATCATCGGCAATGCATACGGGTGGTTTCGTTAAGGCCCATCGACCAAAAAAAAAAGAAAAAAAAAAAGGATCGGTAATTCCCTTGGACTTTTCTAAAAGATCGATCCGTCTCACTTCGACCTCAATGCTTAATTGCCGAGCTATTCCAGCGTGTGCGCGAGTATTGAAACGGCGGCACACCCCGTACATACATGAATAAACGGCGCCCGATTTAGAAATAACTGACCGTGGTTAAGTAACATCAGGAATTTCATGCAAATGTAGTCGGAGAGGTCGAACTTGAGCTCCTGGAGCTTCGAGGAGAGATTATTGAAGAGATCGGCCAGCGATGGAACCCCGAGCAGGCCGAGGCAGAGGAGATCAAACTTTTGGCCGTTGTGCAGCGTCGTCTCGTCGGGCAGGTTATTGTGTAACCTTTGGTGAAGATGATCCAGCACCAGCATATCTGACCAGGAGTGCTGGAGCAGCTTCATTTGGTCGTCGACCTGTAAGAATAAAAAAACAAAACGAAATTAATTAATCGTGACATTGAACCGAATGGCGTTGCATTTGTGAAGATCTTTGATTATAATTTAATGGGCCACGCCGACTATTCTCTTATACCTGTATCGATTGAGCAGAAAGCGCTCCCATTCGGAGAATATTATAAACGTGAAAAATAAATTATTGCAAAGTTTAATGGTGGAAAAAATCGCATTTTCACGCCGCTCGAAAAACCGTCCAGCAACTCGCCAACAATATATCATCGTAGACACGAATAAAGGGAACTAAAAATTTTTTCAACGACACCTTTTGTTATATTTCTTCCAGTGTCCAGAGGATTAGAGAAAAAAAAAGCTACTAATACATATGTACAATATCATTTACGAGGCCATTTTTTTTTTTGCACGATCGGTAAAAGTTGTGGCTTCGAGCGCCCCTGAAAAATCCAATATCAAAATGAACCTAATTTTGCACTACCATCTTTATTCTATTTCTTCCAATGGCAAGGGGATTAGATGGAAAAAAGGCTGCTAATGAGATAAAAATACAATTACCCGTCCCATTATAGTAGAAATACATTAACGAAGTAAAACATATGATTTTGTGTGTGTGTGTGTGTGTGTGTGTGTGTGTGTGTGTGTGTGTGTGTGTGTGTGTGTGTGTACACGTAATTAAGTAAGTATATGTATAGTTGTGGGGGGGGGGGTATTTCATCGAGCGATCGTTAGTATTATAACCTTCTCTCTCACGCTCGCTCTAAAAATTTCACACTTATCTAATATAAATGTAGGTCAAGCATAAAAATTCCTTTCGTAAAACATCACCGTGCCAATCTCGCGTGGACAGCAAATCGCGCGCGCGGCAATAGTAACCGGCGCTATATACGTTCGCTTTTAAAGATCTCTCTCTCTCTCTCTCTATCTCTGCGCAAGCGCGAGCGCGAGAGGGGGAGAAATGCTCACACGTACACACGATATACATATATGCCTGCGGGAAAGAAACACAGAGAAAAGGACGAGCCGTGGACGGAGCGCGTAAAAATTTCACTAACCATACGGGTATACACATAACTTATTAGTTATTGCTAATGGCAAAAAAATGTTGCATTTCAAATTCTACGCCACGCTGGGTATAAAGAAGAAAGAGAGCGAGAGTGCGTTATATTAAAGAGGAAAGCGATTCGATGTAACGTAAGAAGGCGGTTGTTGCGCGCGGCGATATAAAAAAAATTTATAAAACATAATAAAATGCATGGCATTATTAATTACAGAGAGAGAGAGAGAGAGAGAGAGAGAGAGAGAGAGAGAGAGAGAGAGAGAGAAAGACAGAGAGGACGGTACGTATAAAGATGAAGCATAGAGGAGTGTGGGGGGGAGGAGAAGACCGATTATTACATGCCCACCTCCGCCCGCTCCCCGCTTTGGGGCAACAGCGCTCGCGCGCGCGCGCGCGCGAGCCGTATAACCTAGAAACGTATCTCGCTCTGACCCAGATATGAGGCGATGCTTGAAATCATTCAGCGATTGTGCAATGCCGAGAGAGCTCGCTCGCGGGCGCGCGCGGCTCTGCGCGGGTTACCTCACATCTCTCTCTATACTCGTCGTCCCCGCGTTCCCCCCGCCCGCCGTGCGCGCGCGCGCGCACCAAACCAACAGAGGGAAAGAGAGAGAGAGAGAGAGAGACCGCACAGCTCGGCATCTCTCACTCGTATAACTTCGCCCCACCAGTGACTAAGTCTCTCTCTCTCTCTCTCTCCCTCGGTGTGTGTGTGTGTGTGTGTGTGTGTGTGTGTGTGTGTGTACGCGGTTTGCCAATATACCGGGTGTCTGCTAACCTACTGAGCAATTTATCAGTATGAAATAGGCATTTAACACAATAATATAAAAAAAATATGTATATAAATGTATATATGTATGTATATATATATTTATATATAGTTCAATTGCTGTATTTGCGAATTGCCGACGGCCAATCGGAAACGTGGCGCTAAATACGCCAAAGGTTACGATAAATGTACAGGCGATTATGCATTATAGCGAGAAAGCACATTGTTGATATTGTGGCGATTCACGGAGCCCCGCCCTCTCGCATTATATAGTTTGTATTGCGACCGTCTAATGGAGAAAAATGTTTTTCTTTGTCTCCTTTTTTTTCTCTCCGTTTTTTTTTCTCCAAGTGTGCGTGCCTTAAGTTCGCTGCCGCGGGGCCCGCTTTCAAGTCTCCGAGCGTTACGGTTTTGAAAAATCCAAATGTCGTCCCGACACGAGATATCTGAGAATCCTCCGTTATCGAACGTCCGTGAATTAAACATTTGCGAAAAGCGCAAGAGTAATTAGAAAGAAACGGTTCGTAATAATTTTTGGACACGCACTTTCCTAACAATATGTGCACAGGCATATATGCAGCAACAAATTTCGGAACATCCGGTACATTATATAATAATGTAAAACAGTGTACGAGCAGCCTCGGCTCTCCACGCTGCCTTTTGCCATTATTTTCTCCGACTCTCTTTTTTCCCCTCTTATTTATATTCCCTTTCGACCGCCGCGCGGGCGTGCGCGCGCTTTATAACAGATCCGCCATCGGCTGCCCCCCCCTCTCTATCGCCCTCTCTCACTCTCTCTCTCTCTCTCTCTCTCTCTCTCTCTCTCTCTCTCTCTCTCTCTCTCTCATTCTCTCTCTCAGTCTGTCTGTCTTCGAACTTCTGAATCATCCGAATTTCAGCCCCGCAGGGGAACCTTCGGCATGCGGAACCGCCGCGTGCGGGCGAATATAACACGCGTTACAGAACTACACGTATCCCAGCGTTTATGTGTATCTGTGCACTCACAGTACCACAGATACAACACAATACACAAATCAGAGAGGGAAGCTCCCGGCACTGTTACATACACATGCATACGCATTACACACAGACGAAACCCACACCATTATACTCTTTGCTCTAGAATACATACATACGCACATTCATATTACATATATATATATATATAGAAGCGGCACGTGGTGCGGGATCTCTCTCTCTCTCTCTCTCTCTTTCTGCTTGTGTGTGTGTGCGCGCTCGCGCGCGCGCGTGTGTGTCTATATTATCCTATACTCTCGGTGGCTCGGCCACGATTGAGGTCGAAGCTGTAAAAGTTATATTTTGTTTGGAGAACGCCGCGGCCCGCGCGGGCTCGCGAGCCGATGTATATTATATTATTGTAGCGCCGCCGGCGGCGGGGGAGAATATTATAATTGAAAAGGAGCTCGCCTCGCACGCGCGCGGGGTTGCCGAGAGGAGCAGGGGGAGGAGGAGGAGGGACGACGCGAACGCTGCGGCGCAGCCCGCCCGGACAGTCTAAGTGTGTGTTGTATTCAATTTTTATGTTCTTATCGATAAGACACCGACTAGTGGCTGCGGCTTTGTTCTATTTCCGTCTTCTTTGGATTACAATGTATGCGCTGCTACATATGTATGTATGAACCCATTTATTAATACATACTAATCTGTATTGTATTAATTCATTTCTACCTGAAATTTCCGAAATTTCACTATTTCTTTGCCTTATTTAATGAATTCTTTATATAAATAACGGCAGCTAATGAATCTTTTTCACAATACGTGTTGAAACTTGTGCTTGTTTCATTTTTTTTCTTTCGCGTTCTTAAATTTCATACAAAAAATACAGAAACAACAAATGACGTTTATATAAAGTTATAATTTTAATCGGTTTTCGTCTGATCGTCTGCACTGGTTCCCACCTAATATTAATCCGGCCCAGAGCAACCATGATACGCTCTCAGTATTAATATATAAAATATGTATAATGTAAATTTGAATATATAAAATATATATGCATCACGCTGGAAACTATCCAGGTTCAGTTGGCTCATCAGGCCGCGAATAATAATTGATTGTTGCACAGGCGTACGAGACGCTGGAGGAAAATGTTAAAGACTAATCAGAAAATAAGATATTGATTGAGGAGGGTGGGATGTGATTGCGCCTATATAGCAAGGCATGTGAGATCGAAAGATTTTTTACAAAAAGTCGGAGAATCGCGTAATATATAGGAATGCGAGACTTCTCATTGTCTACAGTATTATACATATCGATGTACAAACAGGCTTTTGCCCATAGTACTATCACAAAGAAAGCGAGAGTTGTTCACTTATGGGGGGAAAAAAATGAAAAGCTGCATGTAGCAACTAGAAACAAAAATTAAGACAAGATATTTTATAAAGGAAAATCATCTGGCTGAGAAAAAAAGTAGAAGAGTTATATTGGTATTGCATAGAATAAAAAGAAAAAGCATGGGTTCGGTGGGAAAATTTTAGTAAGAATAGAATAGGGTTATAATTTAGAAACATTATATATTAATATCCATGTAAAAGTTACAGAACTGAATCGGTTAAGTGAGAATTTTTTACACACGTGTTTCGATACGGATTTGTAAAAGTTTAATTAAAAAAAATAATGTATAATTCAAATACGATATAAAAAGTAAATGCGATTGCAGAAGACAAGTTTTTTTGTTTATTAGGTAATGAGCCTGAGCTACAGCATCTGGTAAACGCAGTATAATAAGTTTATAATATAGGTACGTCCGTGTGAAAGTGAAACAGATTTATGTTTCGATTATTTTGTTCAAACTGCGATCCTTTTCTTGAGAACTTCAATTAATGAATTTTCAACAGTCAATTAAACAATGCACCGAGAGCGTTTACGATTCAATAAAAAAAAAAGTCAAAAACATCGTTGTGAAACAACTTTATAGAATTGTTCATGATAAGAGCGTCTGTTCTTGGCATGGCATAAAATGCATAGGCATTTTTTACTAATCGAATTAAGATTATATTTTTGTTAGAAATCAATGTCCGCGTAATTCAACGAAGCAGTTCGAGAGGAACTAAAAAATACACACACACACACACACATATATATATATATATATATATATATAAATTTATGCGATATTACATTACTATAAGAACAGCTGTCTATAAAGAAGTGTCCTAAATTTAACACTTCGTAACTTCGATCTACGAGCGTTGGAGTATAAAAGTAAATGTTTTTTTACGCTCAAATATGTTCGAGATCTACTTTTTTTTTTAATCGAACCGTGCCGTCACGCCTATGTAAAATAACATCGTAACTTTAATATGTAAAACGAGCGGTTTTATTATTTTAATTGAACAAAAATTATAAGAAAAATAGAACTAAGTCTTTTTCCGCCCTCGCGCACTCGCGTTCGTCGATAATTTCATCGACATCGATAAATTAAACATCATTTGAGTGTTTTAACTCTTTGCAAGAAAAAAATCTCTTAGAGTACTCTCTGTATATTCTCAAACCACCAAAAGCCCAGAAAACAACCGACCAAAATTCCAAATTACGCGCGTCAAGTCCACAATTCCCAATTTGTATATGAGTATTTTCTTAGACGACTCGTCTGATGTGCTAAAGCAAAATGCCAGAATGATTTCAATTTCTCATAATAAAACATAAAAACATAGCGATTTCCAAGCTTAATAATTAATTTTTTTAATTGTTCTATAAAAGAGAAAGATATTCAAATCCGAAGGAGAGTTCCTTTGTGTTATGATGTTAGTATTATAATTACTATAGAAAAACCCGAACATCTTTTGATTTGATATTCTGAGACCAATCATTATTAGAATTCCATCATTATGGATAAAATAATTTAAATAAAATACTGTTTTACGGGCTCGTTATAAACTTGTTTAGATAGTTATAACCTTAAAATCGCACATTTTTATGTTTTTTCGGCTCTCGTGGTGTTAAATATCAACGAGAACTGGTGTATACGTTAATTATTGCCATATGAAATTTACCTCCTCCACGAGGCAAATGTTCAACTTCCACATGTTTCTTAAACTGTATTATTGTTGATATGGTCTTCAATAAGATTGATAACTAACGCGATCTAGTTTGATAACAATAACTATAACATATAATTAATTGAAGACTTGCTATGTACTTCGTGAAACATGTTTTAATAATATAAGATAAAGTATAAATAAAATACTTGAATAGTTTCAATTTAAAGAATAAATTATTCTGATAACGTTGTTTCGGCTACAATACCACTATCAAAAACACTTTGTCCCGGTCTTTGATGATCACACCATAGCCGAAATAGCGTTGTCAAAATAAATTATTCTTCGAATGTGAAACTATCCAAGAGTTTTTCTTTGTAATTTATCCTATATTATTTAGAACTAACAGTTTTATTTGGGAAATTGTTACAAACTGAAGGTAGTTAGACATCGAATAAATCTGGCTACGAATTTTTTCCTATATATAATCCCATGAAATGATTCAAAAAAATTGCCCATCAATCTTTTTCGTGCTTATAAATATCTACAGCAATGTATGTAGATATAGAACATATACATCTGATGCGCTTACCTTGAGATCCTTGAAGAACACCGAGTTCCTCGCCCAGTCCACCTGGGAGAAGAGGTTCTGATCGAGCACCTTGCACATAAGCTCGAACAGATCGACCTCGCACTGGTTGTACGTCTGGTTCTGCAGCAGGCCGAACAAGGAGGCCTGCCACTCGCGATCGTCGACCGTCTGGACGAAGTCTCGGATCATGGGACTAGTTTTGACGGAGCCGAGACCGCCGCCCGCGCCCGCCTGGTTGTGATGATGGCCGACGCCCGCGGGCCCGGCGTTGTTGGCACCACCGGGGCCGCCGCCCGCCGCGCCACCGCCCTGGTGATGGCCGGCGCCGAGGCCGGAGCCGGCGCCGCCAGTGCTCTGGTGCAGGTGGCCGCCGTGGTGGTGGTCGAAGCCGCCGCCGCCGAAACCCTTCGGGCTGGGCGTCGTCGAGTTCGCAGGCCAGAGTTTGGATCCATCGAGAGGATTCGAGCCAGCCTGGCCGCCGTGAAGGTGGCCGCTGTTGCTCGTCGCCGAGGATAGCGAGACTTGCGTCGAGGCGATCATCTGGTGCTGTCCGCTCTGGAAAAAACGTGGACACGTCAATAGATTGTTCTGAGTGCTTAAGAGGCGGGGCTCGTGACAACGGGGTGTCTGATGTGGTCTAGATTCAGTTAGGTAACTGTAATTACCTTGGCAAATGAGCAGTGTAAAATTTTAAGACTTAGCGCTCCTTAAGAAGATCTTAACATTAGGAGTTATAAGTATATAACTATTCTTGAACAAAAAGTACCACATCTTCGTAATGAAATACCATTTATAAAGACAATTAGTTGCCTCATTAAATCTGGACCACATCCATAACCAAATGTCATGGCCTCTTCTTTTGAAGAAGAAATTTGAATGAATGAGAATAGATCATTATTATAGTTTTTTAAATGATTACATTCAAAATAAAATTATTATTTCAATAAGTAATTTGAATTCATCGAAACGGGAAACTTTGCAACCATTGGTATCTTTTATGTACAAACTATGAATGTACATAATAAAGAGAGTGAAAAAAATATGTTATTAGTAAACTCCAAGATTATAAGATTATATGTGTAACTATACAAATGTAACACATGTTGTTTGTAGATATATATATATATATATATATATATATATATGTGTATATATATATATATTTATATGTATGTATGTATGTATATGTATGTATGTAATCTCTTTTAAATTGTTCTTTCGCTGGAGGTTTTGAAAGTCACTTTGGATATCTAACTATAAACGGTGCAGCAATACCATATTTTCGGTAATGTATATAGTTAAGCAATCTTGTTTCGATATCGGTCAATTTGTAAAATTGTCCTATCCTTCCCATATATGGTTATATATACTTTAATCCGTTGAAATTAAAGCATTATACGTACTCGATAATGTAATTGATCACGAGCAGGTAAGGTTTCTATGGTTATTACGTAATTATGCATCACGAATAAATATAATGAGATAATGTTTTGGCAAACTATTGATTATCATATATAATATATATATATATATATATATATATATATATATATATATATATATATATATATTATAGATTGGTATGTGATATACAGGCAGAAATATATCTACAGAATTAAAATTTAAAAATATAAGATCTTCATATAATGTACGCGATTTGAATCTACGAAATTTAGTTCGCAGCTGTTTTATTATTACGCCTACCGACATTTTATCATCAGTTTATATACGTTTATATATTTTAATCGTAACCTAATGGCCCGCTTTTTTTTTAAAAAATTATGTATATTTTAAAATTCATAGTAAAAAATACCTTTCTGGTAAATATTTTTAAGAATACCTTTTCACACATACCTATTTTGAAATCCCAATATATTATTTATTGAAGAATTTGAAAGAAAAAATTTTTTTTTAAAAATCCTAAATTACGAAATAAATAATGTATGAAGTTTATGTCTACGTTCATCGTAGGTTTACTGGACCCATCTGCGAGAAACCAATCACTCTAAGAAATCATTGGACTCAGTGCTAACGAATTATGATCACTAAATCAATTGATATCGCAGATAATTATTTGAAATCATTGCAATCGATTAAAAAAAAAACATAAAATATTATTTTAAATTGCGTGCAGTGAAACTAAAATTCTTTAAAACCCATTTAAAATTATTTGAAATATAATTTAAAAACGTGGGAAAACTTTGTTGAAATCATTCGAAACCGTACGTTCAAATCCGAATCATTTGAGATTGGCCGGCACGTTAAAAATTGTTTGATACCATCATATACAAGGGAATAAAATACATTCAAAATATTTGAAATTAATTATATACCTAATAGTAAAATGATTTAAATCTGAACTCGTCAAGTAAATAACACTTCGTTCCCGATGATTTTAATGAGAATCAATAAATCAATGTTATAATTTACTGTAAAGAACTGCATTTTCTAATATATAGTCATACATATGAAAAATTCGAAAAGTTTCCCTTTAGTAATTCTTTTTATTATAATCGTATATAAAAATATTTACGAAGTCTATTTGCCTAAGTTCAATATTTACTATCAAAAAAATATTTCCTGATTATATTTCTGAGATACGTCAGTCATGAATCTATGCCTAATAAATTATGTAAAGTGATTATAATTTTAATATTCGAAGTAAACAAAATATTTAATTGGGAATCATTCCTGATTTATTTTTAGAATTTTCAAAATGATATATGCTATATATACAAATAATCGCCATACACGTGACATTTTAGAAATCAAAGAAATTTTACTTTTACTTTCTATATACCGTTTCTTCGTCTAAAACGTTAACATTCCACTCCTACGAAATTTGAATGAAGGAACATATGTCGCCTACGTATAGAAATATTCTTCAAATACAAATCCCTTTAAACCCGAAACGCGCCTCCATTAACGAGTTCCAATTATTTAATCGATTTATTATTAAGCTTATTCTTTTCTCCATTTTATTAACGATTTGAAAGAATTTTTACAGTCTTAAAAATGATTTCAATCTATCAAATCCAATGCTTTCACAGAACGAAAGAGAATTCACGGGAGATATCGACTACTCTTTCATAACGATTCAGTCTTAAAAATTTTCAAATATTTTTATACGTATGCATAAATACTATTTCAAATTTAAGTCAATCGTTCCCTTTATTTACGTGTATTCTACATTACTGCAAAATTTAAAAATATCGATCCGTTTGAGACTTATGGAAACGGAGAACGGTTTTCAAAATTTTATCACCAAAATTTCAGAAATAAAATCGTAAAAACGTTCTTCATTCCACGCGGCTTAACGATTTCATGCTTGAAAGTTCGTAGCAACGTAGAATATAAGACGCGGCCAAAGGTCGTGTATGATTAAGTTAAATTTGCAATAATTCAACGCTCTATTGTAAATCATTTAAAATCTAGTATTTCCAGCTCGATCGGTAAGCATCGACTTGGTCCCAAGCTTTCCCGAAAGCGCCATTGCTATCTGTATACACTGCGAGCCGAGAAGTCGCGCGGCTTGCTTCATTCGCAAAGCGAAGGGGTGAAAAAAAAAAAAAACAGGACTGGGGGGAGGGGGGTAGACGGCGACGTACTCACCCCCGATACGCTGCCGGCCTGCGTCGTGACGAGGCCCGCCGCCACGGCCGCGGGCGAGGGCGAGGAGTCGGGCGACGAGGTGAGCGACGAGACCTGGGGTATCTGTATCTCCTGCTTGATGTGTAGGAAGGGCGCGACCGTCGCCGGATAATTCGTCGGGTCGCCGAGGGTGCCGCGTATCGTCTGCAGAGCGAGCTGGCGCTGCCTCATCATCTGGAGCTTGCGCGCCCTGTCGCGCTTGTACATCGGGCCGAACTTGTTCCTGCCGCCGCGCATCCTGTCGGCTCGGACCGCTGGAATCAGAAACAAAAATAACAAATTAATTTTAATACAAGTGATATAAATTGTTGGTATTATTTTTAGAATTGGCAAAGTCAGAAATAGAGTAAATTCGTTGTAAATTATTTTTTTTTTTTTGTTTTTTAACCAACGTACATATAAAGAACAGCTAATGCGAATAAATTACAAGTACATAATTCCACCCATAACGATAGGTAAGTACTGTTTAATAACGCTGTTGAATTTATTGCTTCATATCTAAATGTCGATCGCTGAATTTGAAGAAGCATAGACACGTGTTTCGTTTATCGGTATCAAAAACAGTTAAGGGGGACGAAATCTATGCATCAACAAAAAAATTGTCCGAAGAAAAATTTGATTTTTTTTTCTTCTGGAAATACGCTGTTTAGAAAAATTATAGATGTATTCTCGGACAATAGTACTTTTTGGCGAATTCGATAAAGAATTATATATGCGCTTGTGTGTTTGTTTACCAACCCAAAATAATTTTACATGCGGTTCAGTTTGAAAGTGTTATTTGAATAAAATACGGTAACTCGCGAATTTTCATTTTTATCTCCAAATTCTATGCGACACGTACAAGCGTATCCAATTTTAAAAAATTGCCCAACAAACGCTTTCGCGTGAAAACTTCACGCGGACAAAACGAAATCATATAATAATGCGAATGATCGTGATCGTGCGCTCTGCGCTCGAGGGCATATTAGATAGAGGTATATATACGTAAGATAATATGAATACACTCGCGGCCCTCTCTTTCTCTCTTTCTCCTTCTCTCAATACGCACTGCAACCTTGGCTCGTTCGCGGCACGCGGCCTATATTAGATGCGTGTACGCTACTGACAATATTAATATATATATATATATATATATATATATATATATATATATATATATATATATAAGAGAATGAAAGAGAAAGACAGAGAAAGATACGGAGAGGGAGAGAGGGAGGGAGGGAGGGAGGAAGAACGGGAAGGAGAGGCGCATTCCTTTAAGGTCGCCGCTACCATGCCAGATATCGTCCCCCCGACGTGCGCAAAAGGCGGAAATTGCGCTCCTGCAGATCGAGCGTAAATAAATCTATATTAAAAAAAAAGCAAACCACCATCTTTATGATTTTTAAATTTTTTATGCATTATTTAATTATCCTTCTCTTTGTCATACACACTTATATATCTTTGTTTTATATCACAACGATTTTAAGCAGTATGCTCCGCCCCCCTATTAACCGATGCATTCAATGGCACGATCGAAGTCACAGAGTGTAAAATAAAATTTCCAGCACGCCATTGAAAACAGTTACCTATGGCCCCCTAAATATTGAGGTTCATAAAATTTCGTTTTATGCTAATTTTAAAAAAAAATTACGGCGAAAGTATAATATATAAGATTCTCATGTGCGTTCTGTTCGAGATACAATCTTGGGATAGAGGAGTGTCGTAAAACACGCCGGATTAAATCCAGACTTTAACCCCCCCCCCCCAACGTATACAAATAACAAACAGAACGGAATGTTTGTGTTTGTATATTGTACACATCAGTTGTCTATTGGTTAAAGGGAACGAACGTTTTGCTCGTTGAACAAAATTTTTGGCAAATTTAACGATATGAATACAGGTAAAATAAGTTATATAAGTCTTGGTTGTACATGCACCGATATCTACATACTATACTGACATAGTGAGAAATACATTTTTTTTTCACAGCGTACCTGGTCTGTCAGTGCTGTGAAAAATATAAAATTTCTTTTCACACCGCCCCTGAAATTTATAAATACAACCATATGTATATAGAACAATATATAGCGAAGCGTGCCTCACAGGTACATACACGAAATGGGGAGGGGGAATCGGCCATTATCGCTCCAATCCGATAAATTTTGTATTATGCAATGCACACCATGCGGTCCGCGTGCTCGTTTAATTCCGCGCCGTCCGAATCCAGCATCCAGCCTCGCATTAGATTATATATATATATATATACAATCCAAGTATACATGCACATACGACGGCAATTTCTCATGAAAACGGGCGCGCTCTTGGCGTTCTCGTATAAATTTTGTTAACTGCGGTGGGGTATACGTCGGAAAAATCAGAATATATATATATATATATATGCACACAATGTAGTCGTATATAGTATGAAATGCCCAATGATAATGCAGACCGTGTTGTCTCGTTGTAAAAAGATAGAAAGGGGGGTTCAGACTCACGATCGGTTTGAGCTCAGTATGCTCAAAAGTATACGTGTGTATATGCATTATAATAATAATAAGGAAGTTAACACAGGGCCGGATTTAGATTGGTGGGAACTCGTCGATTGTATACACATCGGGCAGTAAAGGTGAGGTGGGGCTCGCATAAGATTAGCAAATGAAATAATTACTGTATGTAGAATATTTGATTTTTGTGTGTTGGACCACGGGTATCTTTAATACATTTATATATATATAGCTGATGAGCGTAAAAAAACTTAACTAAATTCTTCATTACAGGTTGCTTACGTCATAATGGAATTCTTATCCCATAAGCGCGAGGTTCAGGGCGACAAGGAAACGATATAACTCGCTTTATAATACAATGTTTTTTCTATTATTTTTAATGCGAACGTTAGCGCGAGGTACTTTTACGCGTTCATATATATATATATATATATATATATATATATATATATATATATATATATATATATAGAAGGAACCCAGCTCGCGAGCCTCGGCCTTTCTCGACATACATAGAAAAATACACACAGAGTTATACACATATTAGACACAAAAAGAAATCGCTAGTTCTCCCACATCCTCCGTATATATATATATATATATATATATATATATATATATATCGCGTTTGCACGCCGGTTCACCCACTGAGCTCGCGGGACGGACTTGCGCGCATGAACGGCGGTGTATACACGTGTTATATAGACGTACACGTATATATACGGGCACACAAGAACACACGTGCACCGTCGTACCGCAAAGAGGACAAGAGGGAGACCGAGCTGTACACAAGCACACGCGTATGTATATATATATATATATATATATATATATATATATATATATATATATATATATATTAATGTAGTGCCAGATAGGACTGAAGAGAGCCGCGCCGCGCGGAGCTCGTAGAAAGTGAAAGGAGGTTGGCTATGCGCGCGCGTGCGAGCACGTATACAGTTCGAGTATCAGCGCCAGTGTATAAGCGCGAGAGAGAACGAGAGAGGGAGGGGGCGAGAGGGAGGGAGAGGAGACTGTGTACGTGTGTCCACCTAGCTCCGATTGTACTCCGCGTACTCCCCCCTCCCCTCCCGTCGTCGGTCGTTCGTAGTCGTGGTGCGCAAAATATCCGCAGTCGTCGTACGCTGCGACAGAGTCGAAGAAAAAAAATCACAGAGAGTGTGAGAGAGAAAGAGAGAAACAGAGAAAGGGAGAGAGAGAGAGAGAGAGAGAGAGAGAGAGAGAGAGAAAGAGTGAGAATAGGGAAATACGCTTTTTTAATAACATTATTATAGAATACAAGTACAGTTGGGTGGTAATTTTACTAATTTATATATAAATAAATGCAACCCTCGTCATTTCTTTCTTTTCGTCTAATTATTATCATTCTTATTCGTTCGCCAATGGGAATGGAGAAGCCGTTTGTGACGAGAACTGTCCAGGAATCCAAACTGGTTGCCAAAAATAATACGTGGAAATCCAGATGACTTACATTATATACTTGTACATTTATTATACTCGCGCCGGGAATGGGCGAAAAGTTAACTTTGCAATTTTTTCGTTGCCCCGCTCGTTCCCATATATTTTGTGTAACGGGCGGCGGGGCGCTCACGGGGGGAGGGGGGGGAGGGTTAGCAGGGATATCGGGGCGCAGAACTCTCCGCCACGAGAATTTTCAAGGTATTAATTACTTTGGATATTCGCGCCGTATCGCGCGCACATCGAATAAGTTTCGATTTATAATATTTGCAAAATATGCGCAACGAACCTCGCGCGCCGCGCCACCGTTGGATCGATCGAAGGGGGCAATAATAGTCCCCATTATTTCTCGCATATATATATATATATATATATATATATATATATATATATATATATATATATTCGTATGTAACTATATAATATAAACGCGCGCGCGCGCAATTACCGAAGCGTAACGCTCGCGTGTCCATTTAACCAGAGAAGTGGTGACGATACGGGGGAGGAGGGGGTGCACGAGGATTTCAGCAAAATCAAAAGAGAACCACCCACGGGAGGAGAGAGAGAGAGAGAATAGCTGACAAAATTAGCGTGTAATATCTAAGAAACTAATTCCCGAATGCTTCGTGTTTTGATGCCCCCCCCCACCCACCATCCTTACATGTAAACTTAAATTAATATGTACAGGGTGTCCCGATGGAAAAAGTTCCCGTGGCGAAAGTCGCCAGCGTTGAGAGAGGGAGAGCGATCGATCCGCGTAATGGTAGCGGTAATTGGAACAACTATTTTCACGGCCGTTTAAAGGTCGCATGGATTGTTTGATTGTTTGTTTGTTTATTTGTTTCTCTTTGTTTTTCTTTGCGAAAACTTTCAGGTTCCGATGGAGCGTGGTGGCCCGCGAACGCGTTAGAATTAACAAAGTTGATCACTGTAAATTATTCCTGTCCCAAGTTCGACCTCCAGGTCTCGACCAAGGCCGTTATTGGCACGTAGAGACCCTTATGGGCCCTTGAAAAACAAACGAGATCAGCATTTTGGGAATTTGTTTTACGTTCCAAGGTCTTTATACGCAACGCGTTATCCGTTGCCTTCGGCTCAAATGGGACACTCTGTATATTCATATATATATATATATATATATATATATATATATATATATATATATATACATACACACGGACAATTACGCGCAGTCTTTGAGCAATCACGCGCGGCGCAACAAACACACGCGCGCGCTCATACACACACTCTGAATGAAAATTCCTGACGCGCATATATTATTATATCGAGCTTTTTCGCAGGTACATAAGTGTGTGCGGGTGCGCGCGCGCGCGCGTGTGTGTGTATATATATACTATATATAAAAGAGCGTGCACCGAGGACCGGTATATAGTAGTCGGCCTATATATGTGCGTACGTGTGTGTGTAATGTATGCACGTGACCGCGGTACGACGCCTATTTACGGACGAAGGCATGTAAATATACCCGCGTGTGTATCTATATATATATATATATAGACATATATGAATACGTATCTATGAATGAGTAATGAGGTGTACGCTGCGTTTAAATGCCAAAGAATTATACATTCGATTATATTAGAAGAATGCCGATGATGTAAAATAATGGAAAGAAAGTTTTATAGCAAACGCATGGTTATTTCGGATATTCGCGCAGCGGTAGTTGGGCGTACTCGATATACACGGGCGCGCATCGTCCCCTGAATTCATTACGCGAAATTCGGAGGAAATTGTCCGTTACCCCGAGCATCGAGCGAATTGAAAAAATCAAATATAAACCCTTTCTCTAATTCTCCGTATACGTCGACCATAGGCAATTAAGCGATTTTTGCGGTCGCTCAAGATGTAATAGCGTTGATTAAATATAGCAGTTAATTGCGCGTAGCAAATATTTTTCAAAAGGTGCTGATGTTGAACAACAATTTCTTCACTATAAACCGAAGTCAATAATCGGGGTATTATAACGACGTTTATATGCAGCTTTTGTTTTTTTTTTGTGCAATGCGCGTTCGCTTAAATCTATATTCATATACAATATATACCTGTATATAATATATATATATATATATATTTAGAACAATCGACTGTATGTATATGTATCAGTGCGGATGTCGAAAAGCGTGATATTAAAAAATAAAAAAAGCCGTAAATACCCATTGAAAATTAATGCAGTTTTACGAAATGTATTAACCGACGTGTGTACGGCATTTGCACACATGCATACACTACTCGTATACACATTTTTTTAAATGTATTTGCGGGTTAGTGCGTGTGCGCCTGCGCGTGAACTGTGTATATATCTTGACACAGATCCCGGATCAGATATAATTTTACTGCCTTTTCGCTCGTAAGTCGATGTTGCCAAGAATTCTGGCGACAGATAATCTTTTTTTTTCTCTAAATTTTTGAGAACTTTATCAATTTGCTCGTTCAAACTGATTTGTAGAACTTAATATATATAGAATGAAAGCTAAACGTCCGTTTGTGTATGTGCGTGTGTGAACATCGAAAATTTATACATTTACACGCCAAAAGCGTTAAAATAGACATATATAAGAGGGGGGAGGCCTAAGTGAGCAATTGTACGAGCCCACTTCGATAAAATATATAGATATAATTAAAAGGAAAAATACGTTGTATACGAGAGGAGGTTTATCGGCTTTTAATGAAAAACCTGGGTACATAGTATATAGATAATATATATGCGTGTATATATATATATATATATATATATATATATATATATATATATATATAATGTCTGTGCATCTGTGTGCCCGTATGTACGTATATGTGAATTAAAAGGCCAGAGAGCCCGCAAGAGTAAAAACGATCGCGAGAATTGCGAAAAGCCGCGTGTGCACGGGCGTCTCGAAGGGAAAGTTATTACATTCGCCAACATATATATATATATTGGAGGTATACATCGAGGCGGATAAAAGAGAGAGAGAGTGAGATACACATGGTGGATATAAAGAAATTATATTCGAAGCTATGTGCAGTCGAGTATATCGATTTGTACTGGCGTGGATAGGCGTGGGGAGAGGGGGAGGGGGTAAGGGTGGAAGGGTGGGAGTGGTCGGGTGAAAAAAAAGTAGAACGACGCGCTGCGTAGTCGCGAAGTATAATAATAACGACGACGGCGAGTGTCACGTGTGTGTCCGGTTTAAAAATAGGCTCTTTTTTTGTCGTTCTTCAGCGGTGAGCGAAAAATGCGATTTTACACCCCCGACCCCGCATTTAGGGAGTAAAAAGCTACTTTTTTTCATTCTTTTTTTTAATACAACGTTGACTAAACTTTCGTTTTACACTCGTCGGTACTTGCGATCTAATTTAATTTATCCGCTCGCCCATATGCATACACGCATATATATATATATATATATATATATATATATATATATATATATATATATATAACGTACATGCATAACGACCTAAAGGCGACCCGATGAAGTCACGCACAGAATCCTCGCAGCGATAATTCCAGAAATCCCGCATTATCAGCCGATGCGCGGCGTGCCAAACGATCTCTCTCCCCTCCGCACACCCCCCCCCCCTCTGTCTCCCGCAGGCTCCAAAGCGTTTTAAACAGCAGAGCTAAAAATTCTGCAGAATTTATTGCGACATCGAGCCGATGCATCGGCGGGAGAAGCGAACGAAGCCGAGGGGCAGGCTTAAGATGAGGCCAAACAAAGAGGCTCATTAGCGCGCCCGAGACAGTAGTTTATATACTTATTATATATGCGCAAACCTAGGTAGAACATATATATATATATATATATATATGGGCGGAATGTTTTGTCACGAGTAGGTCGCAGTCTCAAGTTAAAACTTGTAAGCTTGACTCTGGACCACCGATGCGCGCTTGTGTTATTTGGCATTGTGCGCACCCCCCCCTCCCCTTCCCGCTCCGTTCATTGAACATATTCATAATACAATATTCATAAGACCTGCTGTCCATGCAGCTGTGTCGTTCGATACATCGACAAATACCAACCCCTACCCGCTCTCCTCGGAACTCGGAAACCATTGTGCGCCCGATTTTTTCTTCGTAAATCGTACAATAATTTTCTAGATAATATTACCAGGCTTGAGATAAACTATATACCGTTTTTTTTACGTAAACAACCAAAATCAATAATTAACGATAAATTGTTGAATAAAGTTCAAGAAATTCTTGGCGTTTAATAATGCAAGTATTACGTGAACCAATTAAAAAGCAAACAAAAAAAATTTTTTCACCGAAACTTTATTCGCATCTGCGCTATAGCGAAATTTCTCGAGCCTTGCAATAAAAGCTATAAATATTAAATGAGCCATGTTTTACACAATTCCTCGTGAAAATAGCTTTTCATCGAAAAGTGAGGCTTGAAAAATTGCAATACTAACGAACTTTGACCCAGTATATATATATATATATATATATATATATATATATATATATATATATAGAACTTGGCTTTACAAAATTTTCTAGAGTTTCTATTTATATCGGTTATTAGACCATTAATTTTCTAATGGAAACCCGCGAACACAGGTGTAGCAGCATTCTATCTATACATATGTATATTTCTATATATCTCTCTCTCTCTCTCTATATATATATATATATATATATATGTGTGTATATATATATAGACAGTATATACACCTACGATATCGATCTCGTTTTTACGCCTACTGCATAATTTTTCGCACCGCGCATAAGTTTTAGCCTCGGTTTTTTTCTTACCAAGTTGTACCCGCCCCCCTAGTCAACGTATATTTATATACAAATATTCAACTCGAAAAAATCAGATGCACGATCTTGACAGAGGGAGAGAGAAAGAGAGAGAGAGAGAGAGAGAGCGAGAGGGAGAGAGATCCGCTATTACATAAAGGCATTCTAGTGAGAGAAAGAAACTGAAAGTATACGAGGGGAGATGGGGGGAAAAATAAAACAAGGAGGAAAAAAAAGACAGAATATTTCAAATATAGAAGAGCATGTATTACATATAGTATAGACGCGTCGGCGGCGGCGCGCGCGCGGCTCTGCTGGCACGATTTCCTCGTTTTTCTCCGTTAATAAGGTCACCCCATTCTCGTTTCACAACTGAAGCAGGTCAACGACGGACGGGCGGGCGGTCGCGCGCGCGCGGTTATGCGTGTGTGTATACACATACAAATGTACCGTGCGTCTGCTGGGGGGAGGGGGGGCGTGCCTATACGATATTTATTCCAAAAATTTTCGGGATAAATTCGCTGGTACAGTGTTTGAAGTATAAGAAATACTGGAGGCGACGGTGGAGAATTCGAAAGTATTTTTTAATCAATAAAATACAGTGGCAGCCGCGGCTTGCACGGCCTGACGCGATCAGGAAGAAGGAACGGGAGAGGGATTATTCGCGGATCGACAGTGCGTATTCGTACATATACATTCAGGCATAGATACATGCATACATATATATATATATATATATATATATATATATATATATATATATATATATATATCTACTGGAAACACCTCGAGTCACTGATTACGCTGGGAAATGGGGGAAACAATTTTCTGATTAATACAGCCTGCGGCTATCGCGCTACTTCCTCGGTTGCGTACGTGTATATATATATATATATATATATATATATATATATATATATATATATATATAATGTATACGCGCGCTTTATGAAAAAAATATCGATCGATTTTTTGCCCACCTTGCGCGATGTTCTAAATTAAATTTCGATCTCGAAATAGTGCCGCCGTCTGCTCTGCGCTTTTCTTACACACAAACACACAGACGCACACGCACGCGCGCGCGCACACACACATACAAACTTATAAAGCTCAAATTCAAAAATAATTCTCGTCCCACTTTTGTTTCATTATTTTCTATAAATTCACAGTGCGTCGACGCGACGTCACGTCTCCATTGGGCCAGTGCTTCCGTTTTGAAAAATCGGAGAAATTTAATGGATAGATGGATAGATAGATAGATAGATAGATAGATAGATAGATAGATAGATAGATAGATAGATAGATAGATAGATAGATAGATAGATAGATACATACATACATACATACAAACATACATACATATATGTATATATATATATATATATATATATATATATATATATATATATATATATATATAGACAAATACGCGTATACATAGAGTACAGACAAAGAAAGAGAACAAAAAAATGATTTTAGCATAATTATTTTAGCCATCGCAGGTGGTCGGAACGGCGCGCCTATAGACCGTGCCTATAAAATATTGAATATCGTAGGTACGCTACACATACACGTAATTGCCAAGGTGTACGGTGATAAGATTGATAAGAAACAATAATTGGATAATAAAGTAAGGTAGTAGGTGTCCTACTTCGTACGTGTATCCTAAATATAGATTATTCGCGCACAATAGACCGTTAATATTAATTAAAAGCGAAGAGCTTTTTAGTCGGTCGAGTAAAACAAAAAAGAAAAAAAAAACAAAAAATACGATTAAAAAAAAAACGTATACTTGCGCAATGCTATTATTCATTTCTCGACTTCTCTATACTGAAAATCTACGTCGGAAATTGTTTATTCTTTTTTATAAAAAGTTCTGAAACAATGTCGGCTTTTTGCCCCTGACAAATGAACGAGAGAGACCGTATCGATATGTAATTAACCGTGTAAATAAAATTCGAATTGTGTATCTGTGTATTATATATATATTGCATGGTTATATTAGGAGTTTTAGTTTTCAACAATCTAGTATAAGCTAAAGGCAACAACGTTCGCGGGAGGATTGTTGCATTTCACGCTGATATAAATATTATTTTCGCAATATTACAACAGTAATGGTATAAATGCAGTAATACGATCAAAGTATTAATTTAGGCCGTTTCACTTTTAACATTAATAACTGATCATACGCAATTCCGATTTTTTTTAGCGTATTTTCTTTAACAAATCCCTCCTCCCCCGCCCCCAATCGCCACATAGAGACAAGCGCGCAAACACGCGGCGAAGCTCCCAGCATGTAATCCGCGATTAGCGATGTAATTAATACATGAAGCATTGGAGAAAGTAACAGAGAAAGGGGGGGGGGAATGCGAAGCCTAGGCATAAATTGCGTATTGGGCCAGCTGAAGTACGCCACTAGTACATACCAGTTGAATACGCAAACTCAGGAGTGAAAGAGTAATTTAACGTAACAATGAAATTTTTTTTTTTTTTTGCTACTTTGATTTATTAAACATTATAATCAATTGACAAAAACAGTGCTCAAGATCATTTTCAATTTCGTATAATTGAATTCATTTTAAAAACTTGTAATTGTTATTTTTAATTTAATCTCAAGAACACGAGAAAATACATTTCGGCAAATTCCAGCAAAGGCAATTAAATCTATTTTCTATCCGATTGGTGAGAAGTGTGTGGATCGAAAAGATCTTTACTTGTAGGGCGTAAGTTGAGCGACTATATATATATATATATATATATATATATATATATATATATATATATATATAATTATTTATACGTAAAAATGGGAATATATTTTTTTGTTCGTTATCTCGGTCACGGGCAAAACGGGCAAGTTATACTAAAATATGACGCGACGCGTGCTAAAAATCGACTTATTATATACGGACTAATTTTTTGAGCTTGTTTTTTTTTACTATTATATATATATATATATATATATATATATATATATATATATATATATCTATACACTATACGGTGCCTCTGCCCAGAAGTGACAATTTGTCGGTGACTTAACACCTAACGGATAAGCTCGAGCGTACACGAGCTTCCTCTGATATTATATTAATAAAAACAGCAGACCGTTGGCAATAAGAAAAAAACAGAAGCAGAACAAACTCTCTCTCTCTCTCTCTCTCTCTCTCTCTCTCTCTCTCTCCCTCTCATTCTTTCCCTCTCGGCTACCGCATATACTGCGGAATCACATTTCCGTTCTCGTTTCGCGGACTCTCCGATTTCGAGTCGAGAAGAGAGAGAGAGAGAGAGAGAGAGAGAGAGTGAAAAAGAGTGAGCAAGAACGAATCTTTTTTTGATCCTTGTTGCCCCGACTTTGGTATGTATTATATTTTACGTCCGATACTCTCTCCCTCTACTTTACTCCATCAGAGGTCGCGACATAAAAATTTCAGCCCCCCTCCCCCCGCCCTGCAAGCGGGAAGAGGCGGCAACGAACCAGAGGACGCTTTCTCCGTCAAGAATCTTTCGCCTCGGATTTCGCGATTTCATTCACTGCCTCAACTTTTATATTGTGCGTGCATATGTTTGTGTGAATGTGTGTCTTAGTTATGTAACAGGAACGTCGGAAGACGAGCACATCGAACTTAAGCTGCGCTAATTATTATTATTTTAATGTTTCCACGAATTATCCTTCTTTTGTGTTCTATATATCTAGAACAACTCATTAAAGTTGCACGCCCTGTGTATATGCGATATATCTAGTAGGTCGAGCCGATCGAACCGCTCTGTGTTGTTCGAATATCGTCGGGCTCCGAGAGCACTAATTGTTTACGTAAGATAGTTAGAAATAAAAAAAAAATAGCACGTATCGATCGATACGAACGGCGAAAAAAAATTTGAGAACGCCCGAGACCACGTTCCGACCTTGTTCTAACATCTCGAACTTGTTCTATAACCGTTCCAACTTCGGACATACAGTATGTGTGTGTGTGCGCGCGCGCGTGTGCGTGTCAATGTGTTAGCAGATTGACCGCTACGCGTGCATGGGTAAGGCGGGGCTAAGTCTATAGTTCTCGATTACCGCCGCGAGAGGTCTCATTGCAACGTTTTCTGTTCCCCATTTAAATCTCCTAAATTCTGGCCCACGTTTAATACAATATCCGCCGAACGAGTTATGGAAATTATAATAAGCAATATTATGTGCATACTCGGCGTGGTTATGTGTGTAATATGGCTTCACGCGTAGAGCGATAATTGCATTATACGATATATGCCGCATTATATAGTATAGATAAAGTACGTTTGATAACGTAAATACGTGTGTATAAGTTTAAACACATTAATTGTGTCGCGTTTCTTTTTTGTTTTGTTTTTTTTTTCTTGTAAAACCTAGCATAAAAAGGTTGAATTAAATTTTTTTCTGTTCATACATTATTTTTTTTCACTTTTTTTTCTTTCATTCAAATTGACATAGACATTTATATATATATATATAGTTATGGCGTTTGCGCAAGCTTTGATAAAGTGCCAAACTTATTATATCGGGGAATGCAAATCCAATTACAGACTGTGCGCTTACGTACGTTGTGTGTGCACATGTACGCGTGTATGTTTAATAAAATTTAATGATATATATATATATATATATATATATATATATATATATATATATGCAAGCTTGCGTCGCTCGTATATACACACGGTATATATTATATATAGCGTGACGAACGAAATAAATTTTACGAAAATAATCCCGGCGGTATTATTGCCGAAATGAATGAAGACTTTCTCGTTTCTCCCGGGATGACGTCGAGGGCCCGAATAAATCAGTCGCGACACCGCAGGAGGGGGGGGGAGTGGCAGACGATTCGTTCGTCCGAAAGCCGGGTAATTTCTCACCATTTAAGAGAAATATATATATATATATATATATATATATATATATATATATATATATATATATAGATAATAAGTAAAGCACTTGGTCGGTCGCACAAAATTTTTTTCGCAACAATCCCTTTCACGGACGACGAGAATATTATTTCCCATGGTGCGAGTCAGATAATTCTCATTAGCAATGGGCAAAAAAATCTAGTTCGGGAGGAATGTGAATAGAGCAATAATATCCGCAAGAAATATCGAGTACTGCCCGAGAAAGGGCCATGAAAGGAGTGAGGGGGGGGGGAGAGCCACGGGGATGGGAAGGTGGCGCAAAAAAAAAACCTAAAACTACATAAATGCCAGAAGACAATTTGCACGCGAGATGGCAATAAGAAAAATTGAGCTCGCGCGAGTGAGGTCGCCGCCAAGGGGCGTGCGTTGGGGAGGGGGGGAGGGAAAACGAAAGGAAAAGGAGCGCGCACGTGCGCGCCGCGCCGGCGCGAACTTATAACCGGCGCGCGAAGCGCCGCGGACATAATGCGCGCGACGACCGAGACAGACGGAGAGGGGAGTGGGGGCAAATGAAACGTGAAATTTATGCGCGCGCAGAGGGAGAGCCGGGCCCGGGATGAGAGACAATGCGCGCGTGCTCGCTCGCTCGCAAAGATGAGGCAATATCGTAATGAAATGCGATGGGTTTTGTGTTTGAAGACGAGAAAGTCGACGTAAATATAAAGCGGTCGTAAAGAGCGAGGGGGGAGAGAGGGAGAGAGAGAGAGAGAGGGAGAGATGCGAAGAATAAAACTTGGGTATGGACCGCGCTGTGTTGTAGACCGGTGAAAAGCTGAGACAGACAGACAGAGAGAGAGAGAGAGAGACAGAGAGGGTGACGTAATTGTACGGGAGGAACCTTTCCTCTTCGCGTACAGTGCACATATTATACTTTAGATATACACGGACGTATACGTGCTCGGCGCCATTAAAAACAAAAAAAAAAAAAAAAATCCCGGCGCCGTTAATACGACGAACACACTTTTTCGACGTTACGATATACACTACACGTGCAATGCGCGCGCAACTGTATTAGCATAATTTTTTTCCGCCCCTTGCTTTCTGTTAAAAATCGTATTCTGCGCGGAGGAATAGTTTGATATATGTAATTATAGACGCCGTCGTTGAGTCGTTCGTCTGGATATTACAGAAAAACCGTCAACTGGACTGAATATATACGGGAAATCCAGCTCGTGTACGGTGGAAGTTTTGTTTTTTATATCCGGACTTCCAGGTCAAAGTCCTCACGCCGAAAGATCGCAGCCCTGCTGCATTCCGGCTGGATCTCGAGCTGGATTCCATGTATTAAAGAAAAATCAATCGACGATAATTCTTTACCAGTTGTACAGCGCGAGTCTCTGAATGTACTCTGGAGACCACGCAAATCATATAAAAAACCACCAATATTTAGTGAAAAAGAAAAGGAGTCTTTTTGTAATCGACGCGCAGAGGTCGCTAAATTATAGGTCGCATTGATTTGTAAAGTTTTAAAACCCTGTGTAAGAAAGTACCAATCTATCAAAGGACCCCAAAACCTAGACATATGTATATATATATATATATATATATATATATATATATATATATATATATACACGTGCTCGCGAACGTCTACGTGACTTTCGCAGTTTCGCTGTTAACATTGGGGATTCGATGAAATGGTCCAAATTTCGAATCGTAAAATAGTTTTTCGCATTCGGAAGATCATCCCGACTACGCCGCGTTCGTTTCAAACCAGCTGTACGGTCAGATTTCATTAGACGAAAATATACCGTTTATCTGGGTGTATAAACGGGCTGATCTCCAATTCACATACTCGTTTCATACAATGCCCATCATTATATGAAAAATTACAGGACGCTTAATTATCCCGATCGTAATATAATGTAGAATATATCATAAATATAAGACCGTATAAGGTGGCATAAATATTAATTGCCGAGTGACAAAGTATTATGATTATTTGGAAGTGGAGCAGCGCCAGCTTCTAAATCATCCAGTCCTAAATCTCAATTGAGTGGTAATGATTGTTACCTAGGCAAATTTGGTTCAAATCCAGGCGACCCGCATGATTTGACGACCCCTGCCAATTTCAAAGTTACAAGTTGTCTACTTGTATCAAACTAGATTCTTAATTTTATCGTCTATTACATGCAACCGCAACAAAAAAAACGTAATAAGAAATATTTAACCAATTGGGACGCTGGTAGATATCATTTTCAAATTTCGATTTCAAGATTTTTTTTGCACAGCGTTCAAATTCCATTTAATATACTTCAATATCAAAGTTTTTCCGACATCCGTTAAAATTTGAATGTAATTACAGTTCGCCTATAACGCGCGCGTGCCTGTCTCCACATGTTTTAATGAGAACCGACATAACCTCAATTCCATCGGGATCTCGGTCTATTAACCGCATCTACACAAACTGATGCATTTATAATAGCGTTTCAGATAATTAAATTAAATTCCATTCGGCAATAGCAGATATTTACAGTTATGGCATAATAAAATTGGCCAATGACTTTATAAGTGCGAATCTAATTGCATTCGGTATAACAATCGTTAGCTTATTTACAAGACGACTGCAAGGAAGGATCGCAACGTTACACTGTACGTTTCCACAATAGAAATATATATATATATACTAATGTGTATACGCAAACTTTTAAACTCCCGCATAATATATTATCATAGGCGCAAATCTCTGCCAGACAAAACGAGTTCCGCGAAAATGGCAGTCGAAACCCAACTTCCACGAATTCAACCGGTGCGCATATATATATATATATATATATATATATATATATATATATATATATATATGCGTGTGCGTGTGCGTATATATAATATACAGTGAGGCAAAGAAAAATTTAACCACGTCCCACGCGTGCGGCGTCGTCAACCCAATTTCCAGGGCGCCCGCTTTTGTATGTATATGTATATATATATATATATAAGCGCACGTGCTTTGACCAAGTGTGTCTGCCTATGTGTACGTAATGCGATATTTGCGTAAAATCGATATTCTATATAACGCCAAACCAAAGCACAGCGCAAAGTTTATAAAATAATTCTGGATTAAACGCGTAATCGCGTTAAGCCGGCTAGTAATTTTTCATTATTTGTACTAAAAATAATTTTAAGCGTCAATGCCTCGAAAGCTCAGGAGTCATGTGACCGTTTTCGAAGCACGACAGTGCTCATCATAAGCGCATAACAAAAACAATATGCGAGTAAATAATACATTAAATGTATATTTCGAACGTTTTAAGAAATTAATTATAATATAAATTTACAACTGTATTGATTTTGTCTATTGTAAGTTTCGTACTCGTACAATCGGTCTTGTTTGCCTATGGCAATTGTTATCATTATCCAACCGTTGCCCATTGTCTTTCGTATAAATTTTTTTTTTACGCGATGGAAAAGTCACCTTTATACTTGAACGTTCTCCATTATTTTATTCTGTTACATTTCGTTTGCAATCAAAATTTTCATGAAAAAATAAAAAGCCGCATTAGATGCTGGTACCTTCATTCTGCGATATCGTTACATTTTGATACACCAGTTACATTTGTAAATTATCGACATATCATAGTCGTTTAAACTTTTTCCCGAAAATCCATAATGGTCATTATCCTATCGGTTATCGGAACTCACGACAATGTCGGCATCGATTCTGCATCGAATCCAGTCGCGATGTATTTAACGATGAAAGTAACGACCCGTTAATAATCGGATATATATTGCATCGCAAGAGTCCCCGAGAGAGACGACGGGAGCGTCCTGACAGTCAAGAAAAAATTACCGTTTCGCCAATAATCGGCGCTCGTCGAATATACGAGGCTTAATCGTCGTTTCTGCGCAAATCGCGCCGATATTGCAAAATAACGATATGAAAGAAATTCTGAAATTTTTCGATTGTAAAAGAATCTACAATATATATATATATATATATATATATATATATATATATATATATATATATATATATATAGTCATCTGGTGAATCAGAAAAACCAGCATTTCCGAAAAGTCCACTTCGATCGATCTTAACCTGTTGAACGAGATGTTAAATTGATTGCTTCTTGTATATACTTTCCAAAATCGATCGATACGATTAATAAAACAAAAACACTAGAGCATAAATGTTTATAGATTCGAGAAAAACAAGAAATAAAGAAATGAGGAAAATAAATACCAATTACGAGACCATAATTTACGAGAAAATTGAGTTTATAGCGTGAAAATTAAGTTATTTTCCGTAGAATTGGTAGAAGCGACACGGCATAGGGCAAAAATTTTTATTGCAATTTTAAGTAAATAAAGTAACAATTCATAAAGACGGAACCGAAAGAACTACTGTTGATATATATATATATATATATATATATATATATATATATATATATATATATATAGTTCAAAAAATTTCAACAGATATAGTATAAAAATATATAGAGGTATCTGCGCGCCGCAGACGCCGCAACGGCATGCAGTGCAGCTAGCGAGAGTAAAGAGCGATAAAGAAAGAGAAAATATGTATGGTTATACATACATACATACATACATATATATATATATATATATATATATATATATATATAATATATATACGCACACATAAGCGCCGGTCGCGGCGAACGAGAGCGAGAGCGAGACGCGCACGCACAGGCGCGCTATAGCCATTACACAATATTTCCCCGCCTGCCGCAGCGTGCGCGGCCTATATTATCCTTTCTCCCCCCTCCCCTACACATATACTCACGCCGCACGGCCAGGAGACACACAAATTGACACGCGTGCACACACACATATATATGCATATATATGCGGGAACTGCGAACGACGCACCACGTTGCGCTCCGTCCGACCTACCGACCCGCACTAACAGGTATATATACAGAGAGAGAAAGAGAGAGAGAGAGAGAAAAGGACCAAGCTATGCAGTGACGAGAGGTATAAATATGCTTGTTTTCATACGTTTATATATATATATTATATATATACACCAAGGGACTAAAGTGCGAGGGAACTCCTCTCTCTCTCTGTCTCTTTCTCTCTCGTTCGAGGTGGCCCTCTTACGAAATAATACAATAATTATGAAATTCGTGAGTTTCTCCAAAACAGACGCACCGGCGGTGACTCTGTGCGTGCCGATACCTCTGTATGTTCCTTGTCCGTGTGTATATTAGGGTCCCCCAGACCCGATGCCGTACACGCTTTACGGCCAACGATTTTTGGGATTTCTCATATATTGCTATTTTTCGGACCTCCCGAGTGCGTGCATCTAGAAATACGACTGATTTCCGAGCCCCATTCTGTCTGGAAGGATGACTCTTTTTCTTCGTGCATTTGATGCTTTTTAACAATGGGACTTATATATATATATATATATATATATATATATATATATATATATATGGTCTCTCTTGCAAACGTATACTACATCCGGCCTAGGAGAAAATTAGTTTCACAGATGATGCGATTTGAGTAAGCACCAGATGAAGCTAACAATTTGTATCCGCCCCCCCCCCACCTCTAGGAGCTGTTCAATTTATTTGTTACCGATCGTACATATTCAAGATATTCAAAGATCAAATCATTGCTCAATTTTGACATATCGTGTAGTATTTAAAACAGAGTACTTTTTGCCCGAGGGTTAAAAAGAAACTTCGACAAACCCTTCACATATTATGCTTGAACAATGAATATATACAATTAATTTGATGTAAACATTCTTATTTACATATTTAATATTACATAAAATTTATTAAAGCAAATTTTAAAATAAAATCTGTCAGTTGTGCATGTAACATTTCTAACCTCAAATTTCGAAATGAGATTTATTTTGAGCATATCTACCCCAAAAATTTAAGTTTAAATCTTTTTGTTCGAACTTCAAATAGTACTTATAATAATTCATACATTATATACCATCTACTTTACAGTAGAAAATATTATAACCCGCGTACGCTTTTTTCGCAAATCGTAAAATCCAAATTTCAGTACACTGTTTATAAAAAAATACTATTTTATGCGATAATATACAGGATAGTAAAGTTAGATTATATATTTAGTGTTAGGACCGTTGCCAAAAAAATTAACAATAATTCCAATTAGCCGAATTAAAAAGTTTGTACGTATATATATATATATATATATATATATATATATATATATATATATATATATATCTACAGGATGGACAAGGAGACTCGTACCATTCGTTGTCAACGATACGTTATCGATTGCTCCTCGGCCTCAAAACTAAAAGTAAAAAAGGGCAAATACAAATTTTTTTTACGGAAAAAATTTTTTTTTTTTTAAAAATGGGGTAACCCCCTCTGCCCACCGCAGCTTCATTCTTAACGCACCACGCGCGCATCCGGTCAATTGTTCAACAATGGCCGATTATAATCGAGTAGCCGCCTCGTCTAAAATCATTGCGTTTTCATACTGGAATTTCCATAATATGACGGTATGAGTCCGCAGGGGCCGCAGCCGCATAACTGAAATAACGCGCATTTGATTATACAATTATATATATATATATATATATATATATATATATATATATATATATATATATATATATGATACGTCCCCACGAATGTGGTTTTTACAAAGATATATATATAGCAAATCGGGCATTTCGCGAGCAAAACCAGTGTTCGCACGTTGCGCCAGTCTCATTACGATATATATATATATATATACCAACTGTTTGTACACAGAAAGAACTCCAAAAGTGTGTCGCCGCTGAGCGCGCATTATATGTACAGCGTTTACGGGTTATTACACCAGTTTAGGTTAAGCGAAGCGGAAGAGGCCAGAAATATATACCGCTATCCGATAGGGTTATTGGCGTTAATATTTCGATCTTTATTTCCTATAGACCATTGATCTCATAATAATAACAATAATAACAATAATAACAATAATAATAACAATAATAATAATAATAATAATAATAATAATAATAATAATAATAATTTGGACGTTATATCGAACCCCCCGCCTACCCCTCTATGACCAAAATCGATCGAAGCATCGAAAAAAAAGTAAGGAAGAAAGTTTTTAAAAGGGAACGCGCTTGCATTTAATACATAAATATACGTAACGCGAAACGGTGCGGGACAGAAATAGAAACGCGCACGGAAGACACGAGTGGGAGGGGGGAGGGTCGAATCATCGATCGACATCCTTAACGATTTTCCATTATACGTTGTGTGCTCGCTCCAGTGCAAAATGTTCGCGCGCTTGTATATATATATATATATATATATATATAACGTCATGACCCGTCCCGCCTGTATAAAGATGAACTATATAGATAGTCATCTATGTTATGTAGTTTCATGCGTAATAAATGAAACTGGAAACATGTTTTTTTTTCCTTTTTCAATTATCGAACGTTCTCTCACGCGAAATCGAACCCGAAACTCGAATCTTACGGTGCGAATTTTGCGTTGAAACTGCTCTGCTGAAACCTCTGAATGCCCCAAAGTAATATTCAATATATCTATGTGTCAGAGTGTGTGTCGTGTTTACCAAATAATCGATGCTTCTGCCATACTGGGTCACTCGCGGACTCGAAAATCTGGCACGCGCGCCCCGATGTATACGTTAAAATTCCAGCATTCGATACGGTCGAAATTTTGAAATATCGAATCTCGATTCGAATCTCGAACGTTCGAATGGTGTCTTATGAAGTTACCAGAACCACGGGCCCTTCAGTATATTATAGAACAATTATAATCTTAACCCATCTTGCCAACTTTGCGAAGATTTGTGCGATCAACCGAAAAAGCGCGCCAATCTCTCGATTTTCAAATTCTATATATATATATATATATATATATATATATATATATATATATATATATATATATAATTATATAGCTTTCGGAAATGAAATAAAATTTACAAAAAAAAAGGAGAAGAATCAAGCGTCGCCGGCAATTGAGTTTTTCCCGCGCTTTCCCACACGCCGATCGTTCAAACTTCTATGTATACATATATATATAAATTCTCTGTATATACGATGATTTATTTGCTATAGAGAATACAAAAAATTGATTTATTTGCCGGAATAAAAAAGGACAAAGCAGAAGAAATCTTATTAATAAACGTCCGCGTGCCCGCCCTCATAAACCTTTCTCCGACACACACGTTCACACTGTTGTAAATCAGCTTCTCCCTGTCTCCCCCTCTCTCATACACACTCTCTCTCCCTCTATCTCTCTCTTACTGTGAAAGTTTCTCGTTAATTTTTTTGAAAATAAATATATTATGTAGAGTAAGAAGAGGATCAACTTCTATAAAACCAAACAAACTGTCATCTGCAAAAGTATTTCTTATAATTTTCATCTTCACTAACATTAAAATTTTAAATGAAACTCGTCTCATTCTGTAGAATTCGGCCACACCCCCGAAAAATTATAATTTTTCTCTACAAATATCTCTACATATATCTAAGATAAAGAAATCTAGCACGAACTTTTATACTTAATAAATAATAGTCTCATCTTGAATGATTAGTAAAAAGTAATGAATATAGAGAATGAAAAAAAAGAAAATCATTGATCGCAATTGTCCATCGTCGAGATTGAAAACGATAATAAAGACATAAAATTAGTTGAAATAGCGAATACGGTGTGGTGTGCGTGTGTGCGCGAGCGCTTGCGCGCGTATATATATATATATATATATATATATATATATATATATATATATATTCGAGGAAAAGATGAAAAATCCCGGGCTATAAAGTCAGAAACGCCGCAGAGCGAAACGGAGCCGGCGCGCGCCACGAAAAAGTGAGGCAATCGACCAGGCCGAAATCCGAAAGCCAAGCCCAGAGTATTAGAAGGGGTGGGGCACGGGAGGAAGAGGAGGTGGGTGCCGGGTGGGGGGGGGTGTGTGAGGGTAGGGGAGAGGGGACTTCACGTCCAGAGGGGCCGCGCGATGTTGCGGGCCGGTGGCCGCGGGCTTTTGGCGCTCTCGACGCGGCGGGAAATTTGTGCGCGCGCGCGCGATACTTCTTGCCGTGTGGCAGCGCGTACGCACGGTCAGGTCCACGCACGGATACGTTGCGCGTACGCGCGCGTTCGGCGAAATTTGTCCGGAGGCGATAACCGATCGCAACGGACCGCTCTTATTTACGTATGTACTACAGCGCGCGCGGAGCACGTCGCTGATTTTAAGGCCGGCGCGCATGAAAGAAGTTGCCGTAGCGGTTTATAATGCGCGCGCGCGCGCACACACACACACACACACTATATATATATATATATATATATATATATATATATATATATATATATAATGCCCGTTAATACTATATTCTAAATACTCTAAATACTCGCATATAATACGCAGGAATCGCAGCCACTTTATCTTCCATATTACGACAGAAGCATGGTAATTACGCGCATACATACGTACACGCAAATATATATATATATATATTCGCGCATAGCGCAAAAAAATGTTTTTCCGACTACATTTGTAGATACATTTGTGTCCATCTACCGAGTGTAGTCCTGTATTTCTCGTTCGATTATAAAAGCCATAGTATTACACATAATAGAGGTGTCCTAATTTAATAATAAAAAAATACGATTCTGCTGTTCAAATAAGATATTCTTTCGTAACTCTAAATTGCTGAAAATTGGCGTTTAAAACAAAAAAAAAAAAAAAAAAAAACAACAAGCAACTTAGGAATTTGGAAAAAATTCGAAGATTTCTCGGGGAATCGAGGAAAAAAATCTTTTACATAGGAAAAAAACATGTTGGCTGCTTGGCGCGGAATAGCTCGCAAGTATGCATTTATACGCATATATATCTATATATCTATACATACATGCCCATTCTTACCGTCCCGATTACCAAAGAGGCACGTTTCCAAATTATGCGCGCCCGGTCGAAATCTCGGGCGAGACGCCACGGTGTGACTGTGTAGTATTACAAAGTAGCCTCTTTTCCTATATATACATTGCAGATTAGCCGGCAAGTGCGACGAGGACGTAAGTCCTCTCCGGATATGTCCTCTACATATACAAGCTATAAACTGACGAGCGTTGACTTTTATACGGAATAAAAATCTCCACCCCACGGACGTCCCATGAGAGACGCGCGCAATGATCGATAAAATATTTCTTTGTTTAGATACATATAGCACTTCGGAGGGGCTTCGGCTATTATATATTATACCGTATTATACAGTATAAGGAGAGAACTGTGGCGCCGGCGGGCGCCGCTTCAGCGACTTTCGGGGCGGGAGGGGTGGTGGCGGGTAGAGAGAGCAGGAGCCTATTTACATCCTATTTGTGGAATACCGCGGGAACGACCTGCTCTCCGTCCCTCTCCCGTCCCGCGACCAATCAAGCCGGGGTATTATATATATATATATAAGGTATAAAAAAAATAAAGATATATATATATATATATATATATATATATATATATATATATATATATATAACGTGCCCGCAAGTTCGGTGAACCGAAGTAGGTCACGCGGCTGAGCTAAATAAAACGAGAAGACCGGCGTGTTTGATATATGAACGATATAGACATACATACATACATACAGTTGTATATATATATATAGGGACACATACATAAAGTTAACAAGGCACAGCCCGTACACGAGAGTTAACAATGCGCGAAGTGTGCGAGGGAATTGGAGGAGGCCCCCGGAAAGAATACACGAGTAGGGGAGGGAGCCAGAGCACGATATAAAAGTCCGTTACAGCCTGTATATGTGTATAAAAGTACACACTCCCACGTCTGAAAGGGCGACACGGACGGACGGGCGTGTGGGGGGGGGGTTCAGGGAGGACGAGTTTTGATCGATAAATTAACCCGCGGCCACCGGCTCGCTTTGACTCGACGCGGAGGGAGAAGACCTGCCCCGCGTGTCTGCGCGCGCGCGCGCCTACGTGTCTTATAGTATAGAAGTTTTCTGCTCCCATACGCGACACATCCCGCCAATTTTCTACGTAATACGCGCCTGCCCTCGCCCCCCCCCTCGCCGTGTTTTCTACGCGTATGCGCGCGTACCTTACCGCGCGTCGGAATACCGTCTTGTCTCTGCCGTATTGAGCACGAGGGCGTCGAATTTGCGGGGCTCAACAGCCGGGACGACGAATGGATAGAGAACGTTCGAAGAGTACGGAAAGAGAGGGGGGATCGGGAGCTGCCCCTCGAATAGAGGTGGGATGAGAGGGGGATTAACGAGAATATCGAAAAGACCAGGATATATCTATCTATATATCTATATATATATATATATATAGGTAGTTGCCGGCTCGCGTGTACGGAAGCTCGTAAATGGCGCAAGAGCCGCAGGAGACTTGTTTGTAGGCCTCCATTTTTGGGCCCGCGTCAGCGCGCGGGACCGAATTTCTCTCGTCCGCCTATATATATATATATATATATATATATGAAGCATACATGCATGCATACACTTATACTCCTGCTATTCGAGAGCGAATTAAAAGTGAAATTCAGTCAGTGAAAGTAATATACAAATATATAATAATAATAATAATAATAATAATAATACAGTGGGCGTTTTCCGTGAAGATATCACGAATGGGGGGAGGGGAGGATAGAGGTCGCATTATCCAGTGAATTACAACCTTTATTTCAACAGCTCGCACCCGTGTGAGACAATAACGCCGCGCGCAGCTTTAAAGAGCACCGACCATTCTGCCCTCCCTCACTCCCCTCGCCGACGATCTTTTTTCTATCTCGCTCTTTTGCCTATCTTTTTATACATCGTGCATATATATATATATATATATATATATATATATATATATATATATATATATAATCTTTAATATTATCTATAGCTATGCCCGTACAAATGTTATTGGAAGCGAAAACTTACGGATTTGCCCACGTAGGCGACGTTCGTAGTCGACCGCGTACCGCTACCTATACATGCACACACACACACACACACACACACACACACACACATGCTCCTGTCGTGTGTGTGGTTGTGTATGCGCCTGTGCGTGTGTTGCGCGCGCGAGCGTACGTGTATGAGCGGGCGCGCATGTATTTATATCTGGGAGATTGACACTTTATTCGTGGCAAAAAGAATATAAAGTGGAAGAGGGGTGGGAGGGACCAGTGCCGCATTACCAACCCAGCGAGCGCGCGCCCGTTTTCTCAAATAGAAACTCGAAAGTTTGCGCAAGCGCGCCGTCGCGCATTTGCGAAACTATATAATATATATATATATACGAACCGAGGTAAGGAAAGAAGGAATGAAGGAAAGAAGAAAAAGTGATAAAAGTTAGCAGTCCTCCCTTCTCCACCTGCGGTATCATCACTTCCTTTATCGTTTGTCAAACTTTATTATATTTATAGATATGTAGCCGATTTCAGCGTACGCCGCTGAGAGACATGTTAGCGAAATAATAAAAAAAAAACAAAGAAGAAAATAGCCGCGACTGCTCTCCCTCACATCCATTTTTTTTCTCTCGCTTTTTCGCAGCTTCCCCATTGTGCAATTCCCAGCAGCGGGGAAAATCCAGGTCAATCGTCGCGAGCGACGAAATTCCCTGCTTTTGTGTGTGTCTCTCCTTCTGTCTGTCAGGTTCTCTCTCTCTCTCTCTCTCTCTCTCTCTCTCTCTCTCACTCCGTCTTTGTCTGCATGTATATGTGTGAGCGACGCGAGAGCCATCTCCGGGCATCCCCACCCCCTATCCATCGACGACCACGCGGCGTCCAGCTCGCGCAGCAGATCGTATACGCGCGTGTGGGTCTGTGTGCCTGTGTACCGTGCATGCGCGTATATATAGTAACAGCTCTCCGCATCGCGAGCCGAGACTGTCGGGAGCGAGAGAGAGAGAGAGTGAGCGAGCGCGAACAGGGGAAGGGGGGAAGACCGTGGAGGGGGGCGAGGTTGCGCAAGGCGAGCTCCGTTGCGAAAGGGGCCGTTTCGAGATTCGCTTAATCGCCGGGCCTTGGGGGCCTAGACCCACTTACTTGGATTGCGCGCGCACAGTAAGAGAGAGAGAGAGAGAGAGAGAGAGTGAGCGAGGAGGGAGGAGAGCGGACGAGCATAATAGCCGCGCGCGGAGTGCCTCGCGCCGCGCGCGTAACCCTTTTCCTTCCGCGCGCTCTCGCGTGGTGCGAGATATAGAGAGCCGCTGGCGCTGTTGCGAGTTGTTTTTTTTTCTCTTCTCCATTGTAATATACAGTGCGCGAGCCGTCTTTTTTCGGGCGGCTCTCGCGGTATTTTACGAAAGTTTACGAAAAAGATTTTTGTTTTTTTTTGCTTCTTTTTTTTGTTTTTTTTTTGTTTTTTTTTTTTTTTTTTAGAAACTTTTGAATACTTAGGAGTTTGAAAAATAGTAAAAGGACGAGAAATTCAACTATGTAGTAGATTTGCTTGAGGAAAATTCTATATATATATTCTATATTTTTATTGTCGTATTTAACGATATCTATATACTATCCATGAGTGTACACCTCTATGCGAAAAACAAAACAAATGAATGCTTGTGACGTGGTGTGCGTTACAAAAAGTAATGGTACTATTTTGAATTGTTCGAAACAGAAAATCACGAAATATTACTCTCGTTTCCCTCCTTACCTCTCTCACTCTCTCTCTCTCTCTCTCTCTCTCTCTCTCTTATTGAAATTTTCACATCTCAAACCGTATTAAAAACAAAGTCAATTGCAATAATAACAAAAATATAGAAAAAAATCATACTAAAAGTACCTAGTAATTCAGGCCTTGACGAAAAAATGAGTTTTTCTGTTTTCTCCTCTTCTTTCTTCTTTTTTTCCTTCTAGTTGTATAGCTATATCGGTTTCCCGGAAACTCATATATTTGCGTTACGCTCGGTTCTGCCCATATATATATATATATATATGCGAGGTGTGCGTGTTATACTAATATGTGTCTCGCTTTCGAAAACACGACGCGCGCCGATGGCCCGGCTAATTAAAATCTCTTCGGTGGGCCGTGCGTGCCTCGCGATCCGATGGAGGCGATCTCCCGACGCGAGATGTTAAACGAAGAAAAAAAAAAGGATGGAAAGCATGAAAAGCTCACGACAATATTCAGGGAGTCCGGCACGCGAGTTGCGTATTATTATAGCTTGTGTATAATTGAACTATGGTATATATATATATATATATATATATATATATATATATATATATATATATATAATGTGTGATCTGTAGAATTTTTTTCACCGTATTATTCCGTACGCACGCAACGCTTTTGGCCGGCGAACTCTAAATTTCTCTGTACACTTAATCGGAATGCGAGGAAACGAGGAAAAGAGCAGTTGACGAAGAAAGATCTGTATAAAAAAGAATAAATTTTAATGAAACCAGCTGTCGAGAATGCGATGGGAATTTTTTAGCCTGGTCGCCCTCTTGCGGTGAAAAATATAGAACTTTAGCGGGACGCGGCGTTTGTATCTGTATTGGCGCATGGGCCAAGTAATCGATAATGATAAATTCATTGGATTGTAAAAATGATTTCAAACAATTATATTATATCCAAAATGCTGTTCTACTTGTAAATCGTGCGAATTTTTTTTTAGATTCATCGAGAACATCAATTCTGTTGAGGACAGGCGACAAACAAGGACACCAGAGATTCATTGTCGAAACGTAGAACCAATCAATTTGATTAATTAAAGAAAAAGGCTTTTCTCATGATTTATCGCACAATCTCGAGAGAAATGTTTTAAATTCAGTAGCAGGTAAGGTTAGGTGAACTTGGAATTTTTCTCACAGTACAGCAATACGAGTCTGTTATCGCACGAATTATGACTTTATACAGCATAGAGAGGAAAAAAGAAATTCAACTTTATAATCAGTCGTCTTACGCTCTACGGCGATTTTCTCGCACCCCGCGCGCGTTTCGGTACAGTTATTGAGAAAAGAAAAATCTACTGAAATTGTCGCCCATTCGCGATCCCATTGGCTCGCCCGCCTATATTTAGAAGACTCGTAAGTTGCGTTCCCCCATCATTGCCTTTTTTCTTCTTCTTTTTTTTTTCTTCTTAAGCGCACGTTTCTCTCCCGGCATGCGGCTTCTTTTTTGCGTAAGCCCACCGGTAAATCTGTAATGGAGCGTTCGCGATGCGCGCGCGCGCGCGCGAGCGATTCGGATTGAGGCAAATGAAAGAAAAAAAAAAAACAGAAAATTGTTCCGATTAGGTAAAAGTTACTCGCACGTTTTGGATTTGGTAATGAGTTCGCCCCTTCCCCATAAAAATAGAAATAATTCTAAAAGTCCTTATTCTTCTTTTCTTGGTATAAACGGTATTGAAATGTTTCCTATTATTATTCCTGGATTGATTGAGTATATATAGGTGATCTAAATTTGACGAGAAAAAAATGGCTAAAATTTATTTTTATTTATTTCTTTTGCTATTCATGATTTTCCGATCTGTCCTGACTTTGGAATTTTGTATAACTATTTTTTTTAACAAGTTAAGCATAGTTCGATAAAATACCCGTACTTCTGTAGTTGTATATAATTTTTAACTAGCTAATTTTTCTAATATAAATTTTCGTTCTAAAATTATCGCCAGAAGAAAAAAATTAACGATAGGACTAATTGCACGATCAATAACGCGAAAAAACCATCGAAATCATAGGTGTCCTATATAATTTACAAAAAATCTCAAAAAATCCTGGGATCCAAATGTCTGACAAAATTGTTGGGGACGCGTGACTGTCTGTAACTTTATCCATTTTTGCCAGTACATAAATAATGAATCGCAATCGGCGTGAAAAGTGGACGACGAAACGGAGAGTGGATCTGTGCTGAGCGAGAAAGAGAGAGAGAGAGAGAGAGAGAGAGAGAGAGAGAGAGAGAGAGAGAGAGAGAGAGAGATCCTGCCTGTGTACACACACTTATTACATTACACCGGCATACATTTGGCCGCTGCGTGTGTCGTTACGGCGCGGGCGCCATCGACCCCCTCCCTCTCTCTCTCTCTCTCTCTCTCTCTCTCTCGTGCGGCGACCGATACTTATCTCTCCGTCTGCTTTTTTTTTTTGCTTTTAAACCGGCTCTTACGTCACGAAGATGCCGAAACGATGTCGAAAACACTTGGAAACGAAGCTCGATATATGCTTGTGCGCGAGCGCGCGTAAGTGTACGTAAAAAAAAAAAAAAACAAAAAAAAAAAAAAAAAAAGAAAATGAACCCCATGTAAAAATTAAGAAGGAACGCGATTCCGCCACGGAGTATTAAACTGCGCGAGGATGCGCGAGTGGCCGACTGCACCGACTGTATACGCATACGATACCTTGGGGGTGGGGTGGGGTGGGGGGCCAGCAACCATTCTATCTGCCTCTGCTCGACTTATCTACTGACGAAGATGTGTATTATGATATACGAGGGCGCGCATGGGATAAGGTAAGGGCTGTACAGCGCGTACGAAGGAATGTTGCGCGCGACGCTATCGCCGTCGGAGATCGACAGTCGGTATATTGTAGTGCGAGAGATCGGGCGGGCTGCTGCGAAGATTGTACGGTAGAATTTTGTTTTTTTTTTTTTTTTTTTTTTCAAAGGGAGAGGGCAGTCGGGGCGCATTTATCTCTCCATAGGATTTTTATCCATTTTCCGTTTGTACTCTTTTCCCATCAGTTCTCGTGCTTTCTTTTACTTTGGTTTTTGTAATTGTTTTTTCTCTCTCTCTTTTTTTTTACAGCCGTTAACGATAAGCAGATAGACCTGCGGTGAAGATATAACGTAGGTGTAATTGGTTACTGTTGGGACAAAAAGTTATGCCATACGTTCCCGCCTTGAATACGCAAAATTACACTATCCGGCGACGGGGGGACCAATTCCGCGATTACTATCGTAAGATCAAAGGTCCGGCGAACGGGGCGGATGAAAAAACATAGAATGTAGAAGAAAGTATTTTCAAAACGTCGCTTTTTACGTGCGTGGCAAGCGATTTTTATATATATATATTGCATAATTAATAATAAATAACGTTTAAAGTTTAAGATATTGATACGACTTATTATATTAATATTAATTTATCTAAGCAAGAAAAAACAAATGAACGCAAAATATACGCGCATGGGATGAAAAATTTATGCGCGAAAAATTAACATTCATAGCAAATAATTATTCTCGAGATTTAGATAGATAGATGGATATAATACACAGGAGGCATAGAATAAGAGAAATCGAAGATCTCGTTATATATATATATATATATATATATATATATATATATATATATGCAGAGGACTGTATTATACTTATTATATATCCATGCATACATATATGTATAAACACACACACACACGGGCGCGCGTGCGCGCACACACACGTACACATAGAAACATACGTAAGCGAACATTTTTCGTGTCAAGGACGCGCCGTCTCAAGGTTGTGAAAAGTAAAGCGCGAGCGCGCGCGCGCGAGACCACCCAAGGACGTATTGGCTTTTATGAGAAAAGCATGATCCATCGGTTTCTCTTCTTTGCCGCCCCCTACCCGCCCTCCCTCCCCCCACCATCGCCATCTGCCCCACCCACCACCGTTCGCCGAATGGTGGATAATAATCGAGATGGGTTTTTCTCCGTCCGTGCACTGACGTCTTTTTCCCTTTTTCGCAAAAACTGATTGGCGATTGTCGTTTCACTATATATATATATATATATATATATATATATATATATATATATATATATATATATATATAGACATCGGAGCTAAAAATAATCTATATCGGCGTCTCCCGCAAATAATGAAAAAGTCGATCGGTGGTAAACAGCTTATTTATCCCTTCAATCGGCGGATTTTTTTTTTGTTTCTTTTTTTTTTTTAATTACTACGAATCGCACACGTGGCCCCTGCGTCGGAGTAAGCTGCACTCCGCGTCCCTTCAAAATTACAACGCGCGTATCGCAAGGCTTGGGATGGGGCCCGCGTGTCGCCGAGCGTCTCCGTACGTACTGACAAGCGAGCGATTATTCATTAAAGGGACGCGCGTCTCAGTCCCAGACGAGCCTTCGTCGAATCCCTTCGCTGCATCGTCGTACGGAGCGTTCTCTCGTGCGCACGCGACCACCCGGGCGAATTGACGGCGTGGAGAGTACATTGCGAGGGGTGGGGGGGGGGGGAGAGGGGAGCTGCTCTTAATTTATTTTAATCCTGGAAATTCAGTCGGCTTGATAGTGATACAGAGAATTGTTACGCCGACGCGGCAATAATAAGAACAAAAAAAAAAAAAAAAGTTTCTTCGTGTCCATTTACTTCTTAGACGTGTGAATGAATATGTACGTATTTTTTTATTGTTGTTTTTTGATTTTTATACATAGTTATCTTTATTTTTTTTTAATACTATTTAAATAAAAACGCAGTTTACTTCACTGAAATTTTTCGCGGTTCGTTTCTAAGGAATTCTTGACGAAGATCCTTCCCAAATTACGTGACGCGACTCTTAAATCTGTTTTAATCCCGTATCGTCGCCGGAAAATTTACACGTTCGAGTCATTTACATTTAAAAAGAAAAGGCTAGACACGTCGTAATAAGCAACATTCTTTACCCTAAATCTTTTAATCATCCCTTACGAATAATCGAAACTATTTTCTCTTGAACAGTACGCAGATGTCAAAGTTACTTCATACGTCGGATTTCGTGTACGATTTCAAAATAAATTCGTCTGTTTTCGATCTCAACCGCGATTTTCGCGATGCCTCCGGCTGGAATTCAACTGGGAGCTCGATTCTTATCATCTCAAACGTTCGTTTGCGCGTTTTTCTCTGTCGAAAAAGCAAAATCGAATTCATTCGGAATATTTCGCAGAATTACCATTATTTCTCGGGGCCAATTTCACGATACAATTACAGGCCAAAACGGGCCAAACAATGAAGTTTGAATGAAGTTGCCGCCCATGTCGCGTATATAGATATGTAAGTGCGAACCGACGCGCATCGGGAACGAGCAACCAAAAGCCAAAACCCAAAGCAGCAGTCGTACGATTTTGTCCCACGACGTTGTTACGTCGCCCGATGCCGTTTCTCCGTATTATTATATTGACCAACTTTCCAAAGAGTCCCGGGCAAAACGCGGGACGAGGGACGACGACGACGCTTCGAAAACGGTTTCGCCGCCGCGGCGCTCCGATTTTTATTGCCTAATTGGGCCACGCGGGCGCGCGCGCGCGCGCGTACTACTCGCGTTCCGAGCCGAGATGGCGCTTGTGCAACCTTCGACGTGACCGCCCGAGCGCGAGCCGCGTCGTCGCGTACCTAAAAAGATTTTCCGAGATTTCCAAATTTGTGCCGCTCATGGGGTTTCTGGCGGCGGGAGAGAGAGGGACACACACACACACACACACACACACACACACACACACACACATATTTGCCGAGAGCGATCACTTGCTCACGACTGGTTTCCGCAACGATCGCGCGATTACTGAAATAATTCTTTCTGCCTCCTTACCTCCCTAATATAACCATAACATATCACCCGAAGCGGTTTATACGGAGGAACGAAGAGAGAAGGAGAGAGAGAGAGAGAGAGAGAGAGAGAGAGAGATAACAGTCGGTTTACACATCGTGAAAAAGGGGGCCACTGTCTGTTTAACCCGAGAGCGCTCTAAATAAATTCCGGGTATAAGTATATTATGTAAGTAATAACATCGGCTCCGTGCCCAAGCCGATTCAGAATTCATTAATATATATATATATATAAGAAGTGCGCGCACGAGATATTAAATATTACGCCGGAGAAAGTCAATCGGAGATACATTAAAGATTATATCGTGGGTCGAGTCGGCGGGCAGTGGCGGCTCCTTTCTGAAGCGCGACATTTAAGGGAGAAATTTTGTTTTTTTTTTTTTATGCGCAACGCTATCCGCGCACGCCACAAAGCTAACGCGCTGCTATATACATAGGATACACGACGACGTCGACTAGCCTCTGTACATATGCACGTAGTCCGCCGTGTTTTCGAATGCTATTTAACTACACGCGCCCTGATACTTTAGAGCCGAATGGGGGAGGGGGGGGATATGAAATTCGATATCGAGGCGACTAAATATTGGTATAATGGCGAATAAAACGAGAATGCTCGGGCCAGCGGGATTTGTCGATCTCGTTTTCGTCGTACTCGATGCCTCGGTAACGGCGGCGCGCAAAATTCTCATACAGATTTTTTTTTTCAAACCCTTCGTCGTGCCGAATCATGTGTGCCTTCTTTCGCTCTCTCGCTCTCTTTTTTCTTTATACCTACGCTTATTTACAAAAGACAGGTTAATCTCTTCGACATTCATATTAATAATAAATTTACAATCCTACGCAATTCTACCTCGTTTTGCATATTATCTATAGTGGACCGAGCTATTTTCATTATTTTTATTTCGTAAAATTAATTGATTTCTCATTTAGGTTTTTTTTTTTACTTTCTAGCTAATAAAACGATGGAATGAACGGAGCCTTGGAATTTTAGCAGAGCGACGAGGCGATTGAAATTTTGAGAAAATTACAGGGATTAAATAAAAGTAAAATTTCTTAGCCGAATAGGTGAGAGCTCGGTGAGCTCGAAACGTTTCGAGCTTTTCAGCGTTCTGCGTGAAAAGGCTCCGTCATAGACCGGCAACGGAACGGTCTTCGTCGCTCTTTCTCTCTTCTACAAACATATACTTATATATGTGTATAAAATACGTCTATCGCCGTGTCTCGAGAATTAGATAGATAGATAGATAGATAGATAGATAGATAGATAGATAGATAGATAGAGAGAGAGAGAGAGAGAGAGAGATCAAATTTGGTACTGCTGACCTCAATTAATAAGCCCCTCCGCTTTCATAACGCAAATGTACGCGCATGTGTGTGTGTACACACACGCGGGCGCGCGTATAGAATCAGTCGCACGGGGACGAATAATAATTTCGCAACGGTGCACGAATCGCTTCACGAGTTGGGCATCTATATATGCACACATAATATGCAAATTAACGTGCGTATATTTACACACACACACACACACACAAACACACACACACACACACACACACACACACAGAGCGTCATCGAGCGAATAACGCGCGTTCGACACATAAATTTCGCGCGCCACTGCGCTCGCAGAGCGCGGGCTGTAGCGCGACATACACGCCGCCGCGCCCGAAATCGAAAACGCCGCGCGCCGCGCCGCGCCGGCTCGCCGTGCAGCGCGCGCGAGCGCGAAAGTGCAACGCGCAGTATGTTCTAATTCTCTCTCTCTCTCTCTCTCTCTCTCTCTCTCTTCTCTCTCTATCGCTTCATACGAACACCACGTTGCCGGTGCGCGCGAGTGCGAGAGAGAGGAATGGCGAGTGGGAGGGGGAGGGGGGAGGGACGCAGAGAGTGAACGGGAGCGAGAACGCGAGAATGTAATCTGCGTGTGCTCGGGCGTGTTGTGGCCGCGATTATAACGTAACTCCGATGTGGAGCGCGCGCGCTCTCCTCGCGGCGAGGGGGGGGGGCGGCAGGCGAGCGAGAGAGAAAGAGAAAGAGGGGGCACGAGGGGGAATTACGTAACCCCGACAGAATAATTGGTTTTGTTGTGGTGGCGAGTTTTCTCTTTCTTTATTATTATAACGGGCACTTTTCTTTCTTCCTTTCTTTATCTCTCTATCTCTCTCTCTCTCTCTCTCTCTCTGTCTCTCTTATTTTCTTTCTCTCTATCTCTCTCATTCTGCCCATGTCTTCTTTATTATTCTTTTTTTACAAGACTTTTGCGCGCTTTTTATGCGCCCTATTATTTCTCGGATTGCTTTCGATTTCGATTTTCAACGCGATTTTCGAGAGGGAAAGCAGGTGAGAGAGAGAGAGAGGGAGTGAGGTAGAAAGAGAGAGAGAGAAAGAGAGAGAGAGAGAGAGACAGAGAGAGAGAGAGAGAGAGAGAGGAGAGAGAGAGAGAGAGAGAGATTAATATGTTTTATTCCATGATAAACCGAATTAAGATTATAGATGACAACAAAACTATATACATTTATATCGAATATTATCGTTCGATCGTATCGATGAGCCGAGGATCTTTGATAGATCAATTTTAATCTATTAGAAGAGGTGGGAGTCTAATAATGTCAAGGGTAATTTTATTTGTTTAGCCTACTGCTCTACAATTGGACACTGTCATTGTTTTCTTTACAAAGCTCTCAATCGTAATTAATCAAATCAATATAAATAGATGAGCTTATTCCTTTTTTTTTTTTTTATTAATTAGAAAATCTCTCAGCTTATAATCATAAAAATATCATTCGAATGCCTATAATACACACGAACACACACACGCGCGCGCGCGCGCGCAGTGAAAAACGCCTATATAGAGAGAAGAGCGCGTTGTGCTTTATAAACGTCACGATGTTACATCGTCGCTGCGGTGGCTTATCTCCTCGATATAATACATCTTAATTAATAATTATTCACTCGCAGCGTTTCTTATTGCAAAAAATAAGGGATAATAAAGAAAGTAGGTGGGTGGGGGGGGGAGAAAGAGGAGATGGAGAAGGAGGGACACGAATTAAGGCAAATTGCACGCTGAACAATAATAAATATATATTACATTATGCGCTCTCATGTCTCGCTCGGCCGTGTGTCTTTATATAACCAAGACTTAATATTATACAAAAAGAGAGGAAAAAAATAAAATAAAAAGGGAGCACGGTGTGACGTGAGAGGGAGGGAGGGAGGGAGGGAGAGAGAGAGAGAAAGAGAGAAATAACGAGCTCCCAGAATTAAAAGTCGTGAGAAACGCGCACGAGCGCGCGAGACGCGGCGGGCCGAAAAAACGAGAAGTACATTACTGAAGAGAAAAAAAACCGGCACCAGGACGAGGAAAAAGATACGGACGGATTGGCGAGAAAGAAAGAAAGAGAGGTAGAGAGAGAGAGATAGAGAGAGTGAGAAAGAGAGAGAGAGGGAAAGCGAAACTGAATGAAGCTACCGGCGCGGGTGAGCGCGATGGCCCTCTCGTATATGTGTCAGATACCCGTGGTTGTTTTTGTAAAGCCATATAGACATATAGACCTTCGCATCGATGCTGCGCGATGTACTTTTAGACCGGTGTGGGCAGCAGAGTGCCTGTTCTATGAGTTTTCGCGATCTCTAAAAAGACGCCTCTCCCGCGCACGCTAGGTGTGAGAGAGTGAGAGAGAGAGAAAGAGAGGGAGGCATTGAATATTTTTTTTTATTCTTTTACTTTTTGAGAGACTAAATGTATAAAAATATAGCGGGTTGATTTTTTTTGTATTTTGACGCGATATTTTTTTTTCACGACTTTCGGTTTCGAGCGCAATGTCAGAAGACTAGTCGGAACTGTTTTCATTATGCTTATAATGTATGTAGGTTAGAAACAGAGAGTAAGAGTGAGAGTAGAGCGAGAGTGAGAGTGAGATTTAAAGTGTGAGAGTGTGTGCGCGCGCGCGCGTGTGTGTGAAGAGAGAGAGAGAGAGAGAAGAGAGAGAGTTTAGCATAATAAAGATTATACATGAATCGCGAACATAAGAAAAAATGCTAGAGTAAAGTGCCTTAAATATTTAATTCAATTTCATTTGTAAAAACCTTTCCAAAAGAAAACGATAAAATAAAATAAAACATAAATTCCGTTGCATGTAAAAAAGTAACCTAAAATTCTGTATGAAGTTCACTACCTTTACAGTTATAAAACAATGTATTTATATATATGTATCAGAACGGTTAATTTTAGCTCAATTCAAATTTTTAACCGTCAAGAACGCGCCTCGTCTTTATTTTATTATAGTAAAAATAATTGGGTCATTTAAATAAGATGTCTTAAAAACATTGCATTAATATACAAAACAATCCATTGCTTTTTCCGATAACGCGATTGCAAATGTAGAAAACACGGTTTATATATAGAGTTCTCTCTCTCTCTCTCTAATTCGCAGTTTGCATACTACAAGGCGCTTCGCGTTTCAAAACTTCGGGTCTATACATATATAGCCGTATAAGTAATAAAATATCACCTCCGCCCCCCCTCTCTCTCTCTCACTCTCTCTCTCTTTTTCCCTCCCTCCACTTCTACACCTCCGCGACGGATTACGAATTTATTTCGTGGATATTTTCACTTTTATATAATGTGTCCCGCAGCTTTCGATATTCACTGGAACGCGAGATTTTACGAGTTGATAAAAATTTGGAGGTAAACGGGAGGAGGTGAAGAAACGAAAATCGAGGCCGTCTCTTGCCGCGACGCGCTTCGCGTTTATTTGTATTTTGCTGTTGTTGTTGTTGTTGTTTTTTTTTTTTAATTGAACGGTCGTTTTTGAAAACTATTAATATATTATAATTTTTGTCGATTGATATACGACGTCGCTCTTTATCTTTTCGATTAATTTTCACTCTCTATCCTTTAATCATGTCGTTAGAATACCCGGTACTTTTCACGCCACCATCCAATAAGCACGAGAGCTCTACATTTTGTAATCTGTATATAAACAATGGCTATATAGCCTACGCTCGGCCGACCGTTAAATACGCTACATTTTTCTTTCTACCCGCCACTTTATAATACGTGTAATGCAATATCGACGCGCGTTATCGATGCCCGCGCTGAATTATTATTGTTTATTTCTTCTTTCCTCCTCTCTACCCACTCCCCCTCCCCTACCCGCGGGTGGCGTTCTCGATGCAACATTACTTGACGCGCGCCCGAGCGAAAGCGAGAGATCCGCGAGTATTCGAGGGCGCCGCCTCTGACGCACGCACGCACGTGACGGCGGAAAAAGGAAAAATCCTTATCGGCGCACGTCCCAATCCTCGAGTATAACCCCGTCCCTTTCAAAAGAAGAAGAAGAAAAAAGAAAAAAAAAAACAACAACAACAACAACAACAAACAAACAAAAGGGCCGACGAACGAAAAAGCAAGCTCAATACAAGGGGGCGTCACTGACCTTCGAGCTTCATCCCGACCTCGAGGCACTTCTGGAACCTGCAGAACGGGCACCTCTTCCTCTGCGTCTTGTCGATGTGGCAGCTGCGCTCGGCCACGCACGTGTACACCTTCTTGTTCTGCACGGTGCGCTTGAAGAAGCCCTTGCACGACTCGCAGGTGAGGAGGCCGTAGTGATAGCCGGATACCTTGTCACCGCACACCGGGCACAGCTCCTCGATCACGTCCTTGGTGTCGGGGAAGTCGGGCGGTCCCGGTATCGAGCCGGTGACGACGCCCACCCCGACCTGCTGATGATGGCCCGGCGCCGAGGAGGCGACCGCGGAGCCGCCGCCGGCCCCGAGGCCGGGATGACCGCACATCGCGCCGCCCCCGCCACCGGCGCCGCCGCCGAGGGGGCCGAGGCCCCCGCCGTTGGCGGCGCTGCCGTTCCCGTTGCTGCTGCTGCTCGCGTTGGGATTGCTGCCGTTGCTGCTGCTGCTGCTGCTGCTGGCGCCGTTCCCGTAGCCCGGGTGATGGTGCTCGAGGCCCGAGCCGGTGGCGCCGTTACCGTTGCTCCCGTGGTTATTGTTGTTGTTGTTGTTGTTGTTGTTGCTGTTGCTGCTGTTGTTGTTGTTGTTGTTGTTGTGGCCGCCACCGCCGCCTCCGCCGCCTCCGCCGCCGCCGCCGCCTCCGCCACCTGTCGGCGAGAAGAGACACGTGTACACCTTCTTGCTGCTGCAGGGCGAGTTGTTGCGCTTGAAGAAGCCCTTGCAGGACTCGCAGGTGAGGAGGCCGTACTGGTAGCCGGACATTTTGTCGCCGCACATTGGGCAGCGCTCGTCGAGGCTCGTCGCGTCGAAGAACGCGGCCTCGAAGCCGGACATGCTGCCGGCGCTGCTCGCGCTCTGGTTCGACTGGCTACCGCCGCCTCCTCCCCCGCCGCCGCCCTGCTGCTGGGACTGGGGCGGGTGGCACATGCTGGACGCGGGACTGGGGGTGACGCAGTTCCCGTAGGGCGAGGGGCTGTACTGGTGGGACTGGGACTGGGACTGCTGCTGCTGCTGGGAGTTGGCGCCGCCGCCGCCGCCGCCGCCACCGGCGCCCTGGGGACTGTTCTGGGGGCTCAGGTGGAACGGCGACATGTTCAGGGATATGAGGCCCGAGTGCTGCTCCATCTCCAATAACATATCAGCCGCCTATAGGCTGGATGGATGGGCCGGCTGCGGGGACACGACGGGAGGTCGCTGCTGTTCCTGCTTCTGCTGCTGCTGCTGCTGCTGCTGCTGCTGCTGCTACCGCCGCCGTTAAGGCTGTCGGTGGTGTCGCTGTTGCCGCACCCCTTTGGGGCAACATGCAGGCCGGGCGATTTAGGGGCGGGGGGAGGGGGATTGTTATCAATTAAGACCGGCGTCACGCGGGTGGGTTGGGATTTATCGCGGTAATGGGGGAGTAAGGAGCACGTCTCACTGGTTTGGCTACACAAAGCTGGACGAACACAAGTAATGCGAGCGCGTCCGAAGCATTATTCGAGCTCTATGATGTATTTGATGTATAATTAATCACTGGGAGGAGGCTTTTTATTTTCCGATGGGAGGAACGAGTAGCACGAGTTCACCGTGACACACTTGAGACCCTTATGTGTTTTTCTATCTACCTCTCGTTCTCTCTCTCTCTCTCTCTCTCTCTTTCTCTCTCCACTCCCTTATCTCGTAGACGAAAGGACGAGAAATCTATATCTGTACGTAGAGAACCGGCTGATGCACTATCGAGATAATCCCGCTTGGGCCGGATTTATCACACACAGAAAAAAAGGAAGTAATCCCGGAGCCACACGTGATGATGATGATGATGATGAATCAAAAGAATAAGAAAAAAAAAAACCAAAAACAACGGTGAAAAAAAAAGAAAAAAGCAAACAAAAAAGAAAAACAGGCAACTAAAAAAACACTTTTGCCCGCTTATTTATGTGCAGATCACTGTATTACACATAAATAAATCAACGCGATTCTGTCGCGCGCACTGCTTGTCCACGACACGGCGTTTATTTTTTTCGCTCTCTCTTTATCGTAAATTTTTCTTTCCCGTTTTATTTATTATTTTTTTTTTTTTTTGAAAAAAAAAATAAAATACACGTATATTATTATGTACTTTGGATTTTCTCGTCTTTCCTCAAACGACTCTCCGTGCAATGATCGTCGTAGGAGCTCCGTGTCCAGGCATCCGCACCGAACGCGCGCGCACGCGTGCGTGTCAAAAACACGACTAAAACTCGCGGTCGACTCGGCTCGCGGGCGTCTCTCACTCTCTCGTGCGCGCTCGCTCTCGCGCGGGCGCACGCGCTCCGCGGGAGGGGGCGAGAAGTAGGAGGAGGAGGAGGAGGAGGAGGAGGCGGCTCCCCCCAAAATGGGGGAAAAAAAGAGAACAGAGAGAAAAAATCCGGCGCGTCCCTCTACGACGGTAGTGGTGGTGGCGGTATAAGTTCTGCACACGGGCGTGCTCGCTCGCTCTCTCTCTCTCTCTCTCACTCTCTCCACGTCTCTTTTTCGCTCCCTCTCTCGCGCGCGCGCCGGGACCCGACCGACGACTCGACGGCACGACTGTCGGCGTGCCACTAGCGGCGCTCTCGCTCGCTCGCGCCTCCGCGCGTATATAGTCCGTGTACTCCGTCCGTCCTCCCTCTCTCTCTCTCTCTCGCTCTCGCCCTCTCGCGCGTGCTCGCTCGCTCGATCGCTCGCCTCTCTCTCTCTCTCGCGCGGCTGCTCCCCGCCCCCGCGCTGCGTCCCGACGAAGGGCTCGGCCGACCGTGCGCGCGCACTGGAGAAAGAGAGCGAGAGCCACGGCGTGCTCTCTCTCCCTCCAGCCGCCGACGTCCCCACCCTTCCTTCCTTCCGTCCTTATCTCCCTCCACCGCCCGTAGCCGCGCGCGCTGCTCGCTCGCACGTACACATAATCGCGTGCGTGTATACGCGACACACGCTCTCCCGGCGTACGGCGGTACGGAATACAGATGTACACACCCCCGCAATGCCGGGCGCCGTTTAACACGCGCAGACGTAGATGCACATCGATGCACAGCGCGCCGATCGGTGACGATGGCTCTCGGGGTGGGACCGTTTTTTTTTTTTTTTTTTTTTGTTTTGTATTTTTTCCATCCACGCTCCACTATCGGCGTACGTACGGCCCTAAAATAATTCATAAAAATCGGCGTGATCGAAGGGACGAGACGCGGGGGGGGGGAGGATTTCATCAACCAGCCCCCCTCCCACCCACCCCCTCCAAGGGCTATAATGAATCAAAGAAACGCGCTCGCGCAAAAACGCAACCGCGCGCGGCCCGGCTGATATAACTGCCAATATCGCATATGCATTAGCGCGCGGTACGACTGCGCGAGGCGGCGGCTGTATTGGTGCGTGGCGGAGGCCCGCGACGTATATAAAATAGATATATGTACGATACGTATATATATATATATATATATATATATATATATATATATATATATATAAGTGAAAGTGATTCGGGCGCGCATGCGAGCCGTGCGCGCACACACCAGGTGCTGTACCCGTGCAGAGAGTGAGAGAGAGAGAGGGGGGGGAGATGGATAGACGTGTATTCACTTGTAATGATGGGGTAGAAAATGAGGATAATGAGTTATATTTTTCAAAGGAGACGCGTTCGAAATTCCATTAAACGTATTTAAGTAGGCGAGAGTCGCTCTTATCGATATCGCGGATAGTTTATTAACGCAGCAGAGCATAAAGTATTATCGTATAACTTGTAAGTTACAACAAAGTATAAATAAAAGCTAAACGTACGAGCCCAAGAGAGCGCAAATCGCGCATCTATCCGTCAATGAAGAGAGGGAGCGAGGCAGAAAGAGAGAGAGAGAGAGAGAGAGAGAGAGAGAGAGCAGTCGTAGTAGTAGTAGTGGTGGTGGCGATGGTGGTGGTGCGGCGGCGGCAGCGGCGAGCGACGGCGCGCCGATAAGAGAAAGAGAGAGTGAACGCGGTGGAAACGTCGTCGGGGAGGGGAGCGCGGGTGCTGCAGCGGAGCGACGGTCGGCGAGGCGGAGCGGAGGAGGGGGGGCGAGGGGCGGCGGGAGGAAGGGGGGGGGGCCGCGCGCGCGCCCGCCGGTGGGGTTGACCTACTTACGGAACCAGGTCTATGTCGGCGCGCGGCAGAACTATTGTCCGCGGCGCGCCGGAGCCCCCGCGTGCGTGCGCGGCGCTCGCCCCGTGTATGCGTAATCCGTACACGTGTGTATATATATATATATATATATATATATATATATATATATATATATATATGTATGTATGTATATATCAGGCAAATATGCGCTGTAGCCGCATGTGTATGTACATGCATGTGTGCTGCCGACGATATAAGATACACGGACGGCTTTTTGTGTAAGCGATGTCGATGCCGATGATGATGATGACGACGACGACGACGACGACGACGATCGAGGGGAATCCAGCGAGAGTGAAAGAGAGAGAGAGAGAGAGAGAGAGAGAGAGAGAGAGAGAGGGAACGAACCTATGTGCACGTAACAACGTGCGCGTAAGAGGTTCTGTTAAATACAAATCCCCGATGTAAGCGTGTGCCTCGCTCTCGAAAGTCGCGTTGAAAATAATGCGCGTTTATGAGTACTACAGACGTGTATGTATGCTGTGAGTATGTGTGTATGGATTATGCATGAATGCATGTATGCATGAATGTATAGATGTATGCATGTATGTACGTATGTACGTACGTGTACATACAGTGAAGGTATGCCTTGCATAGTGAGCTTGAGCATGATGACGATGATAATGGCGCGATGCGCGCCCTGAGGAGGGGCGGGCGCACGCTTCAGATACCGGCACATGTTTGTATTATGTGCTTTTATTTCTTTCATATAGATATAAATATACGCACGCAGTGAAATAGAAATTCTTATTTGGTCATTAAAAGCAGATCGGAGATTATATACATCTATATATATATATATATATATATATATATATATCTATATATATATATATATATATATATATATATATCGTGTGCGTGTAAATATATATTATATTATTATAGACAAATATATATAATATAAATAAATGTTTTTTCTTCGAGTTGACGCGAAAAAATGAAATCAAGAATGATTGATGAGATAAAGGCTAAAATTACCACGTCGCGTGCGTAAATCGCAGATTGCACGATCTGGAATTTTGCGGAATGGTTCCTTTTTCCAGGTCAACCTCGCCCCCGAACAATTCGGCCAATTAAATCGCCACCGAATCCGCATCGTTCCCTCGACTAGAGCGGTATAAAGAATCTTGGAAAAGCTCGGAGCAGCCGTTCCAAGTTTCTCGAACAATAAGAAATTCCAATACAACTAGATTTTTGCGTATAGTCCACGTGGGTAGGTCCACGTGGACATGCCGTTCGAACTACAAACTCAAAGACAAAGCGAAAGGTTGAATTATCGAAGGGTTGATGTATTTGATTGGAACGGGCTGCTTGGCTATTGGTTTCGATGCGAACGGTTGGAGGGACGTTGGTAGGACAATCGGATGGCTCGTTCATGACGCTGTGAACAGTCCATGTGTACCAACCAAAAAAAAAAAAAAAACAACAAAATTTTCAAGCATCCGTGATGTACCCCATTCTAACCGCAAAAACAGGACGAAAATCGTGATAATTATAAGTAATTAGTTGACTTGTTATTTTTTTGGCAATCGTGAAATTGGCATAGAATTTTATTCATTCCGAATGGTCTTTACAATAATCTCCTGCGCGAGGTCAAAGCAGACTTCCTCGGATTCATTCGTTTTTCCAAGCGTCGAACTCGCAGCAACGTATTCGAATGGGAACTGAAAAACAACCGGCACCATTCAGTTCCGAGCCCGTGGTCAATTGTGTATATATTGGGGCAAAAGGAGTTCGAGGGGCGGGGAATCGATACCTTTGACTTTATCCCCGTCTCTGTATATAATGAAAGGGCTGATTGTTCTGCCTTGTGTTTCCACAGGTAATCCGGTTGTCTACGTCGATTCCTATCATCTTCTGGCATTCGTGGATTTTGATTTTCGTTCATAGTTTTAATCAAGAAATTTATCATAGGTGGTTTTATAATAAAAAGAAAGCTCTGTTCAAATGGCAATTTACTTTATTCTCGGTATAGGACGCATAATATACGATTAGAAAAAAATAAAAATAAAAATTAAAAGAATACCATCGAAATACGAAATTTTACGATAGATAAAATTGATTTTGTATTGTTGCGGTAGATGTACGCAATTCTGTTACAATGGCGAAAAGCTGACTCTAAAATCGCCTTAAAGAATAGTTTTACGAAAATTCGGAATTTGCCAAGAATCGACACGAAAAATTCCTACGCACGAGAACGATCGCAACTCTTAATTATTATCCATACTTTAAACTTTACATATAAAGAAGAAGAAGAAGAAGAAAAAGCCCAAAAGTAGAATGTATGTAATTTAGCGTAAATCCCAGTGATAAATATTACAATGGATCATTGTAATCGGCCATTATACTATATATACACGCGGAGGTGGCAGCGTCGAGGGATGAGAACGAGGATGAGACGAGGATGAGAGAAAGAACCGTAGAAGCCTCTACGCTTAACGGCATAGATTCAAGCGCCGGGAATCGTGGAATATAATTAAATACATCGGAAAATCTCTCTCTCTCTCTCTCTCTCTCTCTCTCTCTCTCTCTCTCTCGCTATGTGTGAGTGTGCGCATATATTGATATTCTTTCCTACGAGACGAATAGAACACAATCCCTGTTCTCGATCGAGAGCAACGAATCATTAGATTCGAGAAAAGAGCTCCCTAAAAAAGTAAATAAATAATAACGAGTTCACTTTGAATTAAAAGAAGAAAAACAATTTCAAAAATTTAATTGCGACCGATATAGGCACGTGTGGAGAAGTTGAAAATAGGAAATAATAACGAAGAGAGATGGGCTTTTGGGTAAAACGACGGCAGGTGTATCGATTTACGCCTGTTTATATAGAAATTCCTTGTTTTAAACTTTCATTTTTTAGGAAAACTGTCATTTGTTGCGGTATCAGGAACGGAGAGGGCTAAAGGCTCGATTCTCTGGCTTATGTTTTACATCGCTTGAAACTCATTATCGCGACTTGAAAGCGATCGTTCGGTCGTGGATGTGTAAAAATTGAATTTTTCACTAATGCGAGACAATCCTGTCTTCGCCCCTTCCCCACCACTCCGTTTCACCGTGGGTCAGTGTTTGCTATTGATACGGCTGTACATTGGTATCGAATATTCAATACATATATAACATACAAAACAACATATAACACCACAACATCGTGGCAAAAGGCAAATTCAACGTCCCATTGGACACGTGTTTGTTGCTTAAACAGTCTTTACGACAAAAATCATTGCTGTACGTTTAATTGTTTTTCTTCCCCCCTTTTAACGTCTCGCGATATTTAATACATTACGTCGAGTTATCCGAGAGATAAAAAAACATCGGGACGAGATAGCATTGAAAAGCGCGAAATGTATAAAAGCTTATTAAATAGGCCAAGAAGAGAGAGAGAGAGAGAGAGAGAGAGAGAGAGAGAACACCGAATCGCGATAATCCGCGGACGCCTTAATCGTATACGTGTCTCGATGCGGAAAACGGAAAAGCAATAAGAAAATTCCGTTTATCGACATAGTTTCACTTCCGACTCCGATTATACGCGCGCGTTACATTCAATTCGAATACCCGCCCAATAGGCGCAAATCCACCGATTTTCGCGAGCGCTCGCCACCCCCCCCCCTCCCTAACTCTCTGCTCTCGATTGCGTCGAATTGTAGGAACGGGTCGGCACGGCCCAGCTGTCGGCCTAGATTCCATCCGTGAAAACTTGGCCAAAAGGAGCGCGCGCTTCGCCGCCGTTCTCGGCCAGGTCCCGTCGCGGTTTAACGCTCGATTCGAAATGTTTCCCCGAGCATTGCGCTTATATGCGCGTTCGGACAATTGCATTTCGCAATCGACGGTATTATTGTATAACGCGCGGTCTCGTTCGACGTCCCTCGTCGCAATTAACGTTATAAGATAGAGCAATTCTGGATTCACAAAATAAGTTTGCTCAAATTTTGGGCCGACAAACTTTACGGAATTTTTGGGGGGGGGGGGTTTGTTGTCGTTGTCGTTGTCGTTGTTGTAAATCAGTAAATAGAGAATGTACGTATTTTTCGCGCAATATATACAGGTATATATTGCGGGATATTATATATACAAATGGATGAATTCAAAATTTTTTCGGTTTTCATTAATCACAATTTTTTTTCCTACGAGAACGAGAACACAGCTGCACGGTGACGAAACAAAAAAACCGTATACGCACCCCGTACAGCAGTGCCGATCACCCAAAAGGCGCGCTGATTTACTCGTTTTTCCTTTCTGCGTAAGTAAACGCGAAACACGGGATGATCGCGCTTGATACGAAAATGTACAAAGAACGCGCGCGCGCGTGGCCAGTGTGTAATTTCTGAAATCGCGGCAGTAAAGTTAAAAAAAAAATAAACAGAAGAAAAAAACCTCCATCGATTCTCAAAGTAAAGGGGGAGGGGCTATAAATTTTTATCCCTCGTAAACCCTTCTGTCCCTCCACCGGCTTGAAAAACGGAAAAAGGAAGAAGAAAAAATACCGGATCGAGAAAATTCGAGCGTGGCGGCATTAAAGTACTCTTTATAGCTAGTGGGTACGCTGTCGACTCTACCACGATCGCCCCCCCCCCTTGAATCCCTAAAAATTGCTGGAAAATTAAAAAAAAAAAACAACTACGCGGTTCGATCGTTCTAAATAAAAAAAAAAAAAACAAAAAAAAAACAGAAAACAAACTTGACGGAACGTCTATTTTTTTGCACGGGACTATGCGACGACGACGGCTACTACACTACTCGACACTACGCTACTACTACTACTATTACTGCTACTACTACTAAACTACGAAGGAGGCGCGCTCATCGAACGCGCATACGCGCAGCTAGCTATACAGCTTGGAAAATTCAGAGAAGGAGCAGATACAGGGGGTGAGAGGCGAAATTTCGTCGAAGAGAACCGACTTCTATATATATATATAGGACCAGGGAACGAAAGCGAGAGTGCGCGCATAAATGCTGCCGCTGCGCGGCGCTGAGGAAAAAATACGAACCAGAAAATATACCTATATACAGCGAGCGGAAAACCGAGCGCGCGCATAGTCTCCGCGAGTTATATATATATATATATATATATATATATATATATATATGGCTCGCTTGCTTGCGCGCCGCGAGAAAAGCAATCTCGAGACCTTCGATAAGTAGGTCGAAGCGCGTACATGAGCGAGCGAGACCACGCGAGAGAAAGAGAGAAAAAGAGGTAGGGAAGAGAGAGGGAGGGAGAGGGGGAGAGAGAGAGAGTGAGATAACGATGAAAAATCCGTCGCGGAACCCCCTGGCGCGCCGCGTCCTCGCTTACGTTTTCGCGGTCTCTCTGATAATTTTCTTTTTCCCATCCTCCCACGACGGCGCGTGCAACAGCCTGCTTTTCCTTTTCTTCATTCTAGCCCCCCTCCCCACCTCTTTCTCGTTCGAAAATCATAGATCGCTTTAACGTAATCGAACGACATTAAATTTCTAAAAAAAAAGTGAATACTCTCATGTCGAAAAAAATACCCGCAGATGTAGTAATATTCGAAGCGGCACGTTTTAAAAAAATGGAATAAATGACAGAGAGAGGAACAAAAACAATAGAAAAACGTTTCAGATTTGTAAATCAACGGAGGGGTAAGTGTGTGTGTGTGTGTGTGTGTGTGTGTGTGTGTGTGTAGAATCGCGTTCAAAGTTAATCTGACAGAAATAATTTAGTGGCCCTATTATTATCAAAGCGTAAGAACTTCCTTCCCTTATTGTTCAGAACAAGAATTTCTCATTGTGAATTATTGATGCTGAAGGTTTTCGGATTTCGCCTGATGTATTATATCAATAATATATCGTCGAACATTATACAAGTAACGTAGGACGACAAAAAGAAGGCTATAGTAAAAGAAATTTACTTGTCTTAAGTTTACTTGAATAATTGAAAATCGCACAACCTATTCAATCAAGTGTATACGCGTTTAGCTGTATATATCGCATAATAAAATTTTCACTGCCTTCGCGAAACTTTCGTAATAACGCGCACAACCACGTCGAAGGTTTATTATACAGGGATACAAATAACTCGAGCTTTATAGGAGCATTTCTTTTTTCAATAGTATAAAAATCTTCTGAAAACATATTTATATACAACAATCCATTTCTATCGAGACTTCTGTAAAATTTTCTGAATTTATTGAAAAAATAAAATCGATTAATCGCATTGTGAAACTTGATCGAAAAATAACGGTTTTTCGAAAAATAACGAGTTTTCAACAAATAAAGCCCTGTATTATTGTGATACCCATATAAACACTCGATAAAGATGACGTTGAAGAAATTTTTGATTAAATTTAAAGCTTGAACTATAAGCGGATGTTTCTTTTAGAAAAATTTTGAACAAGAAACACGATACCAGCGCCTTCGTGCAATATTCCTTCCAGCCTTCCCCTCTCAAACCCTCAAAAATCTTCTCTCTCTCTCTCTCTCTCTCTCTCTCTCTATCATGCATATATATATATATATATACAGATATTCTCGAAATTACGACTAATCTGCGAAACGACCATGAAAGGACGGGCGCGTTTCAAATTTATAAATCACCACCCCTAACCCCGACGACCAATCCCCTCTCTCAACGGCCTCCTCTCGGTACCCGACGGCACCGGGGTCGATCGATCGAAGCCGTTCGCCGAACTTCCACGAGCCATTTCCATTTTACGACCGGGCGCGGATGGGGGGGGGGTTGGTTGAACGGGCAGACGTCGGCCGCGAATCGGATTTCGATAAATCGCCCTCCCCCGCTCCTCTACGGCCAGCTATAGACCCTCTTCTTCGGAAGAAACTGTCAATTCGGTCAAATTGACAGTGTTCTTCTGTTTGTTTTTTTGTTTTAACGTAGCGATGCGCGAATTTTCCTTTACAATATTTCGCGCAGGATTCGATTCTCTGTAGGACTGTTTATTTTTTTTTTTTGTTTTTTTTTTTTTTTAATTTCTATGCAATATGTAAAGAAACCGAATTCACGTTATATATATACATATACATGTATATTCATCTTTTTTTTGAAGAATCAGAACAGCGTCAGAAATGACAGTCGATTCGTCTGCTTGATTTCGACGAGTGAGTGAAAACTGTACAAAGCAAAATATTTAAATCGACGTCAACTTTCATTGAATTTCATTTAAAGTACAAATTTAGTTGAAATATGATGCATTATTTACATAATGTTTTAATGACATTTTTTTTTCAAGAACAGCTACAGCACGCATTTTATTAATAATACAGTAAACTGGTAAAATGCAGAGAGCGCGATGCTGGCTGCGAAATTTACTGTTTATATTTTATTTAGCATCGAAATTGATTTTCAACTCTCTGATTGATTAAATAAAAAATGATGCGCTTTAACTTTAATCTCTTCGATTTTATTCTCCTGATTACTCCAGTTTTCAAGATTATGCAAAGCCTTTATTCCGTGTGCCATTCAATTTTCGAGCACGCAATGGCAAATTATTCTGTCGTCAATTTTTTCATTTCTTGATAAATTTTCTGTTTTTTCGAGACACTTCATTGCTGTTTCTGCGCTGAATTTCTTCGTTTAATTTTAACGAATTACAGAGGAAAAAAATATTTCCATTACGTCTAGAAATGCATTCACAAGTTCACAGATACAGAAAGTCTTGCGATCGAATTTCAAAAAAAAAAAAAAAACAAACAAACAAACAAACAAACAACGTTTATTTCTAAGTTTATTTTTTTACATATTATTAGATGTACGCTATATAGAAATCATCGTAAATTATATTCAGCTACGTTGTTAAAATAATTCTTCAAATAGGGACATTTAATAGTGCATCAAAGAGTTATAAAGCTTCGAAATGAAAATCTATCAAAGTGACAAATAAATTTATGATATTTGATCATTTGCTCGTAATAGCCGAATACGATCATCAATCTGTATATGTTACTTCTCTCTCTCTCGATATATATATATATGGATAAATAGCATCATTTGAAAGCGCCAAAAATAGAGTGATAAAAATAAATTTAATAAGCTCAATTATATACGTAGTGATATCAAATCCCAACCTACGTTAGATTTGTATGTGGGACATCTATACTAATATGTGCCTAAGAATTGCGCGTATAAAATTTTGATCAGACCGCTTGGCCATTTATCGATTCCTCTGTAACGGGCTCTATACATGCATTGATTGTCTATAGATGGCAGAATTTTCATTCGTTTATACAGTTCGTCTTTAACTTTACTCATGGACGAGAATAGACGCCTCGTCCCGTATGCGTCAAAGGTCGAGCTTAAGGAATGACTATTAATATTAGATTATACGGGATATTATCTATCGAAATGGTCTTTCTCCCACCTCGTCCCTCCCCCTTCGTTTTCAATCCGTCATTTTCTATTTGTTAAAAAATCGCGCACGACATGCGCAAGCAAGCAAAATGTCAAGCAGCTTTATTAAGCCCACCCACACACACGAGGAATTATTTTCAAAGTTACGAAGTCCGCGTGGCTGGTTGATTCATACAAAGAACTGACCCATGGGGCGTTTCTTAAAAACTTAATAAAACCGAAAAGTTTTGGGTTACGTGAAATTTATAATGCAGAGTATTTTTTAGCATTTTTTATCCAAATTAGAAATTTAGTTTTCGAGCATATATATATATCAAAGAATATATATTTAAGAATATATATATATAGGTATGTATTTGAAATGCACAATAAACGGAGTGGTGTGTTCATTTTTGTTTGATAAAGCCTTGGCTTTCCGCAGGTTGTTCTATGAATAACAAGAGAAAAAAAAAGGAAATTAAAAATGTTTTTTCTTTAATCGAGAACAGACACACACACTATATATATAATATATCTCCAACTGCCGCCATTACCTACGGATTTCAGCTGAAAGGCGAAATAAATCCCATATATCCTTAACCAATCGGTAAATCTGCCTCTGCCTTTCGTCTCCGAACAATGAGGTGAGGGGTGGGAATAGAATAGAACCCTTTCCATCCCGACCGCCTCTTCGATCTCTGCCCCGAACAAAAAAACAAACTCTTATTAATTTCCCCGGCGTGTCGTCGCATGAAATCATGAGAGAGAGAGAGAGAGAGAGAGAGAGCGCGCGAGCGAGATAAAAGATCTTAGTATGCAAAGAAGAATATACATCTGTGCTTACAAACGCGTTGAAGGGATCAAAAGGTAAAACGGAGAAAGAGAGTTTGAAGAATATCTCTGTCTATCTCACGCCGATTATTAACAAACATAATGCATACACAAACAGTATAACGACGCGCGCGCACCGTCCTTCCATTGTGACTTGGGAATTTTTTTCGATCGTCCAGAGATCTACGCGAGAGGAGGATACAGAATCTGAATCGCGATCGATAGTAAAGAATATACGACGATAATATTATATATATATATATATATATATATATATATATATATATATATATATATATGTATACGATGTCGCGGCGCATCAACTTTTTTCAGTAAAACCCCGTTTGTGTACATAGATGCATTTGTCAATGGGCGTACATGTAATGATGCGCGCGATTATATATATATATATATATATATATATATATATATATATATATATATATATATAGTAGGAGATTATATTGTACGCCAGAGAATTCGTCCTTAGAATAATGAGCGGGTTTGCCTCATTACATATTGTAACGATTTTATCATAAGATGTTGTTTTATGTATGGAATTATCTATATATGTATATCTACAGAGCTATTTATACAATGGGGAAAAAATTATTATAATCTATATCTGAAATATATATATATAATGACCGTTCGACTGATCATCCAAACACGGATAGACAGACCGATATACGATGGAATTTCTCACATTCGTATATAAAATTTACAAATTTACTCGATGAACAGCATAATATTTTATCAATATACAAATTTTTATACAGAGCTGTAATTTACTTTTCTAATTTAATATAGAATTAATAATCCACCGAAGGGTAGTTATGATTATTATATTATGATTTTTTTACACAGTGATATATCACGATTAACTGGATTATTTATTCGAATAATCGAAAAATCACGTGGAGAGCTGCCGGCGGCAGTTCTTGAAAATCGGAGAGCAGTTTTCTAAAATCAAATAATTCGGTTTACATGAAAAAAATATATATATTTTAATAAAAAATTGTACCGGAATGAATTTTTTAACAAAATAAACAATAACCTTGTAAGTTTCAGTTCATTTCTTTTTAATATATTAAGGTGTTTTGATCATTCCAATATAAAAGAAGAGTTCCATAAATTAATGCTATATATATATATATATATATATATATATATATATATATATATATATATATATATATATAATTGACCTATATATAGATTGCATTTTCATTTTTGATTATTGTTTTTCTTTTTCTTTTTTTTTTTAGAATTCTCAGTCAGAATTTTGAAACGTTTTCGTTGATAATGAAAGTGCATACATAATTATATAGCACAAGTACGATTAAAAACTTTATTTACTTATAAGATAAGTTTTCATTAGTCTTAAAAGTATATCACCGCGTGCATTATAATGATAAAAATTCAATTTTTCTTATTATTTTTCTATAGTTACACAAAGAATACGAACACGAACACACACACACGCGCGTGCGCGCGCACACGCACAGAGTGAAAATATGTACTGAACATTAGATTGGAACAAGCTTAATATACAATTGAATATTATGTACGAATTGCATTATCTATTATATATTTCCAATCAAAAATTTTCGTTGGCGAGTTTAATTCAAGCAAGCGTCCGTGCACGCGCGTGTGCGTACACACACACACACACACACACATACGCACGCGCGTACACGAGCGCGCAATGCCCTCATTTCGAAAACTCATTCAATTTAAAAATAATCGAAGAGTATTACAATAGTTGCGGGGCAAATTATATATACATATATGTATGTATATGTATACGTATAGTATATATATATGTGTGTGTGCACGTGTGTGCGTGTGGTAATGGCAATTATGCATATATTCCAATAACCTATAAAGATAAATAAACGTGTCACGTACGGGAACGCATATATGAGTCACTTTAATCAGTCCGCGAGAATATCTCCGATCGTGTAAGTACGATAGTAGAAAAATGTCGCTGATAAAACAGAAAAAAAAATGAAAAATAAACACACACGCACACAAATAGATGGCCATCGGAGACTTTTGGTCGGCCGCCTTTTCAGAGGAGACCGTGATCTTGAATGTTATACTATATACATATATATATATATATATCTCGATTTATTATGTTACGCGTTTTTATGTTATTTTGGTAGCATCAGGATGGACCAAGACTAAAACGGAAAAATTTTTCTCGTAGGAAATTCAAAATTAAACGTCAGTACCTGTAAGATGTTATTGGTTTGGGCGAAAAATTGTTCAACATAATTGGTGATGTCATGACGCCACGAGCACCGATCTTATTAATCAAAACAATTCGTAATTCGAATGATAACAAAGAAAGGTCTTTTTCAATGGGATTTTATATTTGCACTAGATTTTTTCTACTATCGTGCGTAAAGTTCGAGTTAGCGCATCGCTAACCGTGAGTTGGCTATATGCCTCGTTTCCACACCCGTACGCTAAGCTACATAGAACGCGCAAACCTCGATTCGAAACCGAGGTAGGAGCTGAGGTATATCGATAAACAAATACAACTTTTAGTGGAACTTTACGCATGATAATATTCAAAACATCGTCTATGATAATTATATATTCGTCGGCGCTAGAGGCGACGTAGTCATCTTGTTCGTGCAATAATCGCCCACTTTGCGCACTTCTATTGTAATGTTCCTGATCACACTGCTCTTCTATAGTCTAATATTCAAGAAAAATAATACACATCTCATCGAATCATAATAATAATAGTAAACTTCATTCGCTATTTTTATACTGTTTGGTTTTTTTTTTTCTAATTTTTTGTCGTTTTCTTTATTTGAACGTTTTCGTCAAAATTGTGACAAATATTACATGGCATATATTTCGAAAAGTTACACGAGGATTTTCCTATATGCAAAAAGTGCAGCACCACGCACCATACAAAAAGAAAAAAGCGCGGCGGCGCGAAGCTCGTAAAAAACAATCGCGAGGCGAGAAATTATTATCTAACAGCCGCGCAACTCTATAATATAATATTGTTACGGTAACTACGGCGATGTGATGCCGAAAAGAAGAGCGCCGGTTAGCGAAAGCGCCGTCATCGGTAGTAATATAATAAGTGTATGTGTGTCTGTGTGTATATATATATATATATATATATATATATATATATATATATATATATATATATATATATATCATCGAAAGAGAGAAGCGGAGAAAGTGTCTATATATGTATATGTATATATGCTACGAACGAAAGAGAAAGGGAGATGTAATATTGGAGAGCGAACAGACATATACATACACTTTTCAGCCTCCCCCCCATCGTCTATCGTCGTGGCGATGGTGACGGCAAACGTTTTTACCATTTTTTTTTACGTTCGCCTTATATACATTTACATATACATATACATATATATATATATATGAGCGCGTGCAGTTAGATCAGAGAGCTCGTATTGATATATACATAATGTATAACTAAAGACGCGTTTTTGAAACTAACGCCGGAGAGCCACCGCTCTTGGGCAATTATATACACGTGTGCGTACGCGCACGCTTGTATTTTGTGCGTGTGAGTGCGTGCGTGCGCGCGCTCCTTTGCTTTATTCCATGTCGTCCCGATTTGAGGGATTGCGAAACGAGGTATATGTATATATGGGGGCAGGATTTTTTTTTTTTTTTTTTTTTTTTAGAAAGCCGATCGGCCATACATTTCGCAAGGAGCCTCATACGCCGGGCTTGCCGTTTTGGCTAACGCTCCTTTCCTTTTTTCCTCCCCGCCCTCCCTCATCTTTTTCTTCTTCTTATTCTTCTATTTTATAAAAAAATAGTCGAGAAACTATTCGCGTAAAACTTGTAACGATCTTGACCCTTATCAGTTGCGCTCGACTCGCGTATCGGTGACCGCAAGCTCTTTCGAGGCATTCGGAATAAGTACACGTTATTCCGTGGCACGCGCGCTAAATCAATCAAAGCGCCTGCGATGCTTTATAACGCAATACCGCTTTCCCGACTCCCGCGCGCGGTCGAGGGCCTCGGCTCGCGACGAGCCTTTGATTCGATTTCGCGCACTGCCCCGGCGTGCATCGACCCAGCCCCGTAACGCGATGCACGCGTGCGCAAAGCCGGCGATTCGCGCACGAAGGCGGCTTAGCGTGGAAAGTACATCGACGAGCAACTTTGGCACATTCGCGCCATTTATAGCGACGTATTGCTATTGTCGCGCAAGCATTCCTTCGCCAACACACCGACCCCCCGATAAATGACGTAAGAACAAAAAAAAAAAAAAAATCTCTCAACTACCCGAAATGCAGATTGCTTGAAAATTCGCAAATATCCAGATTGTAATACATCTAGCCTTGCTACCGCCCCGTATACGCGAGCTTGTCAACTAAATCCAGATACAATGGGGGTCTAATTGGATTATAATGTAACGAAGCTTCTTCGTCCTTTCGTTGTCAACAACGCATACACGTAACACGGTACATACGTCTATGTAGATTCCCACGCGGCGATGAATCGACTCGGCGCGGCCGTTCGAACGGGCAAATCGACAATTCCCCATTATAATTGTAAGCTACATTCGAGGAAGGAAAATCACCTGCCGTATATCCACGGCAGCGCTGTCGTTGCCGCGTGACGACGACGCGGTATTGCGATCCGCGACTTTTTTTTTCCCCTCTTACGCGCCAAATTATTATGGGGAATAATATCTCTCTCCCCGACTCGTCCCCCTCGGCCCTATCAACCTGTTACTCGCTGTACATAACGCGTTCGGGTTATCGATCCGTTGCGCCTCGGGCGCTTCAATGGGTTAATTAGCTTGTAAAATCAATTTTCCGAAGTTTCCCTCGGGCGTCGTTAGGGTTTCTGTGTGTGTGTGTGTGCGCGCGCGCACAATAGGCGACGTACTTTAATTGTCGAAAATCGTTTATACAAACATATAATTAATCGAATTTTCATGTATACCGCGCAGACAGTTTTGCTTGAAGGGTGAAAAAAAAAAGTACAAACGTTCGATCGAGTTTGGATGATATCTATATTTTTGTCCTTTGACTTCTGGTATTAAACTTGGGAGGGGGGGGTGGAATAAAGACTCATAAATATATATAGATTTAATTGCGGGAATCGAGAATAAAAAAGAAATCGCTACTAATTAAGGTATTAAAACGACCTGGAAAACAGAAACTATATTTATACATGTATCTATTGCATTTATTCCTGCGGCTATCGCGAAAATAATCTCACTCGGCGTCCACGCATAATATAATAGAGAGGTAGGCGCGATTCGCGCTTGGGCATAAACGCTCGCGCACCTATACGCGCGCGCAATTAAATAATCGCAGTGGCCCGGAGCGTGGAATCGCAAATTGGGATTATTAAATATGCCGTTGGGGGGTACGGGTACAAGTATCTCTCCCACCCATCCTCCGCCGCCGCCGACCTCGCGTCGGGTAACTCATGGCGTTACCCGTCCCCAATAGAATTTAACCAACGGACGTAGCAACGTTGTATAAAAACGAGAAGAGATCGGAAAAAAAATTTTTTATCGAATGCGCGGAGCCCGAACGCGCTTAGCGGAGGGTTCAGCCGAGTTCTCGAACATTGCGACGGGCGGACAATCGCGGAGATTGTCACCGTTTGCAGAAATGCGACGATTTACAAAAATGAGCGTCAGTTCTCAGAGTTTGCGATTTGAAGTTGAACGCGAAATTGCGCGGTCGGAATGGAGTTCCGTACGGTCGCGAATCAGTTCGCGAAGATCGCGCGAGTTCCGGATTTACGAACGAGGCTCGCGGAAGACCGTGAATTGGTTGACAAATCGAATGGAGTTCCGAATCGATTCGAATGAGTTCCGCGGGAGCTCGAACGATTTTTCCGGAAACGCGGGGATACCGAATGAGCTCCGATTTGGTTCGCGCTGTCCCTACAGGGGATGCGAAGCTACGCGGAATTCGTATTTACAGCTTGTCGGACTTTATCAAGCCGAGCGCGAATTCCTTGCGAACTCGATCGATTTCCCTATAGGAAGTCAACAATGAACCGTTTGACAAGGGAACGCTAAGTCACTGTGAACCACTATAAAATCATTCGAGCTCTATGGAAATTCATTTGGGGGGAGGGGGGGCTTCTTTGCGAATCTCTTACAGTGTCAAGAATTCGCGCGGAGTTGCCATAAGTCGTTTCTTCGGACGAGAAACTTCCCGAACTAATTTCACGATTCGAAGATAAACGAAGGCACGGGAGAATTGGGGCATTTTTTTTTTTTTTCATTTTTTTTCATTTTTTTCCCTCATTTTCTCGCTCCGATTGGGAAAAAGCATGCGGGAAATAGCGTAATGCGGAGGAAAATAAATATACGCATAAGAGGCGGGAGGGCGAAGTGGCTTTTTTTCAAAAAGAAAAACAACTGTCGACAGATATAAAAAGTCGTACAATTATATCTATGTACGTATACAGTTGCACTATAGCGTGCAATGTATATAACATATCTCTGAGTATATAAATAAAGTGTATTATAGATTGGCTATATAGGATCTCCTCGAAGCAGAGATGCTTCTTTATAAAAATACATTTGTTCCTGTACGTGTACTCGTAAGCTTTTTATCATCCATTTGAACCGGAGTGTGTGTGTGTGTGTGCGTGCGCGCGCGCGCGCGTGTATGTGTGTGTGTGTGTGTTTAGAGTATGTAATATTTTCCAATCGTATATACTTTGCACCTCGCGTTTCCATCGTTGCAGAGCTTGCGGTGCCAATGAATCCCCACACTGTCTTCCCGAAGGCTAAAAATAGATCTTACAAGATTGTCATAATTATACATACCTAAATGCATGCATACCTACATGTATACTATACGTACATATGCATATATATATATATATATATATATATATATATATATATATATATATACATAAAAATTTGTCGAGTCGTGTGGATGTATATCTCAATATATCGAAAAAAAATTTATTGTAGCGCTTGATAAATAATTAATAAATAAAAAAAAAATAACAAACAGCTTATAATTATTAATTGAGATTGCCATGTTTATATTTTATTAATTTATGAATGATTTAATAAGCCGTATAATTTATTAATTTTGCACTTTCGCCCATTGTCATGACGCAAAGAGTCGCTGAATTTTTTATGTACTAATTATATTTATACACTTTCGACAGCATTTACTTCAATCATTATACCAGTGATAAATCAGTGATTCAAGATATTAAATTATTCTAATTCAATTATTAAATTATATTTATAATATATAATTATAAATTATAAATTAAATTTTTTTCTGTGTGAATATTGTTTGGTAAATTAACGAATAATTTAATTTTTAGTTTATAGAAATTCCAGTGCTTGTTTGAAAAGAATAATGCCGTTTTTGCGAACACGGATAGTGAGTAGAGAGACAGAGATAGAGAAAGAGGGAGAGAGGGGGGGGGAGATGGTTAAATTATCTGGCGGATAATCCGCGAAGCTTAAAAATTTTGGTAACAATAGCCCGGGTCGAAATTACATCCTAAACTTAAACATTTACTCGCCCTCCCCCTCCTCGCGTAAAGATCCCATGGAGCAGGATCCCAGGGGTTTACTTTCGCGTTTCCGCCACCCCTGGGCTCACCCCGTACTTCACGAGATCGATTTTGAGATCCCTCCCATGCGCTTACACTATGCGCGCACGCGTCGCTTTATTAACATTTTAATAATCGAACGTTAACGAGGAAGGGATGGACGGGGTGCCGGCGGCGAGGCGCGGCGGGCGGGGGGGGGGGTGGGGTGGTGAGAGGGGAGAACGCGACTGCGACAGGGAGCGCGAGCTCCTCATAACCCGGAGCAGGTGGCGACGACGGTGGCGACGACGGCGGCGCAAGCGCGCGTTTATACCGTTGCGCTCGTACTCTCGTTTCCCCCCTCCCCACCGTTCTGCGACGCCGCTCTCGCCGTCTCTACCACCACCAGAGCCGCGCGCGCTCGCGCGTAAACACACACGCGCGCGCGCGCGCGCGCGCACCCATCTATACACTTCGCTCGCCGCCCGCCGGCTAAAATGCTCCCTGGTGGGGAGACCCACTGACCCACTTTTCGCTGAGAACATGACGCAGCCAACCGACTCGCTCCCTCTCATTATATATACATGTGCTATATATATATATATATATATATATATATATATATATATTACGTTTTCTCGCTCAGTCTCTCGCACAAACGCACACTCTCTCACTCTATATCTCTCTCTCTCTCTCTCTCTCTCTCTCTCTCTCTCTCTCTCTCTCTCTCGCACTCGCTCTCGCTTCCTCTTTGTCTGGTACGCGAAGCACGGTAAGTTCGCGAGTGGGACGAGGACAAAGAGATATATGGAGCGTTTTTGGTGTATTATATATATATATATATATATATATATACATACATACACATCGGAGTAGTTCTTCTACTTTCTCTCTCTATCGCTCCTCTGTCGCGCATGCGCATGCGTTATACGCTCACTTTTATGATATACGAAAGGACCAAGTATTATCAGCGGCTCTCAAAAAAAAGGCACATCTTTGTCTATCGAATTATGACCACCTTCCTCATGTATAACCTTTGCATATATATATATAGTAGCTTCACGTATTTTCCGGATCACCCCCTCTCGCTTGGTCTATCCTTGATTTTGGCTTCAACAGTTTTTTTTTAATTAGAATATATATATATATATATATATATATATATATATATATATATATATATATAGACTTTTTTACACGAAGCTTTAATCTATTTAATTTATTATCTTATGATTGCGTGAGTCGGTGTATATCATAACTTTGGTCGTTAACGGGCTTCAAACGACTCTTAAATTTATATTAACAAAATTATCAAGACCCTTGGCAACTTATTTGTATATTATTAATGAAATTCTCGCAGTCCTCTTAATACCTGTATAATTTTTACGAAACCGCACAGTTTCGTCCACAACTACAATAACTATTTCATAGAGGTATACGAGGTCGCTCGTGCTTCAAGTAGTTTTTAACGTTTAAAAAAAACTCTGTAATTCTTAAAAAATCGATTACTTTAAACAATTTACAAACCTCTATATTTATATATATATACACTGAAGAGCATTTTCATTTTTTTTCGTTTTTAAATTGTAACCTTTCAAAATCTTTTTACCTATTTGAGAAAAATTACATTTTATTTTCTATAAAATATTGTTGGATCAGCGATTTCAGCCCGTAGAAAAATTAATTTAATACAATGCTGAATTTCGTAGATAAACTTCGTTCAATTCGAGAATTTCTACTGTTCGAAGTGTATTACTACTAAATTTTTTTGTGTTTTAATATATACATTAAGAAAAATACGTTCGACGTTTATAAGCACCTCGGACATTTAAAGTTGTTTGTATAATGAAACTCCCCCCCCCACCTTTTTTAACGTTCTTTAGGAGTTAAAAGTTTTTTCATTCCCAACCACCATAATGGATGAGCGGTGATGGCGGGCGCGGAAGAGAAAAAAAATATCCCAACCCGGGGGAAAATTAAGTACAAGTCTCAAGACAGACCACTGCATTTTTATTGGCCTCGAACCGACTTTTCGAAGACATATTTATGAAGCTAATAAATAAGACAACCTATAAATTTATTTATTTTTTTATCTTTTCCTCTTTTTTTTTTTGTCTTTTGGAGCAGAATATTTTTTGTTTTTTGTAAAAGACGTGGTAGCTGTCGATTTTCACGCTGGAATGTTAAAAGAACGACCTCGAATGCCTCCCTTCGGATTTGTTTCGTGAAGAAATTCGTGCGGTTTCGGGAAAAAATTGCCGAGCATTAAAATCCGCGTAAAACTTCGCGAAGTGCGCGTTCGCAGATTGGAAATATAGACAAGAATTCGTGTGATTTTTTTTGTTTCTTTTTTTTATTTTTTTTTAATTTTTTTTTTTTTTAAGTAATGCAAAGAACTAGTTTATAAATTGTTTGCAAATATAAAACAAAATGAACTATTAAGTATAAACGAGGAACTAGAATATGATCTGTATTACTGTACTAACACAGTGGTGTGCGTATTTATGATACATTAGATAAAGAGAAAAAATATTGTATAAAGTGAAAAATAAAACAAAAGAACCAATGAACCAACGAACGAACGAACGAACAAACAAACAAAGAATATGAAAAATCACCAAAAATCTGCGAATTTCGCTCAGTGTATTTTTACCAGACCTATGATCTGTGTCCACGAGACAAAACTTATTTTTCGTGTCCATATTCGCAACAGCGATATATAATATATATATATATATATACGTGTAATATTAGCTCTTGCTCCCGCACTACGCCTCAATGCCCCCTAATGTTATACACGCCGGATTCCCACGTATAGATACACCTATATACCGGTACAATAATACACACGAATAAATTATAATAATTTATGCACCGCGAAAATGTTACGTACGAGCGTCTCTGCGTGTGTGTGCGCGCGTAGTAGGGAAGGTGGAAGAGCATAATGCGCGGGGGCAGGAAGCGCAATGTAGAAGCGAGATGGAGATAATGCGACCGGAAGAAAAGAAGCGCTGCTCTTTTCAAGATGTAATATTATGTATATATTATATATATATATATACACACGTTCATACATGTCCGTTAATATATATATATACATATATATACACGAGTGGGTGTGCGCCAGCGACCAGAGCGGGGATGTGCACACCGTCTCTCTCGCTCACGTGGTATTCGCGAGCGCTTTTTTTTGTGCGAACGTAGTGCCGTGGGAGGGATGGGGATGGGGACGGGTGTGAGAAATACGAGGGCGGGCCACGCGTAATACAATACACGGAGAGTGAAATTCTGCTCGTAATAAAGCGCAATTTTTGTTTGCCGACGAATTAATCGTTTTGCTATCGGGACGCGCTGCTTTATGCTGATTTTGCAACGATACTATCTTCCAAGTACAGAAAGGCGAATAATACAATAATTTTGTTGCCATAGATATTGTTTAAAATTCCAATGGATTAATTCGCAGTCACTATTTTCCATTACCGTTCTAATTATGGCCATTAAAATCTTGGTCGAAACCATGAATGACGATTGTAGTTAGTGTGCTCTATAAATTGCTTAATTTGAGGTACACATTTCTAACACCTCTCTCTCTCTCTCTCTCTCTCTCTCTCTCTCTCTCTCTCTCTCTTTCCCTCCCTCTCTTTATCTTCACATTAATCCTCATTCATAATATTGTATATTAATACATGCGCCCTAAATCCTGAAACGAAGATGTTTAGAGTAATTATATGCCATCAGTCTTGTCTTGTATAATTTTTTTTTTTGTAGTTAAATTGGAACAGAAAACAAAGAAAAATAACCTTGTCCAAAAAAATTCCGCCCAATTTTTGAATTAAGTTTCTGTGTAAAACTTAGGTAGGAAGTTTCGATGCCACGGGGTTCTCGCAATAGCGAGGCCCTGGAGGACCGCCCCCTGAAACCGGCTCAGCGCTAACCTCACTCTTCTTTCGTACACTTGCTCTTTTATTTATCTCTTTCGTTCTCTTTCTCTCGCGTCTATCAATCAATGTGAACTCATTATTTCAATATATATATATATATATATATATATATCAAATGGCTCGTTTGTAAGTTGCACACAAGTAGGCGTCGGAAGCCTGGATTCGAAAGAGGCTCATCACCCTCGTCATCGACCGCCGAGAATCACCCCCTCAAAGACGACGTACGGGCGACTTTCTTGACCTATATATACGAACACGTATACACGCGCGCGGTCGCATTAGATTCCAATATACATATATATGGTGCATGCGCATAATAGGGACAACCCCTTCTACGATATATATATACTATATTATACCGCCCACCGAGCGCAGGACCTAAAACTCAGGATCCAAATTTTCGGAGGGGTGGCTGGAAAGGGTGGGAGGGGGGATGCGTAAATTACCCATATATACAGATATACAAGGCGGTTTATTCGCCTCGTCGAGACGTATCCGTGAGAACGGGTCGATTATTGTAACGTGACTGTCGCGAGATGTGAAATCGATGGGCGATCGAGCGATATATATATATATATATATATATATATATATATATATATATCGCTCAGAGCAGGCGGTTTTATAAATGTGTATTGTACGTGTATACAATAAATACACAAGTATAAATATAGATATGTTTATAAATGTATAATCCAACCGACATCCCGAGGCATCCGCAACGTGTACATCCAAAAGGATGCCGGCGGGATCTGAGGCCGCATTGTGTCGGGTCCAAAAATCTGCTATTATGCCCCCTTCTGTTAGTGGTAGGTGCTAGATTTGTATGTGTGTTTATATATATATATATATATATAACCTCTCTCGATCTACCTGCCGCGCTAAGTCGAGTAGGGGCGGAGGGACGGTGAAATTGAGGGGAGGAGAGCCGCGGTCCACAGCGAGCCCCATAATACCAGCAGACATTGTAGGTAAACAGGCTCTGCATGTTCTGATTGAGTGGGATAGCGAGAGAGGGAGAGCGAGAGTTATAGATAGAGGGTTCCGGGAAGTACTTTGTCAAATTCTATTACTATATATTTAGAAGCTCCTTTTATATTTAAGGTTCTATTCTTCACTCTGTCTCTGTCTCTCTCTCTCACTCTCTTTCTCTCTTGCTCTTTCTCTCTCTCTCCCACCCTTTGCGTAGGAAATGTATACGAGTCGCGCGAGAAACTCAGTATACCAATGGCCGATGAGGATGAACCCTTTTTTTTTTGTGTCTTCGCGAAGAGGAGAAAGCTCGGGAGGATCTTAATTTTCATTAGTAGGCTCCGAGAGCCTTATTTCACTACTTCCAGCTGGTTGAGTACTTTGTGTATCGATCGAAAACATTTTTTCCTACATCGAATTTCACATTCAAGGGTGCGTTACCTTATACGTATATAAAATGTGTCGAAGCCAAAGGTGCGCGGGATTTTATCCGATAAATATTGCTTTATATATACGCTCCGAGCGCATTTTCACGGGACAAAATAGTTGATTTTGATATTATACTATATGTGTATGTATACACACACAGTAGCCAGGCATTGAAATACTATACTATCTGCATAGTAATTTCTAAATACGAATAATTTTAAATAAACCGTATTATCATCATTGTTCTTTTTTTTATTCAATTACTTTTAAAGATGAAATAACGTGAGGATTTGTAATGCAAACAATTTCATATATCTGAAATTTCATATACTTCCCTTTTTGTGAGACAAATTTAATTGGAGGTTAAAGTGAGACTCTTCTGTTCTCGTTTTCTTTAAGAAATTTCGGCCTGATTTCCAATTGTCTGGCGAATATGCTACATAAGAATGGGATAACCCTATAAGTTTTAGATGCTTTATCTTCTCTCTCACTCTCTCTCTCTCTCTCTCTCTCTCTCTCTCTCTCTCTCTCTCTCTCTCTCTCTCTCCCTCGCTGCCCCTCTCGAACACTCAACCCTAATCCCTGATGCCGTTTTCGCGTTCAATCTCAGCATTCGGCTCGATGGGTTATTGGATTACGCACATCTACCTGTACTACATTTTAGGTCCAATATATAGAAATATAATATAACACGTACGTTGTCTCATCTCTCACGTTTCCCCGCTTTAAAGCTCTCTCTCTCTCTTTCTCGTTCACTAATTTTCTCTCTCTCTTTCCCCCTCTCTTTCTCTTCTGCCCAGTAATTATTACTCTTTCGGCAGGAACTCCTTGCCTTCGTCAAGACTCAATGGGCCAACGGACGAGAGGCTGATGATATTCCTCAGGTATGTGTTTTCTTCAACTCTGCGGGGGATGATGTGTGTACGTGCGTGCGCGTGTTTCGCTGTTTCGATCGGCCCCCGCATCCGCTTTAAATCGCGCGCTAAAACGTCCTAGCTTGTCCGTCGGTGCATTTCTGGATTTGAGATACTGATAAAATTGATACATGTAGATATAGCTATTGGAGTAGAAATAAGGTACGTGTACTTGTCGGAGTTTAACGCTGTGATTAATTTTTTACTTTGATAATTCATTGTTTCAAAACGATTGCTTGTATTACAGGGGCGCGCATACATTGTCTTCATCAATTTATAAATCAACCAAGGGGCTGTTCGATTCGATTTCTGGTAAAAAAAAAAGGTACCGATATAACTCTTCAAGCCCATTCGTTGAGGATCGCTGAAGTGACAATGCTGTCGAATTTTTCATTTACAAACTTTTCATCCGAAACATTTCCAGCGAACGACAGCCATTCTCGTTTTCGCGACGTTTCGCGAATTGGCTTGGGACTTCGCGACGATGTAAAGACGCCGTCGACCAAAAGGCTACGCGCATTACTGAAATATTAAGCGACAGATTGCTTGTGTTCGAACGTAAATAAGAAAGTAAGAAATATAAAATACAGAAATCAATAAATAAATACCGATTACGGAATGACGCGCGCCTCGACACTGCAATCAATGCGATTCCTCTGTCTGATTTAAATATGGTATGCATGTGTGTAAATAAAATTTATTCGCTGTATCACACCACGGGATCAACAGCAGCAAATAGAAAAATATATATCAGTGGTAGTGCCTATCGATAAATCCGTAAACGTATATGCACACGCGTATACGACTCCATACGGGCACATTATAAAATATATGAATAACAAATAAATTTAATCGCGAACTAAAATAATTCTTTCTCTCTTCGTGCTCTTGTGTCAGACGCAGCATCTTAACATAATGTACGTTCAATTATCTACACAAACACACACACACACGCGCGCGCGCGCGCGCGCACGCACAAAAGTTGCGGTATCTAGTAAGGAAGATTTTACACGCTATATATGAAAATGCATATCACGGAATGCAAGCCTCATCGATGTTATATATGCATATATATATATATATATATGAGATAGCGAGACTGTATATAGGGATTCCAATGAACTTGATGAATTTATATATATATATATATATATATATATATATATATATATATATATATACATAGTATTATATTCGGTCCGCATTAATTATGTTCAGGCGCTCTCTCTCTCTCTCTCTCTCTCTCTCTCTCTCTCTCTCTCTCTCTCTTTCTCTCTCACTCTCTACCTCTCTCTATACAGATAATCTGTGTGCACAGGCCCAGTATCTCTCTATTGTATATATTATGTATAAATACATATCTAACGTTTTTTTTCTGAATCCCCCCTCCGCCATCCCACTCATTGATAGATAACTGTCGGAGTCGTGAGGTACAGTATGGTTTTCTCGCGTGCACATAGCGCATCACCGCTATCATATACCTATATATGTAATCCTATATATATGCATCCATGATGCGCGGCATTCAAAGCGCAAGATTGCTCCTGAATGCACGGGAAGATTGTTAGTTAAAAATATAAACAGTCTTTATTGCATTATATATATATAAGTGACGGGCGCAGGAGCAGCTACAATGACAGTAATGCGCACTATCATGCGGAGGGGGGGGGGAGACTGCGCAATTGTTTTTTGCTGTAGTGAGCAGAGATTGCCCGTATACGTTCGTTTTTTGTTTTTTAGATTCTTTACTAAAATTAATTTTTTCTTTTTGACAATCTACACACACGTTTTAATATAATATTCGCAAGTTTAACGCCCTTTTCTTCATTAATCTTGCTGTTTCTTTTTTGCCGAGCGGATTTTCGCAATAAATTATTATTCACGCGCAACAATGCAAATGGAAATTTTAGCGCATCGGGTCAGAAATGGAGGGCAATGTAATGGAAATACGGTGATTTCCGTAGTTCGATACAAACAAAATGAATCAATGAACATATAAATAAAGAAGACACTACAGAAACTTCATTTTTATAACTAACATTTTATTTTCTTAACCTTGAGTGTATGGTAAAGCAATGCGTTTTTCAAGCGAATCTTTAAATTAAAAAGATATTCCATCGATTCCTATTTTCAAATCCTCAATAAAATTCACAAACTTAATTTCACACATTTTAATACTCGCGAGCTTTTTTTTTCTTCGATTTGTGCAAAAATTTTTTTTGATTTCGAGCAAAACCTCGGTTCATTTAATCGAATTTTTTAATCTCTCTATTTGTAAAGATTTGGTAAAAATAATTAAAAATTAAAAAAGAAACGTGACAAATGTCTATTGCAGAGTCAATATTGCTGCTCTGTATATTGAAACAACCACGCGAATTTGAAAATCCGACTCCCGACATCGATAACCGGCTAATTTTTGCTGCTATTTATAAAAAAAAAAATTTATCATAATAATAATAGCGAGAAATAATTACCGCATAAATATATACTCTTATTAAGCAGAAAAAAAATAATAATAATAAGAAGAAAAAAGAAACAACAAGGCCAAAGTCATAATAAACCTTCGCATGGCACTTAAAAACTCTCGCGGGCTAATCGCTGTATATAGGAGCACTTATAATATTCGAAATCTCGTAAATAAGCTTTACGGATAATACGGTGAGTAAATGAGAGAGAAATTCGAATTTAGCGTCATAGAGAATAGCCAGAAGCATTTGTTACGTACGTACATTTTAATTAAACAGACGATATGTACGAGCTTTATTGCCACATCTTCCGCGTATATAGCAAGATCGCCTTCGTACCTTTGGGTTTTTGATTTTTCGATTAAATTCGCGGCGATCTATTGATATTTTTCTAAGTTTATTTTTTTATTATTTTATTTTTTATCTTAAATATTTTATTTAAATATCTCAAATTGAGTTTTCAGAGCTGAATAGTACTTTACACAAGTGAACATAAAGTTGTACGGCTAGATGTTGCGAATCATGTTTTCCGATAGAGCATCTGTAAAGTATAACTTTACGGACTGGTTTGTGGTCGTTGCGTACACGTGTTGTTACGTCAGTCGGAATTACAACTGGGAATATAAACATTTTTCAATTTTTATCCTATACAGATCTTCGTAAAGCGAAATGCTTGTTCGCAAAAATGTACTTTGCGTCCTTAAAACAGTCCGTAAAATCATGTTTGTCCGTTGAAAATGATTTTTTGATGTTACACTCATGTTGAGCATTCGGATGTATTTATAAATATTTTCTAACCCTGTACACGGATTTTGCAACAAAAAAAAAAAATTATTCTTTCAAAATACTAAAATAGATTTTATCACGTTCTTTTTTCTTTCAAAATGTATCATAGAGTATGTATCATCTTCTGAATGAAATTTATATGCACATAAATTGAAAATAATGTCTATCGTTATATAGATGAAAACAAATTGTCTTTGTGTAATAAAACGGCAATAAGTTAAAATTTTGGTTATTTGATGTTTCTTCCCTTTGAAATTCACTTTCTTACCGAAAATCTCTACATTAGTAATAAAAGAACTAAATTCGACAAAAAAAACTTTCAAAGTTTTTAATCATCAAAAATGTCATTATATCATTTTGGTCAGTTTTCCACCCACCTCTGCGAAAACTACGTACTATACATTTTTGTAGAAAAAATCCCATTTAACAACCTAAGCCAAGCACAAAACTTTCCAAAATACTTATTAGTGCGATTTACTAAAGAATTTCAAATAAAAAAAATAAAAAAACTAAAATTGTTTTTACGTTTCTAAAACTCTATTTTTTTCTACAGAACTCGACATATAGAGATGATGAGCTTAAGAAGTAGTAGAAGAACGCGAAAAATAATTGACGAGAACTACTGAAAAGGAGAAACTGATACATCGAACAGAAAGAGAGGAGGGAGAGGGGGATAGAGAGAGAGAGAGCGTACAGTAATATATATATATAGCGAAACGAAAGAAATAAGTATAGATATAAGGGCTTATAATGAGAAAGAGAAACTCTCTTCAGTCTCTCCCTCTCTCTCTCTCTCTCTCTCTCTCTCCGTGTTGCCTCTCTCGTTTTCGAGTTGCGCGCGACGACCGTACGCTCATGTGTACGCGTCCGTGGCTGCGCCTGCACGTGTGTATGCGTGATCTGCAACGTAACGTTCAGACATCGGCGGACGAGCGCGCCGCGCCGCGAGACGAGAGAGGCGGGGAGAGGAACGAAAGTGAAAGCTCTCGGTGACCTAGAATGGCGCGATATCGCGGGTTCCTTTTTTCTTCTTTTTCTTCTTCTTCTTCTTTCTTTTTTTTTTTTTATTTCTTTATTTTTAAAGCGGCGAAAGGTCTCAAAAGAGGGATATAAAGAAAAAATGCTACGTGGCAACGGGCCGCGCAAGATCGCGAAGTGAGATGGGGAGGTGTGCGCGGAGTACTTTCGGGTAATTGATTAATATTCGTGGAGCTATTACACACACACACCACACACACACACACTTTTTTTTCTAACGTCGGAGCAGGTGCGCTCGAGCGCAAGTTGCGCGCGCCTTGAAAATATTTTATCCATATAAGATAGGTTCTGAATAATTGTCCAGGGTATTTTAAATGTATATACACACACACACACACACACACACACACACACACACACTCACATATGTATATATATCTACGCAAAAATATATTTTGGTTGATATGGATTATACACGCCCTGTCAATACTGCAATAAAAATGTATTAAGTCTTTACCAAACTATTTCCCTATTTTATAGAAGCTATACTGTTTTCTCATTCTTCTTGCTGCATAGGTGATGCAATTCAATCGAAAAAAATTTATTGCGATTTTTTTTACTTGTAATTATTTTATCTATAAATATATATGGAGCTTTAAATCATTTAAATTAAATGAATAACACTGAATTTATTGTGGATTTATCATGTTTGTGTTGTGGATATTTCAGGCGGTTGAAATGATAATAACTTTGATACAATAGCATTGTAATAACGGACGTTCGATCACATTTAAAAAAATCAAAATGATCTTATAAAATGTCCATATAATAGCAAGCTATGGATATATTAGCAATGACACTCTAGCGCATCTTTTTAAGTAAATGTAACGTATAAATTATTTTTTATTTTAGTTTTATGAGATTGTCTATTTCATGATTTCCGTTTTATATGCAGGTGAAAATCATTCAATAAATCTTTATAAATTATATGTTTCATATCAATTCTTTTCATATGATCATAATCGAAACGGGAATTAACCTACGCGATGTAAATTTTGATCCGTTTACATGATTAGTAGAAAAAAAATAAGTGAAGAATTATAAGTAAAAGAACTTAGAAAAAAAATCATTTATTTAATGACTCCGTATTACTGAAAGAGTTTCATAAAATATTAAAAAAAAAGTCCTCATGTGTTGGGAATAATGTGGGATTTCACCTGTAGAACAAAAAGACATTTATTCCGACAGGAAGCACACCTTCCATGGATAATTAACTCGAATTAAGGTCGCCTTATTAAGTCATACACAGGCCTGGTATTATTAATTCAAGATGGTTCGTCTGAGATAATTTTCGAAAAACACTGGTCACCACCTGGTGGCCTTTAGTAGAACTAACCAAGCGTCTTCAAGTTTGCAAGGTCTCGTACGAAAATTTAAAAACTGCACACTGGACACTAAATATAGAACATATTGTATCAGTTAAAAATTCGTTTATTATAAATTTTACTGAGTAGATATCTATATAACGTCCTTATTAATATATGAATCAATCATTTTATAATAAGGATATCAATCGAATTTTTCTCGAGAAAGTCGTCGATCTTGTCCTTTTACCGATTGTTATTCATGAGTCTTCATCTGTTAATCATACATGCATACATGCATACATACATACATACATACATACATACATACATACATACATATATATATATATATATATATATATATATATATGTACGTATTACCTCGCTATTATGTATACGTTATCGATGAGCCGCTTCACGTAATATAATTTAATTTCACGTCACCGTGATCCCGATGCCTCTCCGAGGCACACGCAGATATCGAGAATTCCTTTCAATAAAAAAAGAAAAAATCAAGAAAAAATAAAAAATCGAGCTCGTTCACTGCAGTCTTAGGATCACGTGGGAATTTTTTCCCCACCCGACCCGTAGCGACGCGACGCAACGTGACGCGTTGGATGTGCCCGCGCAAAGATATTACATGAATATATATATATATATATATATATATATATATATATATATATATGTAAATCTTTGTCAAACGAACAGCAAGTGTCGCAAGGTCGCTCTCACTCTCGCTCGTTTGTGAAATCATCCTGGATTTTCCGTTTCATTTTCTTTTTTTTATTTTCAATACCATAGCCATCCGTGTATGTATATATATAATATATATATATATATATATATATATATATATATATATATATATATATATATAATAGCGTCTAAGGTCATAATCCTAAATCGAGAATCGAAAGTAATTTGTTAATACATTGAATGACATTCATCCTATTTGAACATTAAAAATTAAATTTGTTGGAAAATGATGTTAAAATAGTTTAAAAGTTAAAAAATATTTTTTTTCGCCACAGACCACAAACCAAAAATTGTGAAATAAGAATCCACCAAACTTGCCATTACAAAAATCAAATTCTACGTACCAGTTATGTTTTAAGATTGGAAACGAAATGAAAAAATGAAAAAATTTTTTTTTTTAAATTATCTTTGGTCATTTCTAGTATGGAGCTCTGTTAATGTTAAAAAAAATTCCTGAAAAACTGCATATTATTTAAATACAGGTATCATTCTTTTTCTCAATAGAATGGTTCGGAAGTTTCGAAAGCACCGGAGAAGAAATATCAAATGTGAAAAAATATGTTTTTTTTCTGTGGCGCTCTACAGGACGGGCGATCGTTATGGGCCGAATAAAAAGCAGCACCCAGTTTTTTATTATCCAAGTATCTGAGTGTCCAAACAAAATGAGGAAAAAGAACGCCAATGAGAGTGGATGACAATGTGAATTCTTCATAATGACATCAAATTTTGGCGATTTAGCAAAACGGATCGTACTTAACCAAATCGTAATCGTACAATCCGTTTCAATCACTGTCGGCGATTTTTATTTTTTCTGAATTCCACCGGATCGAAATTACTGATGTGCGATTCAGTACTATCAGAGCTTGTTCCAGTAGGCTTTTGGTCCTTCGATCGATTCGGCTTTGCCCAATGATCGATTGCATCGACGATCGGTTGACTAGTTGCTGGTAAATTTTTTAACCCGCGCATATACTTGTATATATCGCGCGCGAGAAACATTCTGCGTCTTAAGAATATCAGAAGTAAGTAGCCTTCGTATTTCCGAACCCGGGATTAAATATAAATTTATACCCCGCCGATACGGGAAATTGGATTTGCGCGCGGCGCCGACGTTCCGTCAAAGGCAGAAATTCTTATGTATAGAGGAATGCAAGTTAAGTCGGGCAGAGTCGCTCGAACGTTGCCGCATACAAACTAGCCTATCTAATAAATACATCGAGCGAAAATGGAAACTCGGTAAAATCGAATAAGTAAATAACTATACTTATTTAAAGTCCGCGCTCATATTTATGTGGGAAGTTCAGATTTATTTTGTTCACGCATATTTGCTTATCTCGCCGGTAAAAAATGTCACTTAATGTATCCGTGAAAAACATACACGCGACGAGGGGAAAATTTACAAGTAAAACAATGTAGGAAAATTCATTTTTCAGCACTGTCATACGTCGAAAAGCGTAATAAAACGACGTCTACGCCGACTAAACGCACATTTTTACGAATATTAACCCGACGATTCGGTTTATTAATTCAACTGAGGCGTCTGGCATTGATAAGTAAGAATGCCTAGTCTGACATAATACTAAAAAATGCACGTCGCCACCTAGTGGACAATCATAGAACCGAGCGACTTTGGTGTTTTTCAATAAGTCAGGACAAACCTTAAAAAATTAGACATTTACTTATTGGATTGTATAGGGAGTACTGCATTATATTCTACTTATATTGATGACTAACAAATTGACGTTAAGTTACACGCAGTATCATTTACCAGACAAATAAATCCTGAAATTCTTCATATGATAAGCCGATTATAGCAAAATATGTATTAGCATGAATTTTGCAATATAATTCATTCCGCGACCCGTTTTCGTTGCCGTATCGAGAGATCAACACTTCCTAAACAAAACCTTCTTTACCCCGTAATTCTTACCATATATTCTCACTATACCTTCATATTATCATATCATACTTCGTGTTAAAAAAAAATGATGCGCGCGAATTTCCGCGACGGTACCACAGAATTTTCCGAAAAAAAAAACCGAGCAATAAACGGGGCTCGGTAGGGGGGAGGGAAATTTTCCTGCACACGCACCCTCGACCCAGTGTCTACTTATGCATTTACACATATATACACCTATCTAGAAAAAATATATTACGAGCGTGCGGGCTCTATTTCTCTCGAGCTAATATCAACGCGCGCGCGCGCGCAGGCCGGCTCGCTCGCGGTGCGCCGTGTCTCTGTCCCTCTCTCTATCTCTCTCTCCCTCCCTCCCTTCCTCCCGCTCTTTTCACCCGACGTCGCGTCGCGGCGCGGCGCGCTATACTTGGCGAGAAGTGTGCCAAGGCCTTTACTCCCACCCCCCTCCCGCCCCGCGCCGCGCCGTCGCCCCGCGTATTACCTCCTGCTATATAGCCGCGGCGCTCGCGCGAGAGTAGCGCGCGCGATCCCCATTTTCGAAACTATAAAAGTAAAATCTAACTCTTTGTGTCTCGAGAGCGCGAGCGCGCGGGCGCGCGAGAGAGAGAGAGAGAGAGAGAGAGAGAGAGAGTCGGTGCGACATTGTATTTTTTATTGTGCATGAATTACATGCGCGCGCGCGTATATGATATGCTTGTTACAAAAAACGAAAATTAAAAAAAAAGAAAGACTTTTATCGTGAACTAAGAGGGCGGGGCGGAGCAGGGGGGCGATGTTAAGGGAGAAATTGATAAGGATATACCCGTTTTTTTCTTAATAACCCCCCCTTCCCTACGCGTTACACGCTGGTTTTCGAAAGATCTCGTCGCCTTTTTTTTGTTTGTCGCAACTGGGCCGCGGCGCCAGATTGGATTATTGGAGTAATAATTGGGCCGAAGACTTAAGTGTATTATATATACATAGTTACGTTATATAGATTTGTTTTCTGATGCATAGAGGAGAGACAGAGAGAGAGAGAGAGAGAGAGAGAGAATCGGGCGTCGGAAGTGTGCCGCGCGCGTGGGCGACTGATTACATATTACGTATATATACATAATATATTCGTTTCGTGAGATATTGTGGAAATCGAAAATTCGGCCGCGCGAGATCGCTCGTGCCGCACCCGCGCGGCGGCACCGGCTCGGATTCCAGGAGATTTTTATTGCTTTAGAAACTCTTCGATTTAATATCCTATACGTGTGCGCGCGCGCGCGAGGAACGGGGAAGACGGGGGGAGGGGGGATATCGAAACTGGCCGAACGTTACGAAGGGACTCTTAAAAGGAGAGAGAGAGAGAGAGAGAGAGAGAGAGAGAGAGAGAGAGAGAGAAAGAAAGAATGTATATATATATACATCGCTATAATTTGCTCAATTTTCGGATTACGCAAGGCCGACGTCATATATATATATATACGAAAGTAAGCTTCGTTAAAATTAGGACGTGCGGTGGTCGCGAGTGTCGTGGTAAAAAGTTTTTTCTCTTTTTGCCTTTTCTTTCCGGCGAATTTGCAAGAGACGTTCGAGCCAACGACGAGTTCCAAAAGAAAATGAGAAGGATTTTTTTCTCTCGATATTTAAGAAATTTTCCAAAGTCAATAAATCAATGTCGTATACATACTATCAACATCCGAACGGTGCTAATGAATTATTTCATTTGAAGTATATTGAAATAATTGGCCTTATTTTCTGAAGTAATATTATGTTTTTCCGCAGATAATTCAAAATTGCGCTTAAAAAAATATCGCAAAAATTTCGAAAAATATACGATTTTTTGCGTTGGACTGGTAGAGAATTCTGAAAAGCAATTCTATTTATTTTGTTTTTTTTTTTTCACTTTCTCCATCCACAGACTGTATGTCGATCCGCTTACAATGTTATTAACAATCAATGGGTAAAGATAAAGCTTCAATAAGTTCAATAAAGTACATCAGATAAAGTTTTATTTCAAGAAATAAATTTTGATTACATCTACCAAGTTTATATACAGCTCGAGCGTTCGCGGCTTTATGCCAAATAAGAGTTTATTAATAATTAATGAAATTCTCGATTTTGAAGAAAAACATAGGAAATCAAAAATTTTTTTTTTTATCAAAGAAATCCTAAAGAACGTCTATCTATTTATCTATCCAGTTCTCTACGTATAGATAATCTTGCAATTCCGCTTTTCCCCCCCTTCATTATTTTGGAAACTTGTGTCAAAGACACGGGCACTAAATTTTCAGCATTTCTGTCCGACGAGCGTAACACACGGATTTTTCGACAGAATAACGCGAGGAGCGCGCAGGCAAATTTATAAATTAAAATATAATTAACGGAGTTTCATACGTCTTCTTCCGTGTATATCAATAGAATAAAAAATAAACTCGACAGAATGGCTGGATTCGAAAAACAAAATCTTGACGCGATTTATATGGATCATTATTATTCTTTCCTCTCGATTAAGGGAATCAGATGTAAGAGTGAGTGAGACTGAGAGATAGAGAGAGAGAGAGAGAGAGAGAGAGAGAGAGAGAGAGAGATTGTAACACACCCACACTTGCTTGCAGTCAGATTATCGAATACATGGCAAATTATGACCTTTCTGCGATGAGTGTTTTGACGCGACATAGATTAAAATAATATACAAACATTTCAATTATTCTGATTTTAATGCGTA
>JACCIC010000095.1:1875000-1985000 GCA_018907035.1 Sycobia sp. Sy_11
AAGATTTTACGGCGATGCCGCACGCTGTCTACTCGCGCCGAGCGTGCGTATACGATACTTACGAAGGTCGCAGGGACGCGCTCCTCTACCGGCTTCACTTCGCGCACGATTCTTCGCGCGAGAGCTCATTACGTTCGGAGATTTTAGAATGTGTGTTATATATACATAATGATTATTAGCCCACCTCCGCTCTGATATCGGGAGGGCGATTTTCTGTGGGAAATCGAAAGCGAACCTTTTTAACCTTGAAGGCGGCCTAAGAAAATTGTTATAATTATTGGCATAGTAGCCGCTTCGTCTACGACATCTACGATGATTATTCCAAATTTTTACCACCGTTGGCCCCGCCGAGCAGCCCTCGCTCCAGAAAAATAGTCCAAATTGTGCACCACGATTATCTATTATATCTTACATTCTGTTGACTTATTTATCAAATAAATATAATCGCGCTCTTTTGCTGCAAAGTCTACTTCGGAGGTTTGAGCAAGCTTAAAAAAAAAAAAAAAGAATAATAAAAATATGACTTTCTAAGTTAGGTCCGTCATCGAAACGTATTTACCTGCGATGACAATTTTGTCGCGAGAAACTTTGATTTCGCAGGCACGTGCATGACGTACTCTCGCAAGTGACAAAAAATTCATCGGTATATGCTTAAGGACCTAAAGAAAAGTGTATAATATTGTATGCAAGTATGTAAATTATACACCTGACGCGGTTAACAATTATTATTATCTTACGTAAGGTGTAATTTCTCGAATGAGTTGATTAAAAATTTTTAAGTCGGCGAAGAGGAGTTTCGTAAATAAAAATTGCGATTAACGGCAATGAATTTGAACAATTTCGAATACCGATATAAATTATTTCTCGCCGGGTAGTTACCTAATGCCCGCATTCAGGCTTGTTTCGTAGAATATTATATGTACAGAAGCTAAAATAAATTTGCTTATACCAACTATGAAATGGGCATGCAATACCCAAAAATTATATAGAGTTTAAAAAATGCTTTCACACTTATCGCAAACTTATATTTCTCCTATAGTTTTCTTCAAAACAAAATTACTGCTTTTTTTTTTTTTTTAATTATTAAAAATGTTTAGTTCTTCTGTATGCCGTAGGCGGGCCTTTTGGGAATTGCGAACATATTTGGCTTTTGATTTTTCGTACACATATAATAGTCTCGTATACATATAATACACATTTATATTACAGTGTGAATCTCGAAGTCATCCATTCGAGTACTATTATACCGATGGCGAGCGCGCGCGCGTTCTAAGTAGGTCAATGAAAACGACGTGCGCGGCAGCCGCGGATATGTATTATACACAGTATATAAATGTAATTTTAGCGCCAAGCGCGCGTGTATATATATATATATATATATATATATGTATGTATGGTATGCCTGTATGTATCCATATATATAGCTAGTTGGAACTTCCGCATTTCGCCTTTTGAATTTTATAATCGCCGTGCTTCTTTTGCTGCCCCCGCCACCTCCTCTATGCTTTAACAAACCTTGAGGATAATACTTTAATGTATCTAATAAGCGATAAATTTCAGAAGATTGATATTTTCTTATTATATACGATATATATATATATATATATATATATATATATATATATATATATATGCATACATACATATATAATCCTTATATTTAATATATCGATTAACGCTGTCAACACGCACGCATTATTATTAGACGAACCTTCTACAAACCGTGTTAAAGAATTTATTATTATTATTATTATTATTATTATTATTATCATTATTATTATTATTATTTAACCCTTTTCGATTAACAGAAAAATTTTTCTCGACATTTCGAAATCATCGCAGCGCGCGTACCGCGCCTCGATTGGCCAATTGCTCTATCGGGTTCATATATATAGCAAGCGCGTGACTTTTTTTTCTAACTCTGCTTCACTCTGCTTTACTTCTCTGGTCTTTTAAAATACAGTATAATGGGCTAGAAAAGTATTATAAAATTATACTAATGTTAATATAAATTAACCGTATTTGTGAAAATTATTCAATATTAAATTCTCTTTTATACTAGTAAGTGTGTGTATATACATATTGGGAAGTAAAATCGTTTATACGCCCTCTAGTGGCCAGATTTTCACTAACGGAACATTAAACATAACCTTTAAAGCTGAGCAGTTTTCATATTATTTATTTATTTTTGATCAGAAACAAATTGTTACGAAAGTTGCAGAAGCTTGCAGATCATAAAAAAAGTTGTTACAATGTTTGCTGTCCTGTTAGTGGATGCGAATGTAAATCAGCTGACAAATTATCAGTAATTTTTTACAGCATTATGAGACCAAATGAACGCTTTGTAAACGGATAGTAGATCTTCGGCGGATGCATTATAATAAAATAGTTGCTATACAAACGATAATATGGAAACTTTGCCATTATTTCCATCAGAATAGCATTTCTTCGATTACTGGCCCACGATGAAATTAAACTTATATGTAATGTTACTACAGAACCTATAACTTATCCAAAGTTTAAAAAAATACAACCGCTCTATATGAACGCTATGGAGCTCTTCGCATTGCTTCCGTCATCTTTGGTTTTAAACACATAGTCAAGCCGCCGTTTATACATACATACACACACACACACACACACATATATATATATATATATATATATATATATATATATCCTATATATAAATTCTTTCAATATTCCTTAAAAACTCGGAACATTTAGTCTCTATTGTAATCAATTGAAAGAATCGATTCGGCAAGAATCTAATGGAATCTAATGAATGTGTGTGTGTGTGTACACAAACATACATACACTCTTTTACTGACTGACTGCTCCTCGTATTTTGCACGTGTGATGTATATTATAATGGAGCACGAAATTATACTTGCTCAAACTGGCCAACGAGCGATGGGACCCTATAATATATATATTATAATGGTGCAACTGTAAATTATAAAATGGTGTACGTTCCGCAAAGCGCGTGGGCAGAATATTCTCTTGGACGCGCGACACATGGCTGAATGTGTCCAAGTGTCGGTCGCTAAGAGAGAGATAGAGAGAGAGAGAGAGAGAGAGAGAGAGAGAGAGAGAGAGAGAGAGAGAGAGAGGAGAGAGAGAGGCATAGAACCATGGAGAGACATTTTGGGTAACGACGTGTCTCGAGATCCGATGGTGTTGTGAGTGTTAATGTATACGGCATGTAATTGCGCAGTTTCTTGGGTATTGGGTATTTTCTCAACTTCGTGCATCCAAGTCGCGCCGAGAATCGCGCGGACCCGCGCCGTCGGCCGCCCCCTTCCTCTCTCTTTCTCTTGAGAGAGAGAGAGAGAGAGAGAGAGAGAGAGAGATAAATATCCAATGAAGGAAAAACTGCGCGCGGCGTCAATAATTAGCCTTTCGTACGTAGTCGGTAGAGAAGAGTATCGTCCTCGCGCTCCCGAAATCGGCCGTTCCCTATACCCCGCGGGTTCGACAGCCCGTTCGACGTGAATTAGAATTTCCGTTTCATGCAATCCCGTGCGTCCGCCATTATAATAGTTTCTTCTTTTTTCTCCATTGTCTTTTTATTTTACGTAATCCCCCTCCACTCCCGTGCCGAAAATTTAATGGCCACGTTACAGAGGTAGGTAAATCCGTCCGACGTGTCGATGTAAATGCATATTACATATATAATAAGGATTTGACATACATATACCGGTAATGTGTAAATGCTTTGGCGTTATTATATATATATGTATATATACACGAATGACTAATAATATGCATTACGAAAAAAAAGGAAGGCAAACGTGACAAAGAAGTTAAAAGCGTGTAAAAGTGACGAAACTCCGAAGTTTTCTTTCGCCATCGCGCGCGCGCGCTCGGGTCCGAGAATATACGTATATATAGATAGTAACCGCGGACCGTATTAGTTCATATTATATAGTATATATAGGCAGAGAAACTACTCTCGGCTCCTATATAATATGAAGACTAGTTCGTTCTATAGGGTTTGAAGTATTGAGGGAAAAGAGAGAGAGAGAGAGACAGATATGTATGTTTATTTATAAAATAATAAATTGTTACAAATATACATAAAATATATAAAATGTTATAAATAGACGTTGCAAAATTTATCGTTTTATTATGTAAGTTGAGAAAAAATAATAATGTGATATATCGTCAGCGTGAAGTTTACAAAATATACTTCCATATAGTAAGTAAATTCTCATAACTGCATCGCGGTCTCATTGAAAAGAGGCGCGACGAAAGAAAAATAATAATCACGCGACACATGAAAATTAATAGTTACGAACGATAATAACGATTAATACATAGCTCGTAATGAAATTTCTCGTAGTCTACGTCCATCGATCAATGCGATAAGTTACGTCGTAATCACGCGTTTGGCCAAATCCGATCGCTCCGCCCGATCGTCCCTTCAATACAATTTCGCGCGGTTATTCAATGTAATCTGGACCGGACACGGAAGATTGCTCGATCTCAGTGGCTACGGAAACGCGCAGCGCGCATTCGCGATCCTACTCTGAAACAAAAAAAAAAAAAAAAAAAAACCATTTTCCGATATCAAGTAAAATGTTTTGCACCGAGTAAATAATTTTTCTCAATTCGGACGACAATCGCCAGTTTTAAGACGACGTGGTTTGATTTAAGCGGATCCCTTCTCAGGACGCTTTCTCAATTTCTGATGAAAATTTACTTGGTGCAAGACAGGAAAATATTTACTCGACGACAGGCACTTTTTCCCCTCGGTATTGGCGATGTAGACTGTCTAAAGAAGGAATGCAAGATCCTAGCCGGATGAAAGCGTATGGACCAAGGGCTCGAAATCAGTGTTGATGATCACGTTAATGCATCGGAGACTGAAATGCCATTCAAACGCTCGCCTTCATTACGAATCCCTGCATTTGTATAGGAAAATTATTTTTATCGTAGATTTGTCGAATTATCCCCCAAGTATCGGTTTCGTAATCGAGATTTCGCACGAACGCCCCATTAGACAGCGTGCGAAGCGATACCGAAGTTCGGGCTTCGGTCGGCCCCGATTACGCCGTAGCGACCGGAGTTTTTAGCTCTGGGAACTCTTTTCGGGCGTTTCTTTTTTTTTTTTTTTTATTCAACCATAAACCGATTAATGGCACGGGGATCTGTGGGATTTTTTTTTATTATTTATTTTTTTTTAATTGATATACACGAAATCCTGTAAAAACATTAATTACGCGTCGATGTAATCTAATTCTTCAAATGTTATTCTAATTTGATTGTATTATGCGTTAATTATATATTCAAGGTTGAAAAATGAGGGTTCGAAGTTACGAAGTTAGTGAACAATGAAGTACAATTGAAATGTGATAATTTTTTTGGTTATTTTTAAATAATGTCTGTTTATATAAAATTCCATTGCATTGGCAGTCGTTTGCATAAAGTCGCCGAACGAAATTAGCAAAGTCTAACGATTATTGAGATAAGAAGTGCTCTAAGAACGAGGTTCCTAGTTAATGCACAGCTAAAAATTCCCGGTCTGAGTTAAAACGATTTCGTCAAAGGCTCAGCATGGATCACGTTTGAACCCCCTTTTTTTCATAACAAAAGTAATTGGTAATTCATGATTTTAATTTTCAAATATTAACGGAAGAGCTTTATTCACTTTCAATAAGATCCTATTAAATTTAAAGTATAATGTTTACAAATGTTGGTAAAATATTCGATGAGCATTCTTCAATTTTTACCGCATTAAATACGACGGAAGATCGCAGAAAAGCGATAAACGTTCATATAAAATTTCTAAATATCCATATAGAAAGTAAATAATGAATGAATTATCTGCTTTCAAAACTAAAATCTACAAAAATTTTAACAAAAAGTTCATGAATCAAACGATCTCTGTGTTGTTGTTTTTTATATTTATTATCCAACGAAATCTTGAGTTTTTAAATATGTCATTTTCCGCCTATAATTTAAACCAAATAAATGCAGGTTATATCGAGCTTAACTGGGCGACGCAGGTGCCACAGACGCTACAAATCCTGTACTTCGTCGAATTGAAAGCTTTGAGGAAGAAAAATGAATGACAATCAATTTGGCAATGCGTGTACCCAAGTCTTGGACGATTTTTCACGCATCGTTCGGCGATCCTGTAAACAACGAACCGCTCAACCCCGCGGCAGTTATACTTCTACACTGCGCCTCGCAAGCAATCGGCGGGTTAACCGAGCTCCGTCCAAACCTTCTCCCTCTATCCTCCCTGACTTCGCGCACGGGGCGAAAGTTCGAGCGCGACGACGCCGACTTATTCCCATTACTCGTCCACGCGCGATTTGTTTTTCGCCAAAAATCTAGCTGATTGAAGAAAGGAAGGAAAAAAAAAAAGGGAACGGCGTTCCCCTTGATCCCGTTGAATTATTATTGCTTTTGAGTACACAATGAGCCCGCTGCGGCCCCCCGCCCACCCCCCTCCTTTCCCTCTTTCTCACAGGCGCTGCGACGGTGCGACTCCCGCCGGGGCGGCGCAGCACGAGGGCGCGCGCGCGCGCGTGGCGAATCGACCCAAGAGCAAACACGGGCCCGATCCGCCGGCTCGACCGCCCGCCGCAGTCGCCTCTCTCCAATATCCACGCGTCCCTTTGTCGCCCTCGAGTGTTAGCGAGCGCCCCGGCGGGCAGGTAGGTGTGCGCTTTGCACTCCGGAAAAACTGCCGCCAAAAAACGTCGCAGGCACCGAAACAGAGACGTTAAAACGAGCGCGGGGGAAGCGAGAGACGACGGGGACGGGGAGGAAGATGGGACGCGGCCGGGGTTCTAACTTCCAATGCGTGCCGGCGCACGTCCTCCTTCGATAACGAGAGAGACAGAGTGACAGAGAGCGAGTGAGAGAGAGAGAGAGGGGGGGGGGTCTGCTCCCCGCCCGCGTCGTTGACAGCTCTGCTCCACGGGAGGTGTTGTGTAGAGGGGCGGTAGGTCGTAAATCAAGGGTCTGGAGGTAAATATTTTGAGGGCTTCCAGAGAGAGACAGAGGGAGGGGGAGAGAGAGAGAGAGAGATAGAGAGAGAGACAGGACTCGTTGCCGGTCACACGACGCTACGCCGGCGCACGCTCGCAGAAGGGGCACGCGCTCGTCGACGCGCGCGTGCGTCTAGGAATTATTGCGTGCAATTGGCGACGGGAGGGCCAGGGCGGCGCGTGCATCTGATGCAGCTGTGTGTGTGTGTGTGTGTGTTTATGTGTGCGCGCGCGTGTAGGGGCTGCATCGGGAACGGTGGGACGGGGCAGTTTCTTCGTCCGGCGTCGTCGTTCCGTTGACCCACTGTGCCGTGGCTCCGCGACTCGGCGAGGATAATTGGAACCGTGGGGGGGGGGGTGAGGAAGCAAGTAGAAAGGAAAGATATAGAGAGGAAGAGAGAGAGAGAGAGGGAGGGAGGGACAGAAACGGTTCTATTATATATTTAGGATCTGTGAGAGAACGACGAAGACGTCACGCGGAATTCCGACGAAAAACCTTATATTATACGTCTATACATACGCATATATGTCTTATTTTCGTGCCCGATTTTGCACGGGATTTTTTCTCTTTTTCTTCTCGTCGTTATTGTTCACTTGTTTTCCTCTTCTTCTCCGTCTCCTTCCGCGCGCGCGCGTGTCCCATTCGTACCTCCCCCCCCCCCCGAGAAGCACCGTAAACCAAGCGACGTCCTCGTCGTCGTTCCGCGAATCTCTCAACTTACGGGGCAGCCCCGGTCGGCTTTTTACAGCGGCTGCGCCCAGCCTCGCCGGGAGCTTTGCCGCGAGCGCAACACGGTTTTCTCGAGGAATCGCCGGCTTCGCGTGGATTAATTGCGAAACGGGCGTTATGCCGGGTCGGCCGGCCGTTATCATTGGTAAATTCGGCGGAGGCGCGCGCGCGCGCGCGCGAGACCCGACGGCGGATCGGCGCGTCGTTGCTCAAGCAAATCGAGGTAATGATCGACCGGGCGATTCTCCGGATAACGATCGATATTTCGTGCGCGACGAAAACCGGACCCTGAACTTTCTCAAGCTTTCCATTCTATTATGTGCGCTACGCGATCTTGCCCGGGACGTCGCGTCATCGCCCCGCCATTAGATCGTAATTCCCGACGTAATGCCTCATTCCCCCCCCCCCTCAGCCTTACAGTATCGAGACAAATGAATAATGTGAAATTTCGTACACATAGAAAATAATAATTTTACGTCCGAAAGTTTTATTATAAATCGGTCGTACGAGAATTGTCGAGGATCCAACCATATACGGTAATACCCATTCGAATTCTGGAGGCTGTAACCGAATTCCATCTCAATCAAAATTCCTCAGACGCGTGACGATTTTGAGATACCATGAGCTAACCTAAAAATGTAAAACTCCCGGTTTTTCTCGTTGTATTAGAGTTTACTGTGAAACATTGAAATACTGTTCATTGTTTTGTTTTTTTTTTCTTTTTTTTTAATCGAACACTACGATTACAATCTGAATGTTCTTACTTTGTAAAAATAAAACACCGGGGACGCTCAAATAGATTATTTCGTCTTTGAGATTTGTCAATTATTAAATTCACTGGCTTCTAGGATTATCCTTCCTCTCAGAATCTCTGAATTTCGATACTTCTAAATCTCTATTTTATGATTTGCGGGTGTTTCGTGAGAAAAAAAAGCAAAAAAATCATGCTGTAATACCGCTTAACTTTTAATACAACCTATGACAGTAATCGCTAATTTTGCCCCTTATACCGTTATATAGCAATTAATTCCAAAACGAGGCTCGGAAATTATTATTCACAACGAGTATACTTACTCCGATTAAATCGTCAGTGTCGAATAAATCAGAAATTTATTATTTTCAATTCTTAGCGTATTAACGTTATGTATTGTTCTTTCTTTTAATATGCGCAGGAAAATTAAAGGCTTTTGTATAAGAAAAAAAATCACCACAAAAATAACCTATTTAAGGAGAATGAAAAGCAGTAATATTGTTAGTAAGAAAGTCGCATGTTTGATATAGATAGAGTATTCCGGGTCTAAAGATTTTTATTTTTATTTAGGTATCATTTGGAAGGTATAATTAGAGCTATTTAATTCAATTTTGATTCAATCCATCACCAATATCCAATATCCTTTTTTTCATCTCCAAAATCACCCTCCCTGCTGAATTTTTCAGATAAATAGAGAACGCAGAGAAAATACGTGAAAACCTTTAAGGAACATTCCTCGTCGATTTCAGTACAATTTCCTCTACGGAACTCTAGAAGTACTCCCCCCCCCCTCAAATAATTTATATACGCCATTTCGAATTGGCGAACGGGAGAAGAGCTACGAAGTCGAAGAGAGGGGAAGGGGGGGGGTAAAAACCATAACGAACCGGAACGAATCATAAAGAACCGGAAATCTATAAAAACAAAAATCAAGAGCTTAAAAAGTCTCGAAAAAAGGTTAGAACCAACGGACGCGACGGCGTCTGATTTAAAAGGGAAAAAACAATTACCTCCCCCCCCCCTGATGCCGATGTTTTCGCGCGCCCGGGACTGCGGGACATCGGTAAGAAAAGGAGGGACGGGGGTGAAAAACAGGACCGTCCATCATGCTCCCTCTCACTTCCTCTTCATGTTACACAGACGTAAATAAGGACAAAATCCGAGAAGACAGCCAACCTTTATTGAACGAGCCAGGGAGGGGCGGGAGGGCAGGGGCGCTGTAAAATTGAGCACCGAACACGCGCCTCCCGGGGCTGTAAAATCGCGCCCCGTGCCGGAGTCATCCCCCTCTTCTCCCGTCCCTCTAACGCCTCCAGCTACCAATACGACACGCGGTACAATTATTGTATCCAGCCGGACGAGAAAAGTCTCTCACTCACTCTCTCTCTCCGTCTCTCTCACTCACTCTCTATCCCTCCTTGCACCTCGTCTTTACGAATATATAGGGTGCAACGGCGGCGCTGGCGCAAGACGAAGAGAGAGAGAGAGAGAGAGAGAGAGAGAGAGAGAGAGAGAGAGAGGTATATGGCGAACTTTACTATGGCTTTTACATAATGGGCTTTTATTGCCGGGATAGATAGATATATTACTTTGGACATCCGCGCCGATATATATATATATATATATATATATATATATATATATATATATATATATATAATATGGCTATATATATATATATATATATATATATATATATATATATATATATATATAATATATAATATGACCGTATATATATCGACGTACCGTTGCGCATCGGGCCGCTCGAATTTGCAAGGGAGAAAGAGAGAGAGCGAGAGAGTTCGACTTTTTCCCTGCATCGCTTTCGAGAGCGAGAGAAAGAGAAAACATTTATATTATACCCTATATGTATATAACAGAAGAGAATATAAATGACGATGAAGTGCGCGGCTGCAGTTCGCATGATTTATATATATATATATATATATATATATATATATATATATATATATATATATGGAGGAAGACGCGACGTCACAAAGTCACTTTTATGCTTCTATATTCGAGGGGGGTGGGTAGAGAAGGGCAGGGTATTGCCTCGCCGGACGTAACAGACCAGAAACCTAAAGCTGGGAAGCTCCGGTACCTCTGGGGGGAGGCGCGGGTAAGCCAATTAAATCATTAGCTTTTTGGACAGGACTCTGAGAAACAATGGACACACACACACACGCGCGCGCGCGTGGGGGGATGTATGTTGCCGATGGTTATATTATTACTGCAAATTTCGGATGGATGCCCGTCAACTCTTTCTTGCTTATTATTGAACTTATGAACAGTTTTAGACTTGGTTGGAAGGCAGTAAAGGTATGTATATATAATATATATATATATATATATATATATATATATATATATATATATATTATATTTTATATATATTCAATTTTATATATATTAAATTATTATATATTAAATTTATTAGGAATTATTTTTAACGCAACTGCAATTATAAGGTATTTGATAAGCGAATTTATGAAGGCAATGATCGTTAAATAATGTCTCTCAATTCATTCAATTTATTTGCATTCTTGAGCATTAAGTTTTTGCTCATCTAGACTAAGACATGGATCATTTGGAGCATAGCCCAGGTATTAGTAGATATAGATAAATTAATTTTTTTTTTTTCATGGTCTTACAGTCCAATTAAATCGATCGGAAACAATACGTAACAATATCAATGCATATCTACACTAACATTAACACATCAATACACAAAAATAATAAAAATAAAAATTAAAATTAAAAATTATAATGACCGTCAGACTGTCCTTGTATACAATCACCCCCGCAGACTAATCTAAAAATAAAATATTAGCTGACAAAATTTTGTTAGTATAAGTAAATAAAATACTGTATAAGTAAATAAAATAGTATACAAAATACTGTAAGATCAATGAAAAAAAAAATTTATTCATTTGTATATAAGCAGTCGAAAAAAGTACAATTAAAGTATTTTAGATATAGATACCTTTAACTTGATATTTTCATGTTACAAATAGCATTATAGCAGTATTATTCTCTTTTAAATACTTTTTTTGGGGCGATGATACTATATTGTCATGTAACAGCGGGCTACTAAGCCGATGAATACGTCGCTGTTTGGAGATTCCAATGGCTTTAAACAGGTCGAAAACTTAATTTGACCGTTCTTTTTGATAGCCATTTATTCGTACATTTTCCTTATGTGAAAAAACATGTATATATATATATATATATATATATATATATATATATATATATATATATGGTATTAAAATTTATTGAAACGACTGTTACATCATTGCATCTGTAATCTGCTTATCTATTGCGGTATCGAGCTGTTATACGAATTCTATGTTTCAATTCGATATAATTAATTTCCTTTGTCGATTACCCGAATAAATATGAATGAAGAATTTATATAGAAGAATTATTCAATTATTAATCTTTCCATGATTCTATCGAACGTCGACAGGTAATTTTACACACGCGCGCGTGCAATCATATATACAGGTACTTGATAAAAGTGCGCCTAATTCAATCGAACGAAAAAGAATGAAGTATAACGAGATGACAAAAGCGAAGAAGAAGACGAAGAAGAAAAAAAAAAGAAGAAAAGGATGAAATCACGGGCCGAAATCGGGCTCGACCTAAAAGACATCGTTCCGTCAATGCGCAGCTGGCGTAATACAAACCGCCGCCTTATCCTCCTTTTCTGAAAGAAAGGCTTTCTCTCCGCCCCTCACTCCCTCTCGTTCGCTCTAATATATATATATGTATATATATTGTATACACCACGACCCACTCTGATGTGCAGCCGCTTTTACTTTCCATCGCGCGGCGGCGCGCACCGCTCATTATTATATTAAGATACTTTCCTTGGCAATGGTTATACCAGAGGGGATTACGTCTGTTACGCGGCGGACGTGTGTACGCGCGCGCACGGTCGCACACAGAGAGAGGAAACATGTATAATATATAAGCGAAAGTATAAAGTGTAATCTAGCACGGCGCGAGCGCGCCAGAGAGTGAGAGAGAGAGAGAGCCCCACTTTATCCCCCCGCTGACGCCACTTTCCCTCTCGACGAAATGGGAGGGGGCAGAGGGTGGGAGGTAGGAGGAAAGGCATCGGCGAAAGGAGGCGTATAGAGACGAGAGAGAGAGAGAGAGAGAGAGAGAGAGAGAGAGAGAGAGAGAGAGTGAGAGAGAAAGGGGAGAGACAATTTCTTCGCCGCGAAGCGCGTATACGTAATATATATATATATATATATATATATATATATATATATATATATATATATATACCGCGCGACGGAGCTTACTGAGAGCCGATGCGGGAGAAAGAGATGGAGGGATGGTGGGTTGGGGGAGATAGGAAGAAAGTATTCTTCGAAAATTATTGATGTCTCGTCGTCGAGCGAAGTTTTGGGAAGGGAATGGGCGATATTTTTTTTTTTTACTGCGAGAAAAAAATTTTTCACGAATACTTATTTGACTTCTCTTGAATAAATATATGGTTTGTAGTTAAAGCAACCATAAACATTCGCTTAAATCCAATAAAATCTTTCTTGAATTTTTTGAGATGTTAAAAATATTTTATATTTTTTGCAATTAAATTAGATTTTCTTCAATTGAATAAATCATTCTTGAATCCAATAAAGAATTTCTGAATTAAGATATAACGCTTTATTTGAATTTACAAATTATTTTTCTTCCATGACATAATAAAATCTGTCAATTTTATTGAAAAGTTTTACCAACCGAAAGAGATTTTAAGACTGGCTTAAAAAAAGTATTATTTTTATTATTAAAATAATGAATAATATATACGAAAATTCATTGATATTCATCGGTGACATTTTCGCTCAATCCTTTTATTTATACATTTATATATGCACAGTCAAAAGAAATTATGACTGATCTATATATATATATATATATATATATATATATATATATATATATATATATATATATATATATATATATAGGCAAAGGGGCATGGCGGGCTATGGCGAGCGCTGAAAGTAAGTAGGTCACAATGGCGACTCGGCCCACCGCAGGAAAGAAGAATTTCACTTTCATCCAGTTGAACAACTCTGTGTGTGCCGTAACTTCCAAATAAATTCAAAGGCGTATTTCAACTATATATACACACAATCCTCCTGATTTTTAGGATTTGAAAAACAAGTTTTTTCTCGATTTTCTTTTTTCCTAGTATTTCGATTGATTTTTCGGAAAACGATTTTTTGATAATGAATCAGACGTAAAATTTTTTAAATACTAATACTAGAAATTGATATAATATATAGCTAATTATACCAGTATTTAAAAGGAAAATTTGGTTATATATATATTGGTTAAGATTTTTGCAATTCATCAAGAACAATACTATTTATATATGTAAATATATGTGTGTGTGTGTGTGTGTGTGTGTGTGTGTGTGTGTGTGTGTGTGTGTGGTGTGTGTGTGTGTGTTCCACTATTGTTTTCAACATATTCTAAAATATATTTTCTTTGATAAATAAAAATCGACGAACGCGATACGTCTAAAGCAAAACATTTATGTATAAACAAATTTATTTATTATAAATAGATAAAGATATAGATTTAATTTAATTATTGATTCAACATATACTGTTTTGCGCGTTTTTTTCGGTTTTGTTAATTTTACTATACGTACTTGGTATCAATAAATTTCAGAATTTTTATGTGTCTGTAAATAATATTTGATTTTTCAGATTATTATTTTAAAAATACTTTTTATTTTTGAATTAACGCTGAACAGCGAATGTTCTGTATAAATAAGTAAAAATACTAAATAAAATATATCGATATATAATTTATTATATGATATTTAGTTTCAAATTTGACAATAATAATAAATAAGCGAATAATCTTATTTAATTAGAATAAGCTTTCCTTTTTTTTCATTGAAACCATAAACGATTAGCTCTTAAACGAATTTCAAGCGTCTCTCGTTGAATCTCATACAATTTTCCGTAGGCACAGTACTTAAAAATCTTTCAAAAATCAAAAATCAAAATTGAAACATCGGTATCAATCTGTTAAGCTTTTTTGCCTGGTGCGTCCCCGACGACCTAACTGGTAAAATATCGATACTTCTCTGAAAGTAATTGGGCGGCGGTCGCTGCAATCTTTTTCAGGAGTCCGTGACCGCTCTCTCTCTCTCTCTCTCTCTCTCTCTCTCTCTATATATATATATATATATATATATATATATATATATATATATATATATACCGACGCTTGCGCAACGACGCGTTTTCGCTCTCACGCGCCGCCATTTTCGTCCGATGCGCCTCTTCCTCCGACACTTTTACTTTCTTCGCTCACTTCCCCTCTCTGGACCAACAGCGTTCCATACTTTTGCGAAACATTCACGATTTCTCTCTCTCTCTCTCTCTCTCTCTCTCATACATATACGGATGTGAATCATTGTTAAGGTCATGTCCGTATTGGTGTGTGTGTGTGTGTGCCCGCGCGCGCGCGTGTGTGTAGAAGTGTATATATGTATACTCGTATGTATATGTACATGTATATGTATTATGTATAAAACAGAAGTCTGATGGGAAAGTATAAGAGACACGACGAAAAGTACATTCTGAAGAAGTTCAAAATTATAACAAAAGAAACATTCGAACAGTTCCATATAAAAACAAAATAAAATAAAATAAATTCAAGTTTTTTTTCTATGTATTTTTTTTTCTTTTGATCGCACGATAACTCGTGTGTGATTATACATTTATTATAAATTGGGTTTAAGCTAGCACAAATGGTTGAAGAAAATTTTTTTTTGTTTTATCAAAGTTCAAACAAAATTTACTTTAAATGTGTCAAGAGAATAAAGTTTTCTTATTCAATTTTTTATAAGATATTTGCTCGACGGGAGAAAAATGTATATTCCTATGAGATTACACACACACATATATATATGTATGTATATATATATATATATATATATATATATATATATATATATATATATATATATATATATATTATATCAAATCAAAGAAATCTTTTCTTAATTCGTAAATTGTATATATATATAATGTAAAAAAAACTTTTTTCACAGTACAACATAAAGAGTGAAAGAATCTTATTTGAATTTAGAAATTCTTTTTATTTCATACACTGCAGACAACAGGTTCTATAATAATTCTATCGTACGAAATTGAAGAGACAATACCAGTGTAAAGTAAAAATAATAGAACAACGGTGTATCTACCCCACACACCTGACTGCCCCACCGATAAAACGAACGATAACAATGTATTTCATCTACGACGGTATAAGTATCGCATCGATATAGACATGTGTTTACAGAGCCTCCGCTCGTGGCAAATCAAACGATTTTTTTATCTTCTTTCTTTGCTTTATTTTTATTAACAAAATTGACAATCATACGCGGTGCGATATGTATGGCAATAAATGCAAAGATTTTTGAAACAACCAATTTATGAAAAAAGAATGATTAAACGTGCTTATTCTTTTATATATATAGAATAGCATAGAATCGAATTCCAAAAGCCGAAATATATAATTTATTGAAAGACAAGTGTCTAAGAAATTTTTGCACATTTGTATTCAGATAATATCTAGATAATATATAGAAGAATGAAAAGCTTGACCCGACCATCACAATTTATTCCATCATTCTGTATATCACAGTCACAAGATATATACTGTTTTGATCTTATCGGAGCGGGCCAGTGATAAAAAAGCATCGGTATATGATAAATCGAAAAACAATCTTGAGATCGTTTTTCTCTTTGACTCACAGAGTGACTTTTCATTTGATTATGATGCAAAAAATTGGACCAATCCCTTTAGAGCGAACCAAGGGCTAATTCTCATTTTATTATGTTCCAGTTCTATTATATATGCCCGGCAACCGAGATTTCAATGTGTGCAAGTGTGAGACACATCGCGGCGCCGCCTGGTGGCAAAAAGAACGCACGACTGCGCATACACAAGGGCGCCACCAAATGAAAACACAAATGGCCGCCATGAGTATACAGACAATTTTGTTCAAATGAAGAGATCTATTATTATTAATTGAAACATAGACGTTTTTACTAATTAAAAAATATACGGTTATAATACTTCACAATCATGTAAAATATTAAAGCAGAACAAATTTGATAGAATTATTTTATGTCCGTTTTAATTAGTGATATTATGTAATGAAACAAGAAACTAAGTAAGAATATTTTTTAAAGTAAATTTATTTCTCTTAATAATTGTTATATGTGTATTTTTTGTAGAATCATATAGGTTTTCTCATTACATTTAATTTTTATTCTTTTGGTTCAGTCTTCAGTCTTTTAATTTGGCAACTGTAGCTTCAGGAATACAACGAAAACTTAAATTAGTATTATAAGTGAATTACTTTATAGATGCCTCCCATAGAAATATTCTTTCGATGATATGAAGAAAATTAATAAAAGTTTTTAATCGTTATTTTTATTGATTTCGATCATTTTTACTTTTTTTTTTAAAACAAATTTTAAGAGGCTTTCAAAATTTTACCAACGGAATCAATAAATTCGCGTACCTACCGCATAATCATGTCGGCCATATTTGTTAATTATGCTCTCCGCCGCTAGTAGCCCATATTATATTACATTTAAATCGCCAATAGCAATTTTGATCACTCCCGACTATTTCATACCACGATTCACGATAAATGAACGTTTTGCCCACCATTTCGTCCGACTGGTTTTTGAAGGCTTAAGTTAAACTAACGTTAAGTCGCTCTCCGCAAGGTGCGATGCGACGACAATTTTTCACGATCGCTCTTTTCAGAAGATTAACTTTCTGGATTTTAATGGGGTGCTTTTATTTTTTTTCCTCCTCGAAGTTGTATTACGCAAGAATCGTCTACTATACTCCTCGTATCCGTTTATGTATTTATTATGGAGCGACATTCCCATCGGTATAATGCATATATATATATATATATATATATATATATATATATATATATATATATATATATAAGCAAGCGAAAAAAAATGCTTCCCAAAAGCGCACACGGTGGCCCAGACGGCATGGATGTAGCAATCAGTCCTTCTTAAGGCAGGAAGGGGGCCGTGTGGGAAAAGCTCTTTTCGATAATATATAGGAAGTAAACGCCCCCCTCTCTCTTCTTCTTCCCATGCCTTTCTCGGCCCTTCGAAGCCGATCGTGCAATTATACGATGAATACTATAAGAAAATGAGATGCGGACTCCTCGATTTGCGAAATCAATCGGGACTGGGAAAAAGGTGGGTATGCGTAAACGAAACCTTAAAGGGGCATTTTTTGAAAAAGGCATAATTTAATACGCATGTCACATTTTGTGCCTTACGGAATCATTTTGTGCGCAAGGAAAAAAAGAAAACAATTTAGGAGTCAATTTAATTCGTCACGGCAAAAACCCATTATTTATCGTATAGAATTAGCAGAATAGGTGACTGTTGCAGGAGCGAAATGGATATTTTACATTTTACAGGTATGAAAATACGGAATATATGTGGGAAATTTTTCGTTATATATATATATATATATATATATATATATATATATATATATATATATATCAAATAAGTACACTAAATAGCTGCTATCTGAATTATTGCGAAGTCACCATAAGAAACGAAAAGATCTCGTTGAAGCGATGGTTTATACCAAATAAACATATAGTAATGTCTTTATGTATCTTTGATAAAATTTTGTACCCTCTCTGACAATTTTGGAAAGATTTGCATTTTTTCTAATGGCTAAAATAGAATTTTTCTGATTCTTTTGTATTATTTTCCTTCAACCGCTGATTATTGAATTTTTATTTTTGAGACGACGTACCAATCCGAAAAATCATACGATGAAATTTTGAATGATCACATACTGAAACAAAAGTACTTGGATTTTTCACATTTTTAGTAATGAAGAATTCCATTGAACTTTAAGGGGGGATATCAGACTATAATAGTTTTTACTAATTTATTAGACAAATATATTTTTAATTATCAATATACTGATATATATTATTTTAGTATTTGTAATTTATTTTGAAATATAATACATGGAAAATAATATAATCAATACATTTTATTATATTTATTTTAAGTGTATAATGAGCAACAATAAAACAAGCGATTTCGTATAAAAATTAGATTCCATGCATAAATTTGAAAAAATTCACAGTATTAACATTTTGATTTCTGTTAAATTTTATTATATTTTTTTATTATGTTCCGTTTTTTTAACGAATGATACATCGTCGCCACAGAAACAATTGAAAAATACCATGTTTTGAGAAAAGGATCATGAAACGAAATTTTATTTTACGCATTTTCAAAAAAATTAAGTTTGTCCAAATTCGATTTACACCGGTATAAAATTTTTGTACACGAGATAAAAAATCGCCCATATATCATTTGAAGAAAAAAAAACATTGTGAATTACGAGAAAAAAATTTATATTATTATTTTACAAAATTTTCCACACACACACACGCGCGCGCGCGCGCACACACACACATATTCTGCACAAGTCGTGCGCGAGCGCGCAATACAACGCGTCAGTCGCACGCCGAGCGCAGCAGCAACAGCAGCAGCAGCAGCAGCAGTAGCAGCAGCTCCGAGGGAAAATCGGGTCAAGTTGAAGAGTTCGCGCGGGCGTTATATTATAAAGGACGCGGGGCGAGGCCGCGCACCGAGCGCGTTCCTCGATGCTCGCCCAGAGCGCTCTATAAACACCGGCGCGGTGCGCAGCGTCGCGGCGCGCGAGCGATCGCGTATTTTTAGAACGAGGCGCGCGTGTATGTATATATATATATCTATACACACGTTGTAATATAATGCACGGCGAGCGCTCCGTGAAGATAATAACAACGAAAGTATAGTCGCCGATGCGCCGACCGATGAATTATTGTCGCTCGCGCGCAGGCTCGTAAATCCCGTCGCTGGGGGCGGGGAGGGGGGGTTGTCGGGCGAGAGAACAAAAATTACGAAGCGTGCATTTTTTTCTGCCTTCTTCGGAGCTGAATATTTATCAACGAAGGGCCGGCGAGCAAAGGAGAAATATAAGGGATAAATAATAAATAAGAATTTCAGTACCTAACTTTTTCAGTTATTCTCATAATGCAATTTTTCCTTTAAGTGGAGAATTTTTAAAGTTTAAAATGTGTTGGATTATTTTTTTTTTCTTTTCAAGTTGTTTAAGTATTTCTATGAGGGGCAAACGCCAATAGTTTATGATTATCGAGAGCATATGAATGATGATTAACGTTTATAAAAAAGTACTAGTTACACGCAGCACACTCAGTCCTTCCTTTTCTCTCGTGCAGACGTGTTTCATCCTCGGATTGATAATACTTTGTATAATTTTTTTCGCATTGGCCCATCAAATATTATGAAAATGAACCCAATAATTGAATCAATAGTGTACAAGCGAAAATGTATAAAGGCATAGAGCAAGAGGTTCAGAAAACGAGGAGCAGGGCCGAGACATTCTGACATTGCAGATATATATATAAATTCTGGAAACGATAAGAGATGGTAATGTTAGGGGAAAGTCTGCGGAAACGCATTGGGAACTCAAAATAACATATACACCGATATGGCATCGAAAGTCACTGTTTAGGTTCAAGTTGATATACGGTCAGCTATAAGAAGCAGCGAAAATTGATATTTAATTTATTGTTTTTTTTTAATACTGCCACAAACACGAATCGCATAAGACGGTGTATAAGACTTTATCTTTTTACAATCTTCAACCTTATAATGAAAAATACGTAAATATACGACCGGACTGCTATGATTTGCAGGTAATGGAGGTGGATAAGTCTAGTTTCAAATTACTCCACGAGCGGTCTCGGTAATGATTCCAGAATAGGCAGAATGGAAGGGATGAATGGAAACGGAAGGAAGGACCGTCACACGTAAGGTCGGGTGAAAAAGGATGAAAGTATTAGATCAGGAATAGATATTAATGGAGTGAGGAATCTGGAGATTCTGTTGGGACAAATGAAAAACAAAAAAAACAAAGAAACAAGGGTGATATTAAAGGTAGTTAATAATTAAAGGTAGAAATTCGTAAATATGGCAAGAGACACATATGGATTGTAGTCCTTGAATCCTTCGTACGCAGTCAAGTATCTTAAAACGACTAATCGAGGAATGTAATAATTGATTGTTTGGGAAGAAGCAGAAGTGATCGTAGTATAAAATTCGACATCTTAATGCAATCTAGCTATATAAGTGAAATATAAAGTATAATGTCAAAAGGATGAATTTAATATACGTGCACGATCGCTTTAAATGTAAGTTAATCGTACTTTATGCTAATTATAAATTGGATCTGTACTCTACATTGTACAGTCAGAAGAGTTTCTCAAAGAAAATTACCATCGACCGCTATCAATATTATATTCCATCGAAAGTTTTTTTTTTATTATTATTTTCTTTTTCTTAGAGTTCGGTGACACCTACATACGTTAGCGTGGAATGACGTATAGGTGACAATAGCTCGTTAGTTTATGCTAATATACGCTTATAAATTCGGCAAAGCGTCAAACGGTAATAATTAAGACACAGCAATTCTGACAATGAAGGATTAATCGAGCATCGACTAAGTAAATCTAATTTTCTCAACGTCTTCGGGCATCGTTGGACATTTGCATTTGAAAAATTTCTACGACTGCATAAATAGTAAGACGAACTTTCATGAAAGTTGGAGATGCCGAATAACGATTTGCAAGTGAAAAAGTTTCATATTCTCGTAACGGTAGATCGTTAAATCGATCAAATTTATAGGGTCCATTTTTTGAGAAGGACCGATTTGAGCCATTAAATAGCGCTTCGAGCACGACGAATAATAATTTATAACAAAGCCAAGCTGTACGATTAATTTAATGGATTCGGTAAAAAAAAAAAAGACTACTCGATGGCAAGTGCACTCACGAACATACGCGCATAAATTTCAATTATGTAAAAACTTCATAAAGACTTTTAAGCTACGTGTATATCTACACCTATACCTTTTCTATTTCCTTTCCTAACTTCAAATCAACTAAATAAGTATTTTAAGTCATATATAATATATATATTATAAAGAAGCCACAGAGAGAGAGAGAGCAAAAAGAAAATGTAACGAGAGAATGAGAGAGCAAAAAGAAAATGTAACAATCGAGCGCGGCAAGTCTGTATTATATAAGGCAGAGTGCAGCAGCGGCGAATCAGCTGGCGCGATTACACACATAAGCGCGCACTCTGCGCGACAATGCCGATATAGAATCGAGCTCGCGCCGATAAAATTAATTGCTAAATGACCCAATTACTAGAAAAAGATTGACCCGAAAATTCGCGGAGGCAGCAGCAGCGGCAGCAGCAGTAGCAGAAGCCGCAGCAACAGCTGCGTCTCGCTCTCTCTCTCTCTCTCTCTCTCTCTCTCTCTCTCTCTCTCTCTCATTCTCACACACACATCGTTACAGCAAATAATTTAAATCATTTTATCTTGTTATTCAACTACCTCTGCAGAGAATCTTTTATTTATTTATTTATTGAAAATGGTACGTAAGTATGTTTTTTTTTATTTACAAATTATTTTTGTGAAATAATTTAATTGTTGCACATATGTTTTAAAAATATTTTTATAAATAAATATATTAAACAGCAAAGACGAGTACTTTCGTTCACTTATATTAAGGAAGATCTTATTAATTCCAAAATTGATCCATGTACTTTGAATTTGAAATAATTTTTAACTTTTACATACGAAATATGGGCAGAATTGTCTATTTATATATATATATATATATATATATATATATATATATATATATATATATATATTATATAAAATAATTTTTTTTTGGATTACCAAGCTAACAAATGTATATTATGTGTAAATTTTCAATATAGAAATACAACAATGTCAAAAATAGATTATTCAATAGGATTACGAGAGTATTCTTGATTGTCGTTTCTCCAAGCGTTTCTCAAATCCCGTCTTATAGAATCGATTTTTCGACGATTTTCTATATAAATCAAATAATGGATTGTTAAGTATCGTTAAACTTTGTCTAGGAATCGATGTATATCTCATTGATCGTTTAGGTCCTAGATAACTTATGTATTTGCGTGCTCTCGTCCTCTCTCTCTCTCTCTCTCTCTCTCTCTCTCTCTCTCTCTCATACATTTCGGCAAATTGACCCAGCTCCAGCAACACAGCCCGAGAGAGATAGCCGAGAATTCCGGCTCCGGCGTAAGATGTCAATGCCTCGCGTCGGCGCGGTAGTAAAACCGCGAACGAAATGGCTCGGCGAGAGAGAAATGCCGAAATTCAAGGAATTAATACGTCGAATCGCTTGGGAAATTTAGCGCAAAAGATTCCAAATACATCTGAATCTCGCATTTATTTCAATGAGCTGCAATTCCACGTGTAGATAGAAAATTTCCCGACTTCTCGAGGGCAGAGAAACTGATAAATGAATTTTCTCGCGTGCAATGAACATGATCTTCCTTCTGCTTTGTAGATATAATACGTTTTTTCGTACCCCCCTCCCCTCTCCGCCACGAACGGGGCGCTCGAAGAGACTACAACGTATGTGTATACCAGTCCAACCTCCCCCGCCCCTCCCAGTCTCAGCGACACTCTTGTGAGAACGCGGGCACACACGCCTATCTTGGCAGTTTGTATTAGAAGACGATGCAGAGGCAGGCAGAGGAGGAGGAGGAGGTGGAGGAGGAGGTGGAGGAGGAGGACACGAGGACGAATAGGCGCGTTTAATAGAGGCATAGCGAACCCATAGAGATTTTAAGAGGGGTCTCGGGGGGGCTGAATCTTCTCTCTCATGCCGCGATATATATTTACGTGTGTATATATATATATATATATATATATATATATATATATATATATATATATATATATATGAGTATAGACATAGACGCCCGCGCTCGCACGCGGGGCTAATATAGAGGCTTTATCAGACAGCAGTGATAACGCGCCCGATAAGCCCCGCGGCGCGTATATGTAGGTCAGTTTGATACGCGCGCGACCTGATTTCGCGAGCATATTATATTAGTGTATAGCGCTCGCGCCATCAGCCAGCTCCTCTCTCGCGCGCATAATATATATATATATATATATATATATATATATATATATATATATATATATATGCACTTGCGCGAACGTGAATATATATGTAGATCTTATGTACTCGCCCCATATGCTCTGCAATAGGAAAAATTTCGATTTCTCATTTTCATATATGCTTCCCTTTTGATTTGTTTTTCTCTATTGTTTGTTTTTAGTTTTAGACACCTGCAAAATGTCTACGTAACCTTTTTAAGAAACGCTTCAGGAAAAGCGTTGAGCGGAAGATTATGTTTTTCTTTCCAACTAAAATTAAAATAAAAACAAAAAAAAGAAATCGTCGTTAAGACCAGTTCGACCTTAATATAATAGATACATCTGTAAGCAAGGCGTTTACAATTGCTATGTATTATACAGTGGCTTTTAGGCGTCGAAGAGGGTTTTTCTCCTTCTCCCCTTAACGAAATGAAAATGTTCTCCGCTCGACGTACGAGTGATTCAGGTAGTATTAAAATAACCATCGTGGATTAATGATTAACGGAATAAGTAAAGGTACGTCAACTTTTGAATTCACAAATTAACAACAAACACATTTATTTACACATTTAATTTCCTATTGAAAAGAATCTTCGAATTATTTTTGAAGATAGCTATTTAGATTGAAATTTGAATTTAAATTCATCGCAAAATGTCCCATTTTAAGATGTCTTAAGATAATATCTTTGCTCGAATTTTATCTCAATAATATCTGAAATAATCGTAAATGGACGCATTTGAAAATAGTCTTAAGATCTTAACACGGGAATGTTATCTCCGACGCGTCTTATATAAGATATGTATATATATATATATATATATATATATATATATATATATACATGCATACATACACATATATCTTACAACTTCGATTTTGCAGAGTCGGTTTTAAAAATGTCATTTTCTGCGGCCGCACACATCGAGGAATGCAAACATTGCGAACGTCGCGGACACGGCGCAATTATCATGCGGGCCTGTTACAACGCAATTTTGCGCGGAGCTGCATCTCCCTAAAGAAAGAGAAAGGGAAAAACGAGAGTCGCGTATGCGCGTCCACGTGGTTTTATACGCGGTTAAAATCACACACACACACACACACACACACACACACACACACACACACACACACACACACACACACACACACACACACACACACACACACACACACACACACACACACAAATATAAAACGCGCGAAATTCCGCGCACCGATAAAGAATATTCCTCTTATGTAATTCGCTTATACCATTCGGGAGGCTGGGTCGGGGGGTTTTAGTTTGTTTTTGCTCTCTCGCGTACAGCCATGCCATTGACCATTCATTCTCTCTCTCTCTCTCTCTCTTTCTGTTATCGGCATCGTTCCGAGATGTGACAAAAAAAGAAAGAAATCGTTCTCGATCGATCATATCGAATCATCTATACAATGATCGCGAAAGAGCTATAGAAAAAAAGTAAGGTGTGATAAAAGACACTCTATATGATTGGCTCACCCCACCCCTCCCAAAAAGCATTAATAGAAAATTAGCACAGTAAAATATCGTTCTTGTCCGTTACAAATTGTGTACAAATTCAATCCAACGCTCAATTAGGCCAAGATAAAACGTAAAAAGTTATCAAAGTCTATCGTAATGTAATATATATATATATATATATATATATATATATATATATATATATATATATATATAATATAGATGTTAAACAAATAAGCGGTGAGTGTTGGCGTTGAAAAGAAATGGAATCGTAGCACGTGGATTTCAATTATAACGAATGCGATAAAATTTTGTAGTAAATATTTTTTTACGCCACATAATAGTGTACTAATACTATTTTAATAAAATCATTATATATATAGATATATAGATATATAGGAAAGTAAGCGCGTTCTATCGGGACGCGTTTACATCAGAATTTATATATATATTGTTTGATAAGTTTCGGGTTGGTGAGTCTAGATATAATATATACATTTAGCAAAAAATATTAAATTTATATAAGTATTAATTTATTTTATTTATACCATAAACACACACACACACACACACACACACACACACACACACACACACACACACACACACACACACACACACACACACACACAATGAAGACAGAAATCTCCTTTATTGGGCGTCTCCATTATTATATATTATGTTGTTATGAAGTTTGTAATAATGTTTGTTTGTGTCGTTTCCATTATCAGCCTATATGTATATATACATATAACACTTGCTACTGTATGGATATATATTTTTTTTTAGAATTTAATTAGCGGATGAAGAACAGTGCTGGCTATATATATATATACATGAATAATTATGAAGAAAAAAAAGTCGTTTTAAAACACATTAATAATGTAGGTCGCGTATATATATATATATATATATATATATATATATATATATATATACTTCTTGTAATATATATTGTAATAGTTACACATTTTTTGAGCGCAATAAAAATTATAACGTGCCGCTCGAACTTTGTATATCATGACATAATAAGAGCAATTTTTATATAAATGCGTGCGAATAGAAAAAGAGTATTTTTCAAATTACGACAGACGCGTGAGGGTCATTTATGTGAATTTGCAATTTAGATAAGATATGGGCTATGAATTAATATATTCGCTTGTTGTATTAAAAAATAAGAACGACTGTGCATCACACATTTGACTAAAATTATAACTTTTCAAATTGATGAATTTCCTTTTTTTTTCAATATCGAACGTCCTATTAATTACATAAAGAGAATTTTTAAATATATATTTGCATGGTTTAGCGTGTTCTTAAAGTCTTTTTTTTGTCTAATAAAAGAGCAATTTTTTTAAGACTGTTTGCGAACCAAAAGTAACAGAGAATAAAATCGAGTTCTGGAAGATTACGAGTTTTTCAACAAAAATCTATCAGATCCAGGGATGCGAGTTTATCCAAAATAACGTTTTAATAGAAAACCTTAAATGATTTCTTTCATATTTGTAATAAATAAAAGTGACAGAATAATCTTAATTTCGGATTTCATTCATTTAACGGTGTATTTTTTTTTAATTCTGACAATACTATACAATATTGAAATATATATATATATATATATATATATATATATATATATATATATATATATATCTCAAATAATGTAATTTAATCAAGCAGAGAAATGGAACTATTGGAACATTTTGACCTTACATTCCACAGCCATTGATATCTATATTGAAAATCTATTATTTCAGTATATTTATAATGATTTTTAAAATAAAATTCGTCGATTTTCTTACCATATAAAAAGAGATACGCTTCTCCAAGCGATTCTGATTTCTATACGCAGGAAGCCACGGAATAATTAGATGAGCAAATAATATATATATATATATATATATATATATATATATATATATATATATCTAGCAATGTAATATTTAAAATTTAACAGTGTCACATACGCCTGCTTTGCATAATGAATTTATTCTCCCGTCTCAAGTGTGTTTGAACTAATAATAAAGCTTTCAGTATATAATAATAACAGAATTCCAACGATATACAGCTTAAGCTAATAATATAACGAGAGCTTAATATAACGCTTTCGTTGTATTAAACCCACATACACATTGCTGCGCGTTACGTTGGAATCTATATAACACAATACATAATACAATATATTTTCCGGCAACTGTTAAAACAGCACACAAAACGATCAGCTGACAAATCCATCTCAGGTGTAAATTATGCCATTTGCATATGTACATAAAAAGGAAAAAAATTCAAACCTCGAAATGAGCGTATACGTTTCCGATAATAAAGATTTGAAACTCCCATGTCGCATATACGAAAATTAACGGGCTCGGAGTAATTTCATATTTTTCATCGATTTTCGATATTTTCGAACGATTTCCAAATCACAGGAAATCGCGTATTCGTATTGTACGAAACGACAATTACCGCGTGAGATAAATTATTGGAAGAAAGTAATAATTTTGAAATGAACTAGAAATAAATGACAGACAAATTTCAAGTATTTTCATTGTAAAGTTTATATTATTCTATTGATAAATTATAAAAAAAAAACAACAATGTCTTTAATGCACGTTATTTATCGATTATTCAGGGACCCTGGTTTGGGCTTTTAATGAAAATGAACAACGATTGGATTAATTTTTATTAAAAGCAAATAATTTATTTTATTACTACGATAGGGCTGGGAACAATAGTGCATAAGTAACAAAATCGGCTGCTATCGATGCCATGCCAAACTTTTATCTATAACTTCTATAAAAATCTTCATTCGTTCTCCTGAAAATATATTTATAATTCTCGAAAAAATTTCGATCCTTAGATTTTGGAACGACGTCATCGCGTTGCGTTTAATTGATTTTAAGTATATTACAATTTTCACAGAAATAGGGATTTTCGGACATTTTTCATATTCAAGTTTATCCCAATAATTATACGTATCAAAATGGTATCAAAATTATTTAAAATCGTTCATTCGAACGAACTCAAATGATTTCAAAATAAGACGTTTAAAAAAAAAAAACAATAGTTCTTTTCTCTCAATATTTTTAAACGATTTCGAATAGTACTTTTCCAATAAAATTTCGATGATTTCAAATGTTTCGCAATCGTACGGCGAAAATAATTCGCCGCCAACGCGGGGCGCAATCCCACTCATCGGCAGTATAAGGAGGGGGTTAGGGAGATTCGGAACAAAGCATAATTCGGCGCGAATAAACATGAAATGGCTTCGTTGGTGAAATTTGCGCAAAAATAAATTACCGTCATCGATTACTTAATGTAGAGGAGTTTGGGCAGGCTCTATGTACATATCGACACGGACATGTCAGGCCAGCCATCGGTTGCAAGGGCTCGTTACTGGCTCACAATGAGCCCGACGACAAGGGTGGTTGAAGCTGGGGGCGGGGAGAGGGAATCGAAAGTTGCTTTTTTATTTAAACAGAGCTGCGCAAGGGAGACGCGATGTGATGATGATGATATATATCTATATATATATATATATATATATATATATATATATATATATATATGTTGTATGGTTATGTATGATGTATAAAGCAATCGATCGGAGGACTCGAACCCAGTTGCAGAAACACACACACACACACACACACACACATAACCAGATCCACACATAACTCAAGCAGAAAACGCGATATTTTCAATTTGTTCCACGAACTTGCGTGTATATATATATATATATATATATATATATATATATATATATATATATATGTTCTTATTATATAGCTAATTTTTTAAAATAAATTTGGCAAAGTTCGTAAATGCGACAGTTTCTTTCTTTCCTTCTAGGGTACTGCCGCGAGGAAGAATTAGCTTATTAGGCCAATTTGAAAGCTGTCGGGATTTTTGTCGGGGTCGGTAAAAACAACTATAATAAAGCACAGGAGCGATCAATTTTGATTCGCAGCCCTTGCCCTTTTTTAATTTACACACGCGAGTCTGCGATAGTGATTTTTTTTAATTGTTCACATTATTAAACCAGATTATGAATTTGCAGACGCACAAGCTTAATTATAAGACGTTAAAAAAACTAAGAATTCACAAAATAATTAATTGAGATAAAAGCAATTTGCAATTAATTAGAGAATAAATAAAAGGAGGTTATAAATTTAAATAAAACGTTTCTTTGAATCTCATTAAAATTCATTAGTTTTTACTAGTTTTTTTTTTTTTAATTAATACACACGGAGATATACAAGAGATTTGCCTAAACTATACATATTTGCTAACGTTATTCTCAATTTTCAAGTTTATTTTATCGCTATAAAATTTTAAATCCACAATTTTGTAGAACGAGCGGATTCAACGAAAAATTACCATTATACTTATTTCAAAATAGACGATATATATATCAATAAAGGAATTTATGTCCCTTTTACGCCGTAAATATTAATATTATTTACGCACGGAACTGGCATTATGAAATCGACAAACAAAAAATGGCTTTTATTTTAATATACGCCCATAATGGTGCCTTAGACAGAGGTGAAACGTCGATTCGTGTATATATATATGTACACGTAAAATAGGCTATTTTGCACATTAGTTATTGATCCAATGTATAGTGACCTACTGCTTTGCTTTAATGCACTCCAGAACTGTCAGGCACGAAGCGATGAGCAGCGAGGACTTGAAACAGTTTCATAATATATATATATATATATATATATATATATATATATATATATATGAGATTGAAAACTATAAAATACGCCCTCTTTATACGATCTAATTCCATATAGAGAAATCTGCATATTAATTAAATAAAGAATAATAATAATAAAAGATAATTTTATATTCTGCATTTTGAAGGTATAAATAAATTAATTTGACGATGGTTCTAGTTTTAAGAAATATTATAGACACTGCTGTGTTGGATGAAAAATAGCAAAAATTCTACAATAAACTATTGTTGCGTGGACTTCGTCGCGCAGGTGACCCGTAGGTATCGGTACAGAGGTGGGCGAAATAAATGACAACTATCTTGGATACGCCAATCGCGAGTACCTTTATTATATAAGAGTACCTTTATTATTATAGAACGAGAGTGCCGCTCCGCCAGGTAGTCTCTGTCGTGTCGTTCGACATCGGAACGTGCACCGATTGCGTTTTTTTTGGGAGGGGGGCGGGGACAAATGGCCCCGCGCGTTCCGCAAGCGCTGCAGACGCTAGGAAGCGTCCGTGACAGGTCCAAAGCCGCGAGGTCGGCGTCCTCGTCGACCCCTCATTAACGGAATAAGTTTATCGGATACGCAATCTAATCGAAAGGATCAAGAATTCCCAGCGTCCAAGGAGTGTCCAAATATTTCGAGTTATTGAATTCGTGTTTTTTCCTTCTTTCTTTTTTTTTTTTGTTGCAATGTTATATTACCCCTTTTGGTCAGTGTGTATGTGTGTATACTTTGCTTAGTTATCCCTTTAATTTTCCGTCCTGCCTCCTCTTTATTTTTTTTCTTCCAAATACTATTACTGGTTACTAGCGTAGACTCTCTGCCTACTTTCAATTCAGCTTACGGATTTGTTTACTCCATACTTGTTTAGTTTCATTTTTTATATGTATTTTCTTATGTATTTACTTATATTTATATACCATATATGTCTTCTCCATATACCATAGTCTTTTATATGTTTTCTTCATTTCCCTCTATTATGTATTTTCTTCCTTCTTCCAATACTGTGTATATTACACATTTATATATATATTCTTTCCTACTATTTTTTTTCTCCTTATATCTAGATTTTCTTTTCTCTGGCCTCTTTCGACATTTGTTCGTTTATTTTATAAATTAGTCTTCTTCTGTACTTTAATTTCTTTTATATGTTTTCCTCTATCGGTATTCTCTCTCTTTCCTTTTTATTCCCATATATTATTCTTTGGCGCTTACTTTTTCTCCTGCATTCTTCTCTTAATGCATCTTTTCTTACATTTTGCCGTTCTTCTTCATTCTCTCTTTTCGTGTTCACTGTACAGAATGTTGGAGATTTTTTCGTTACTTTGTTGTGTGCATGTGTATGTATTTTGTGTTATCATTAAAAATTTTTTATTTTTCTGACATCCTAGAATTATGGTGGGATTTCTTCACCTTTTCGCAATTTTTGAATAATTTTTACATATTAAAGTTCTAATAATAACTTACAATTCGATATTTACATTAGTAATCACGATATTTACAACGGTGTTCACAATGGACATACGTACAATGCACATAAATAACTGAGTTACACTGTTATTGATATTTTTCTTATTTATTTATTTGTTTATTTATTTTATTTGATTTGATTTGATTTTATTTATTAATTTTTCTCTCTATATACTAATTAATATGTTAACTGCTCCTCACTATCCTAAGGTTAAGATATTCTCTAGTTGAATTTATTTCTTTCCTTTATTTTACTTGTATTTTTTTTGAAAATTGGCTACTCATATAAAAAAGAAAAATTGGACATAATATAATATAATTTTTTTTTCCTCAAAGTATAATGAGACAATTTTTCTGCCTGAATACAATGGACTAAATCTTGCAATATTTCCTGTGTTTTTTTTTACTTCTTTTATTATACAATTACGTGATACTTTTTTATACTATCGTCTTAACGTGTCGTTTCTGGGAGTTTTCTATGATTTCTTGATCCACCGCTCCCGATACCATCCGTGCTTTATTTGCTATTTTGTTCGTTTACTTCCTGATTCTTTCTAATTTTCTTTTCTTTTTTTCTTTTTTTCTTTTTATTCTTCTTCTTCTTCTTCTTCTTCTTCTTCTTCTTCTTATTATTATTATTATTATTATTATTTCTTTATTTATTTGAATATTCTAAAGCTATACTATAATTGCTATATTATAAAGCTAAAGTGTCTGTATTGTTGATAACTTGATTTATTTGTCGGAATGTGACATTTGATTCACGCTACTCATTGCTATGCCAGCTTGTTCTTTTTCTCATTTTCTGACTCTGCTCGTATGCTGCATTTAAACATTAACGTAATTTCCTATGGATTTCCTTACGAATTGTGTGTCTCTGACTTTTTATTTTTTATTTTTTAACTATGATTAACATAACTACTGAATTAATAAGACTATAAATTATTTCTTTTGGCTACTAATAATATGATTACATTTTACATCTCTTAACTGAACTTGAAGCTGTATGATCTAATTCTGTTTTATTTTACTTATTTATGTCTTTTTTATACTTTTTTTTTATTTTTACTTTGAGATATAATTAATTCACTAGCTTTTCGATTATCTTCGCATATTCAAAAGAATCGAACTCGCTGAATTCTAATTCGCTATACATGGCATGTATTTATGTTTAAAAAAATTTAATGGTCAGCAAATATCCAATAATTATTTCGCCGTAGTCTCTCTTTCGTTCTCGATTGTTCACATGATCGAGTTACATGAAAATTTATCAATATTAAATGCGCAATTTGCCAGACAGAATCCAGTTGTGTCTATGATACAAGAATCCATAAAATTGACCGATCATTTACAGCGATACATATATTTACAAATAGGCGTGAGCAATGCTTTTGCGTAAAAATTGCTCCCTCGATTTCTCTGCCCTGCTTCCACTTACATATTACCGTATGTAATTGAAAAGCGCAAAAAAAAAAACGAAAGACGAGAGATTTCAAACAGTTCGCGATGTAGATTATCGTCTCTATATATTAAGATTTCGACGCCAAGTAGGCAAAGAGGGGGGTGGTGGTGTATGGAGGGCACGTGGCAATGTTTATTTTTACTTCGTAGACCAGCAGCGTTTTTCTTGAAGCACTTGTTTTTTTTTTTAGCACCGATCCCTTGCCAGATATCTGTGTAAAGTTTTCTGTAGGAATTTCTGGAATCATCTTCTATACCATTGTATAATCTAGTTATTTCGTTATTCGCTCCACTTTATAATCTAATACTGTTCAATCACTATTATGAAAATTATACGCCGCCTACGTATCGATAAATAAACAAACAAATATATTCACGAATATTTTTTTTATAATTATTTTACTTTTTTTAACATATTACGCCGCACTGTGAGAAAAGTTGCAAGAATCTGAGAAAAATCGAAGAGATTTCAGTCGAAAAATAAAAGATAAATTTAATATAGAAATAAAACAATGTTTTCTCTTGATCTGAGTATTTTTTTTCCTATGCAAACTGTTAATGCAATATCTTTTTAGAATTGTTATATTATATGGGTAAAAACTAAATTCGAGATGTTAAAGTCTATAATACAGAATGTCTGAAAATTAAGATAAATAATAAAACTACACATATATTTACTATTAATATCTTGGAAGAGCTACTGGGAATAAGAATTTTTTTTTGGAATTATATGTTAAAACACTAGAAACAAAAACAGATTCGTTACAACTTTTGAAGGAAAGCCGATTCTCATTGGCATATGACACGTCCAATTGATGCGTAAGTCACATAGAATTTGAGAAAAGCCTATGACATTATTAAATATTCAAAAACCACTTTTTTATTGCTGTTAATAAAATTCTGGCAAAATTGAAGTTTTTGTAAAAAATATTGGTTAGAAAGTAGGTTGCAATTAGTCTCTCGAAACCATTCGGAAACCAAATTTCCATTGTCAGATAAATTTTTTTTTTTTTTAATAATTTGTATAGCTGGTACAAAAATTAGGAAGACAAGTTAAAAATTACACGTATCTTTAAAAACTATTTTTTAAAAATATCAGATAAATGTATAATTAACATCGAAAATATGCTGGACAAGAGAAAATGAATGTTAATAAATTATATTTTGTTCCCTGAACAAACGCACAATGTTCTGAGTAATTGATCCACATCATTTGGCATTCTCGAGTATTTGAGTAATATGTCTCACTGTGCAAGTTCAGGCACAATGAAAAGTACATTGCTCAATCGACCTGTTATTACAATATTTTGGCGATCATCTTTACAAGTACGAGGGCGACGCGCACCAGGTGCACGGCCCCCGTCGTTGCACCCGGGCGCTTCGGGAGAGGAGCGAGCCAGATAGAGAGGGAACACCTCGCCCTCTTCCGACCTCTCCTCGTCGGCTATCAGTGTGCGATTCAAGAAGGTTTGAAGGTGCACGCATATGATTACATATGCTATATACATGCGCATACAGCAAAATCCCTTAACCGCCTCGTTAACGACGCGTTTCCTTGCCGGGCGCACAAAGGACTTCCGGAAGATATTACGTATACATACATATATATATATATATATATATATATATATATATATATATAAATTGTTCTCCCACTCTCTCTCTCTCTCTCTCTCTCTCTGGATTACCCTGGGAATTTTCTCGATCGCACGAATACACCGGGTGTGCTTGCTGCAAAAAAATAATCGAAATTGCGGTAATATCGATGATGTAACCCATATTAATATATATATATATATATATATATATATATATATATATATATATCGAACAGTTCGATTTTGAGATTGCGCAATATATACACGTACATATAATATCGACAATTGCACGTTGAGTTGGGCTTACATCTTTTTTGTCTCGTTGGTTTACGGAGAGGAGCATTTGTGTCGGACGGGAAGCACGTATTATTACACTATATATATATATATATATATATATATATATATATATATATATATATATTCGTGCTTGCATATCTCCCAAATAACTTGTTACACTTGTGATCGATAAATATTAAATTATTTCGTAATTACTACTGATAATGACATCGGATAGAAATACACATTTTATACGTGTTTATTATTATTATTATTATTATTATTATTATTATTATTATTATTCGAATTTGATATAATGAAATGCATAAAAAATTGTTCAAGTATTGACTCAATTAAATTATTGATAAAATTACTTAAATTGTTTTATTTGTTGTATTTAATTTTTATTATTTGCTTGATAAGGGTTAGTTTAATCGACTTGACACGTGGCAGAGTTTTGTGAATAATATATTTTAAAATAAAAATCTTAAACAGCAGAGACCTCGAGTTGCGTTTATTTGCATTAAGTTAGATAATTTTTATATTTCACAAATCTCGTGAATGACAATAAAAAAAAAACTAAAAATCGTAAAATTCATTAATCGAAAACAACAAGTGATAAGATTTATTATAATTTATCTATAATTATATAAAGTATATAATGATTCTATACGACGTGTAAAATTAATCTATTTTCTCCGTTTACAGATTTACGAACAAGCACCACGATAGTACTACAATTCACTTGCGTTGGAAAAATAATTTTGGTTATCAAGCCCGAAGGATAATATTTACATTTTGGTAGAGAAGCGGTGAAACTATTATAAAAATAAAAAATTATCAAAAAACATTGATTACACGATAATATTTTTGGATAAGGAACTTGCTTATAGGGATCGTCCATGAATTGGAATTTATATGATTTTTACACCTACCCCCTATCACCAACTAAGATTATTGAAATATTTGGCTTTATAGATTTCCATTAGTAAAATAGGATAATTTATCAAATTCCATAACCTTCGTCCCCTCTCTAATTTCTTCACGTAATTCACGGACAGCCCCTTAGCATGTATTTTCAACTCCATAATTAATAGGGTAAACTTTTAAGTTTCAGATATTAAATGAATCAGTTGTATATTGCAACGATAAAATATAATGCAATACTGCTGCAGATGTGCTTACGATTACGAATATTTTTTTTTCGACCGACAGATAAATTAGACACGGATACCTAATTATCGTTGCAATTATTTTTGGGACTCGGAAGTGAAATATAAGTATAATCGAGAGATAGCATTCAATTTTTGTCAAATTTTCGTATTACTAAGATTGTAACTGTAAAAAAAGGTAATTACAAAGAAAAAAAAAACTTTATCGATGGTTTTAGTCATTTTCTAATTTCACACATCCCCTTCTTCCGGGGACCGTATTCCATTCTCAAAAACACGCACGAAGGAATACAAATCGTCTTCGTTCACTCGCCTCTCTTGATTTCGACGTTTAACAGGGATTTTCCCCCAAAAAAAAGGAAAAAAAAACAAACAAACGCGTTTTGTTCCCAGACCTGGTCTAATCGCGCGTAAAACGCGACCGCTCGAGACTCCCCACCCATCCCCCTCCTTGCGCCCCGAAACCGCCGCGTCCCCTCGTCGCGCGCGTCGGCCCGGGAACGGATGAAGCCAGCGAGGGGAAGAGAGAGAGATAGAGGCGAGAAGGGGTGCTCCGTATAAGGACGGTCGCCGCGCTCTAGTCCCCTCTCCTCACCACACCACCCCCTTACCCTTCCGCCGTCGCCGCTATAGCGCGGAGTTCGCTTGACCCATTTACCCGGTGCACTTGAGACGAGTGAGGTGGTAGTGGGAGGGGGCAGGGGAAGCGTGCCACGTGGACGCCGACACCGCCCGCGCGCTGCACATATATATATATATATAATCTGCACGCTCTCGGCGCGCGCCAATGCACGTGCGTGCGCAGTGCTTGAGTATATATATATATATATATATATATATATATATATATATATATATATATACTGCAATAAGGATTGCGAAAATAACCTTTATCAAGGACACACCCGCACAAGAGAATACTCACCAAGAAAATCGAGGTAAAGGAGCATAAGAAATAAAAGAAAAAAAGGATATTCGTTACGTGAAGTAAAATGATGCGTACAGCGGCACCGATGAAGGCTCCCTAGGAAGCTGCACGCCAAGAGGATGAGGCGCGAAGAGGTTAAGAGTGACGAGCAATATCGGGCGAGCACCAAAACATCCGCACAACAAAAATTACGACACCCATAGCAGCTCATCATCGGTCCAGCTCAATCAGGAAGGATGCGAGGCCTGCAAACAGAAAAATAATGAGACAACGGCAAAGTAAACAGCTATACTCGTACGGCAGTGGGGGTGGACCCCAGCCTTGGGTACGACGATAAGCTGCCCATTTACAATGAATGCGACGTTACAGCGGAAAAAATATTAAGAACCGCACTGGCCTGGGTCAGTGACAGAATGCCCGCGTATTCGATGCTATTACTGCCAGCAGCTGGGACACTTGTCCCGTAACTGCCCAGACCGTGCAGGAGCTGGACCACCGAGTCCGATGTATCGGTTGCCTCCATTGATGAGCCAAGCACCAACCCCGGATGCGAAACCGGGAAATTGGGGAAACGAGTTGGCTGGGGGGCAGCGCAGTCCCATGCTGCCCTCCATGCCAAAGCAGTAGTGAGCAATTACACGCAGATCCAGCAGAAGAACGAAGGGACGGACGCCAAAGTGAGACCGAGCACGGGAGTGAGCTCGCTCAAAAGGGAGCCAACGAACATAGATGCGGGGAAGAACCAAGAGCGGGATTGATGTGCGAAGAAGAACACGCTACTTGTCGAAGATCGATCTGGAGAGCGCATATTTTCAAGTACCAATGGAGGAAGATAGCAAAAACTATACGGCGTTCGCAGTACCGGGTCCAGGGTTATACCAGTTTACTCAAATGGTCGGCTGGTACGCTCGGTTCATCCCGAATGAATCGCAGATGAAGGTGCCACCGGCGGGGCTACTCAGCAAGAAGACTAAGTGGAAGTGGGGGATCAAGTTGTCGAGGAACCGTAGAGGGTGTTGGAGGCAGATTTTATGGAGTTCCCAGCGAGTAAGGCGAGAAATAAATACCTGCTCGTGATGCAGGATTTATTTACACATTGGATAGAGGTGAAACCGATGCGAACGGCTGACGGAAAAGGGGTCGGGAAGGTGTTGAAGGACCTAGACATCTTCTTAATGGGACACGCTGGAGTACTTCCTAACTGATAATGGTAAGGAATTCGACAACAAGCACCTAACGAAACTACTAGAAGATTATGGAGTGACCCATACGAGAAACCCCCATACCCCATACCCCAAAGGGAGGGAAAACCGTGCGAGGGGTGGGTGCAAGAATGTGGCGGTAAAGTCGCGGCAAAGCGGCCATCTTGGTGGCGCGGGACGTAAATGGCATATTGCCGTATTGTATATATATGTATATATAATGTTCGCCGGAGGGAAATAAACTGACATCATATTCACCTCGAAATTTAGTTTCTTTATTCTGCCTGAGAATTCATATCCAACGGTCGTTTTTCCCCAGGGCCTATTTCCCGAAGACCTCGCCCAGAAGGAGAGGAGAGAAGCAGTAAACGAGACGGCGTTAAGGGGAAACTTACTTTGTCAAGGTAAGAAATTACCATCGTCACAATATATATACTGGCAGTACGATATACTAGACGTGGCCGGTGCACCGCAGGCCGTGGCCGCATGGCTATACTCACACACACGACTGAAAATCCATCGAGGTAATAGAAAAAAAATATGTGTCTACCTATGGATAAAATTTGTCGAGGGTCTTTTCTTAATTCTCATTTTTTGTTTTATTGCCCCCTCCCTCTGGCCGTTCCAAGTCAAAACGCGCGCCGATTGGCCGATTCGCTATACCTAAAGCCTGCCTTCGCACGCCTCTTCGCTGTCGTTTTATCGATATTGTACGATAAATATTTAATAGGCGATGCTCGTGTTATCGCGCATTGCTTGGTCAGCACAAAAAAACGCCAGACTTCGAAATATTTTAGAAGTAATGCAATTATGCCAGTAAAAAAGTTCCCCGTATAAGGTACCCATCTTCTTTGTCCTCTATCGATTATGGAACTGATGATTTTTGTCCGTTTCCTAGTCTCGTTATTTTCTATCGCTACCAATAACGCTCGCGCCATACAACGCGTATGCTTGCAATATTGGTTGGGAAAAGCACGGAAGCCAGAAAAGTGACTAGGGGTAAAGCGAGAGGGAGCCATAAATTTAATTTAAAGAATTAAAACGTATCTACCTCTCTTACTAGACGCCCCCCCTCCACTTTCACACAGACTTCTTTAATGATATTGTGTTTGGGTTATTCGCAGTCCGACGGCGATTACTCGCAGGGTGAAATAGTAAAATATACTTATCTGTATTATGTGTATAAATTATAATACTAAAAAAGGAATTGTATTCATAAATTTTCAGATCGTGCATACTGCATAGTAAAGTTATTGATCGATATAGACACTTTGACCACTCAAATGATAATAGCCAGAATTAAAATTATTATTATTTTTTTTATACGAAGACGTTGAGTATCTCTACTTCCGCTCAGATTTGAAATCGTCAGCATCCTATGATTCTACTGCACAAACGAAAAGTATTTCAACTCACGTTTGCGGATTCACAGTCGCAGTTCCAACCAGCGTATATAGTACTAATTCTCTTTGTACAATTTTTAGTTGGAATATTTCCTGTTCAAAAGAACTTCATGCATATATATATATATATCAGGATTTCAAAAAAAAAGCTGCAGGTATTTTGCGATATATGCTGCTTTTATATATAAAATAATTTTGAATTGAAAAAGAATGATAGGAAGCTATTATTACTCCGATTCTTCGAAATTCCTGAGCTTGTATTTCCTTCCGTTTCTCGCCCCCCACCCTCTCCCACCTACAGTTATCCTACACACACATAATATATATAGTAATATACTCGAGGGGTTCAAATATTGTACACCCGCCGGGAATCGAAAAACACCATCAAAGGGGATGAGAGCGCATCTCGGTACTATTATACTGTATATGTATATATGTACATATATGTATATATATATATATATATATATATATATATATATATATATATATATATATATATACCCATATATACTATAATACTGAGGACCAAGACTGTGGCGCATTGCGACCACGCATGTGAAGATATCTATATATACGCGCACAGGCACGTATATAAATGGTATATACCACGTACGTATCTATAAATATAGTAAACAAAAACACATGCAAGAGCGCGATAATAATAGAGCGGCGCTGTATGCGTACTATAACTCTATATACACACTGGCTCGCTTATCCGTCCTACCGCGTAACTATAAAGATATATATATAGACGAGCCGAATACAGGGAGTAAGTTCTCGCGCGCGCAGGGGGAGAGAAAGGGGACCGGGGAACGGGAGAGAGGGGGGGGGTCGCAGAGAAGCGATAGGGGAGCGGCGGCGAGTCGCGCGCGCTCTCGCTCTCTCATTGACCCAGTTACCTAGTACACTTGACCGAGCTCTTCGTGCCCGCGCTTCTGCACACACACGCGCGCGCGCGCCTACAGACATACGAGCACGAACGCGTGCGTGTGCCCGCGCACGCATACGCACACGCGCACCTAAGCTTAGAGACTTAGTCGTAATACGATCTATAACTTGCACTCTCTCTTTCTCTTCCTTTCACGAGCGCGCGCTCGCGCACGCACGCGTATATACATACAAATCACCATCCCCCACCCTCCTCGACGACATCGACGATGGTTGTAATATATATATATATATATATATATATATATATATATATATATATATATATATATCTTCGAGGACTTTCGTCGACGACGCGCGGCCATGATGGCTTAATAATTATACGAATGGTGGCGGGGGAGGTGGTTATGTTCCTTTTCTTCTTCATTTTCTTTCTAGAATGTGCGCTGTTTAGCAAAATTATTATGGCCTGAATAAAGTATTCGTTTTTTTGTTTTTCTTTTTTCACCTACCCCGGTGTATGAAATATCTATCGAAAAACTAAGGTTAGAAGTAGATCATTCTGTTTGATCAAATTGTTCCACCAAATCGGAATATTGTCGTATTTAATGCACGAATTAAGTATTCCGAATTATTTATTATAGTGTACATGTCAATATTCAGGAAAATGATTTTAATATGAAAAAAAAATCATTACGCTCGCATTATAATGTAGATATTTATTTTTTAAACAGTTGTTCATATAATTCAATTATTACGCAAAATCATTTATTTTCCATTGAACAGATTTTTGTAAACACGCTTAATCTATCGCGTATTAAGTTATCTTGTCCAGATAACTTTCTGAAGATTATAATAGTTTCTGTTTTCTAAATTACTTAAATTTTGATCTTGAATCCATGGTCGTTATTTTTCTTCAGAAATTCTACTACGAATGACATTGATTTTTAACAAATGCGTAAAATTTACTGTTACAAATTTACAAATCCCACTTTCGACCAATGTATAGGATATATATCAAGAATATTTTAGTATATGTTTGCTAAATAGTAAAAAAAAAAAAAAAAAAAAAAAATAGAAACGCCAGCGCACAAAAATGCGACGTCGTGCGTTGACCAACAGGCGGCGACGCGCCGCTTTCGACGCGCAGACGCACGTATGTCATTATTGGTTCCCGACCACCCATATATGGAACTGGAACATAATAAAATACGAGCTCAATTCATATAACGGCCCCTCGTATGGGCTCTCGTGAAATGGTGGTTGAAAGCGCCGCTTTAAGGGAGCGATAATCCTCCGACCCTCTGTAGGAATAATTTTTCACCCCCTGGGTTTTAGTGGGCAAAAGTCATAGTTATTATATATATATATATATATATATATATATATATATATATATATATATAATATATTATTTCCCACTGTCTGTGTATATGCGGGCGCACTTGGCTTGTATACTTGGCATGAATCGCCTACTTGTGGGGCGGGGGTGCTATAGGAACGCCATGTAAATGGCAGGAGGCATTTATTTTCAATATGGGGTAGAGAGAGAGAGAGAGAGAGAGAGAGAGAGAGAGAGAGAGAGAGAGAGAGAGAGAGGAGAGAGAGAGAGAGAGTTTCATCCAAAAATTGAGAGATCTGATGAGTATACAACTGACCTATAATTGCGACTAGTAAAAATCAACATATTCTCCGTTTCAAAAACACACACTTCATACGTGAAGAGGGGGTCAGTCAAGATTATTGGAATTAAATCGTATGCCCAGTATATATATATATATATATATATATATATATATATATATATACATACACAACTCCTGAAATTTCTAATATGTAATCATCTTTATATTTAAAAAAGTGAACAATTTATACTCAAAACTTGTTTGAATATCTAGAATAAGTGTGCATTGTTATTATTTTTGTTGTTGTTATTATTGAATTTCCTCCCTCTCGCCCCGGCGTCGCGGTAGCGCGACCTTGGAATTTATCACAGCGACCTCGGCCCACAGCGACGTCATGTGTATAGCGCGCGGGCGCGAAAACGACGAGGAAAACGATCTTGAAATGCTCGCTGGCGCAAGGACGGGTACGGAAGGGGGAAATATTTATTATTATAGTTCGTTAAATAAATTTCGCGAGAGAGCTGGGTATTTACACAGAGAACGAACGTGGAATTACGCTAGCATAAGAGTTTTCTTATAATTGAACCGAGGTTGTTATTATTATAGGAATATGTTAAATAGATCCAAGAAGAGAAAGAGCTAGATATTATATATATATCAGAGAGGAAGCGAATGTAATTTTATATACTGAAATCCTTAAAAATTGTATCTATCCTTGAATACCATGCAGCATTTTTATCTATATTTTGAGAATTCCAAATTCACTACTGATATCTTTTTTTATCATCTTGAGGTCATTGTTATTCTATTTGTGTTCGTGCGTGAATGTACGTAAATGATATAAAATAATTGTCATTAACTTCTGACATACGCAGTTTTTTTAAACTATTCGGTGTCTAACGGCACATGTGCGTAAAGTCGTACTTTGCGGCCTCGAAACGGTCTATAAAGTACGACTTTACGGGTACTCTGTCAAAAAACATTTTTGGCAACTTTATTGTAAAACTGTATTTTAAAGTTCTATTTTATGACCCGGGCGCGAAAACTGCTCTTGGGCATGCAACCATAAAACAAGTAAAATAATTAAAAAACTTAAAGATCTTGCGAAAAAAATTCCCAGATAATTTGAGGGTTTTCACGTTCTGGAGGATTTCTAAAGACACCCAGAATGCAAGTATGGATTTTGCGCCAAAAAAGGTGAGATACAAGAGAGAGAGAGAGAGAGAGAGAGAGAGAGAGAGAGAGAGAGGGGGGGGAGGGGGGATAATAATTACTGGGGGACGGTCGAGGGAAGGAATAAAAAATAACAGGTGAGCTTCATTTGGCACATACTTGCCTAATCTATAATAATTAAGGGGGGGATTTGGAAACTGACCGACCATTTTCTATCTCTCTCTCTCTCTCTCTCTCTCTTTTAAAACGACAGTGTCGGAATTGCAGCAACAGCATTAGTATTAGTAATAGTAGTAGTCGCAGCCACGTGGATAGAGTTACAATGCTCCGGGTGCGGGTCGCACACCAGTGTTTGCTCTTTGTGTGAGCTCCCCTCGGCAGTACATAGCCACATACACACATAGCAACATACGTACGTATACCGGAATCGACGTCGTAATTTCCTATACCGAGCCGAGAACTTATTAACCACTCCCTGCGACTCTCCCGTGATACGATGGATGAAACTATTACCAAAGGGCGACATATATATATATATATATATATATATATATATATATATATATATATATTCAAAGCGCCGGAAGCGTGGCTTCATGCGGAGATGTTTCAAATATTTACATCCTCCACCAACCACCAGCACCCCACCTCTGAACCACGAGCACGAGCCCGGTCCCGAGGGATCGAGAGGAAGTTAGGTACAAATGTATGTATAAAAAGTCGAGAATAGGGGGATTAATTGATTTAGCCGGATAAATAAATTGAGTTATATATACGTATACATATATATATACATATATATATATATATATATATATATATATATATATATCGGAGGAAATGCGGGACAAGGCTGGAGGTTCACGTGCCCCCCCCCCCCAACTTCGCTCGGTATTATCCCGGTATTAATCGAATACACTCTGGATATTGTGAGTACGCGCGGGCGCGCGCGTGTTTGTATACGAGCGCATTCGTCACCTTTTGGATTTTTCAAATTTTCGTATACGAAAATGCGCGACGATTAGCTGTTTATTTAGTTTTTTTATTTTTTTTTTTTTTTTGGGAAACTAGGATGGTGACCATATGCTTCTCACCTTGATTTCTTCGATTTTTTCGTCATATCTCGAATATTTGAACACGTGTTGTCAATGTAAAAAATGTCTATAGATTTCTTGTTGTTGAGAATAGAGATTGAATGAACTTTTGAATGATGGTTTTCGATACCTAAAAGGACAAATCATGACAGGAAGAACTTCTTTGCCTAGGAAAATGCGGAATGCTGAGAAAAAGATGAATGTAATTTTTCGAAATGAATACCACGAAACGATACATAATATGGGTAGGAAAAAAATAGAATTTTCAAAAGTATAGTTTTCGGATCGAATATTTTCCATACATTATTCCATCTTAAAAGAATTAGGCATTTATGAAATCTCGAATATTGTCGCAGAAAAAATTAACATTAAATACAAAGCGGCTGGCGATGTAGGAACTTGAAAATCAGCAACCAAAACAATTGCAAAAATTTTAAGCGAACGGTCTGTTATACTTATTCTTTCATACATTTTTATTTTCAGGTTCGTCATCAGCCATTAAAAAAACCAACAAAAAAAAAGAGAAGAACATCTGTAAAATATAAAAAGATACCGATTTATCATATGATCCCACGTCATATATACATCAGTCTATTCCAGTCACTTTATTTATTAGCCAATAGTTTAAAATTCCTATGTACATAAAAATGGCGCCTTTACGCTTTTGAAAAAAAAAATAATAAACGGATTTTCGCCCACATATTCGGCCTGATGTACGGAGACACGCACGCGGTGGCGTTAGCGATATCGACAGTCGGCGCATACGTTATATAATCTAATAACAGTAATTATTATCGAATTATACTTTAAGGATAGTTCGATGGAGGGATGAGGCACGAGGGATGTGTTTCCTCGAGACCGTACAATACGACCGCCGACGTATATCGAGCTCGTTATACAATGGCCTATATCTCGATACTTGCACCTCTATAATTGCTAATCGTTTCGAATGATTATCTCGAATTGATTATATCTTTCTACATATATATACATATATATATATATATATATATATATATATATATATATATATATATATATAGTTTAAAGGAAGGGGTGAGAAGATAATCAATAGGAAAAAGCAATCTCCAGTGATTTATTAATAATTTTTAATTAAATTTATATTCGATTTTCAATCGAATACACTTAATTGTATGTAGACAAAATATATAAAAACTCTATATATTCGTTCTATTATATATATATATATATATATATATATATATATATATATATATCATTGACTGAATATATTGTATTCATATAGAATTGCTCGTTCGAAGCGCGACACACTTTCCAAGCGTCACGATATAGGTAACGACCAGGGCAGCGACGCACACCTGTTTTAATATATATATATATATATATATATATATATATATATATATATATATATATATATAATACACACACGCACTAAAGAATAATCGGGTGTAAACTCCTACTCTCTCACCTACCGATAATGGGAAGATATATTTTTATCTAATATACTTGTTTTCTGATTTTTAAAGTATTGGATAAATTTATATTATTGTTATATTAGTATCTATGTATTCCACATTTAGTTTATTTGAGAGTCGTGATTTTTATACTGTCAATTTCATGGTATTTATTGAAATCGTGGTAATTGTTGTACTTTTTACGAAATATTTTATACTTAATTGTATCTAGGTTTTAATAATTATTTATTCTATTTTGTATTAATTTTATACAAATAAATGTAGATCTCTTTCTCTCTGTCTTTCTCTCACTATCTGTTTTTATCTTTCTCTATCTCTCTCTCTATCCCTTTCTCAAACAATTATGTATATATACTCGTACACATACTTGGATCATTCTGTTCGATAATATATTTAACACATGTTTCATCAGATTAATTAATTAGTATCTCAAACTCCTGAAGAGAAAGAGAGAGAGAGAGAGAGAGAGAGAGAGAGTAAGAGAGAAGGAGAGATAAGAACCCGCGTGAATTATCTGATGTACGCACGATTATCTCTTGCAATGAAAATTCAGTTATATATATATATATATATATATATATATATATATATATATATATATACACATGTATCTTTTACATATTCTTTGAGGCAATAAAAAATCAAAGAAATAATATTTATATTGTAAAGTTAAAGAAAAAACTATAGATATATAGCTTTAATGCCTATAGATCCAGTACTGGGTTAATTGAACCGTTTCTTAGAGTCATACAATTAAACCTAGTAGGTTGTGATAAATTTATACAACTTATCACAATATATCTTCGTGATTATGAGGAGTTGATTATATACACAAGTCAACATTCAAAATAGCGGATCCAATATGGCGGACAATTTTTTGGAAGATCCCTCGATTTTTTATTTAGAAAATATATATCTATTCATAAATATTCTCTGTATTACCTGATTACAGAGATCTCTTATCAGATATAATTACTATTGACTAAAGAAAAACGAAATTTCATACCATCATCGTCGTGCATTAAATATAATATATTAATTTTTAATGTAAAGGTGCTATTTTTTACGCTTCAATTTCCAATATTGCATTATGTACAACAATATTTCGGCACAGCGATTAGAATAGCCACCATGGGAGTTTTAAAAGAGACTCGCAGTTGCACCATTTTCATACAAAGAAATTCAAAACAAATACGCAGTGTTACGGACATACACTCTAATAAGTTAAAGTAAATTAGGCAAATAGCTTTGAGACTAGGTATATTTTAGTTCGTATTATTATAATGACTTTTATGGTTTTAGTTTGTGTTTTGTATATGTTTTTAAATATCTTAGATTGTAGATAATTTCATATCTGTTTAAAAATAGAAAATAAAAAATGTGTATAATGTTTAATTTAAAGCTATTGTGAATTACAAATACATCTATATATATATATATATATATATATATATATATATATATATATATATATGCATTAGAGCGTAGTTTGTAAGGTCTGCTCATGATTTTGTTAAGTATGATATCAAGTGATACTCCATATAGTTTAAAGTATAATTGTAACCGGGAACTAATGCGATAAAAATAAAATCTTTAAATAACGTTTCTCGCGTAATAATATATAGGCTCGATATCGTATATATTTTAAATAAAGAAAATACTTTCTCTGTATCGTCATATCAAGTCCCATATAGAAAAGGGAAATGTAACGCGATCTCACCGAATCTTAAACTTCGGACAAAGCGGCTTCGCGTGCGTTAGCAATTCAGCGAATTATGATATTAAACTAATGTACAGCAGAGATTGAAAATTTTCAGATATTCGTTTTGAAAAATAGTAAGTTCATGAAAAATTACTTTGTGATTTTTTATTATGTAAGAAATAAAAATCATAGTTACTAATATTATAGCTATAGTAACAATCGCGAGCGAACTCTCGCTATAAGCTCAACTATCTGTACACATAAGATACATGCTTGATACGTGCCGTGACGGGAAAACCGAAGGTTTTGCCTTAAAATAGCTTGTATACGGAATCACACATAAGGTGAGCGAATAATTGCTATGGGAAAATCTTGAGGTTTTCAAAAGAGTAAACAATTGTCAAAAAGAGAAGAAGTGAAGTTATCAATTAAAGCAGTATCAAAATAATACAAATACTACTGTTGCAAATCATGAATAAAAAAAAAAAATTAACGACTCTTAACTTAAGATGCTCTTAATTTAAGAGGACTTAACTTAAGATCCTCCTGTCATACAGCCTAATGCTCTCATTGCATGAACTAGAAAACTCTAATCTGGTGTTTTGTAGCAATACTATTATTGAATGCCTGACAGGCTTCCGCCTCCTGCTGATTCAGCCCAATTTCGTTAATTTTCCGTCCTAATACTGGCAATACCCCCCTCGATCTTTTCCTGAACCACTCTACCCTTGAGACAGGCATCAATCTTTTGGCTATTAGAAGGAATAGACTGAATCCTACAATGATGATTGCACCCATAGACTTTTTAAGCTTCCCAAACCCTGCTGGAGGATAAACTCTTTCCCAAGCTCTGTAACTCATCTCTATCAAATCATCTTCAGTTAACTCCCTCCTCACCAGTTCCAAGTTGTATTCTCCCACAGATCTAGACATGCCTACACTGAGGTAATCAGGAGAAGTAGCGTATATATACACATCTCGCATGCAGCATGCAACATGCAGCTCGCAAAAATGTTTGCACTGACACATTGAATGCCTTTGATAATGACCCAAATTTATTGGAAAGAATAATAACATATAATGAATCGTGATTTTTGACTTATGATCCGGAAACGAAGCGCCAATCCATGCATTGGAACACCCCAACTTCATCGAGAGCCAAAAATAAGAATGAGCAAGTCAAAATTTAAAGCAATGATGATGTTTTTTTCGATATTCATGGGATTGTGTATTTTCACTGGATTCCTGAAGGTCAAACAATTAATCAACATTATTATCTTGAGGTACTTAATAAACTACGTGAAAGAGTATGAAAAAACGACCCAAAATGTGGAAGGGCAAATCATGGATTTTGCACCAAGACAATGCGCTAGCTCATTCCGCGTTATTTGTTAAGCGGTTCCTGATCAAGTACAGCATGCCAGTGTTAGAACATCCACCTTACTCGCCAGACCTATCACCATGTGACTCTTATCTTTTTCCTAAGGTGAAATCTGGATTGAAAGGTACGAGATATGCACCTGTAGAAGCTGTCCAAGAAAATGCGGCAAGAATCCTGAAAGAGTTGACAGAAGATGACTTTCAGTATTGTTTCCAGCAGTGGAAAATTCGTATGGCGCGTTGCAGCGATAGAGAAGGGGAGAATATTGAAGGTGATAATAAGTAATGATGTACAAAACGAAAATAAAATTTTTTACAATATCAGTCTCGTTCTTTAATAGCCATACCTTACATTACTATTTATTATAATTTCTTTTAGATGCACTGTTTGTATGTATATTATTATCAAATTATTTATGATTGCTGTATCATTTCTCTCCCGGATAACTTCATTATTAATAAATTTATTATTACTCATTGATGCTACATCAACTTGACTAAATTTAACTAGTATACTTTTACATTTATTTACAGATACCTCCTTTGATTTCTTTTGTTCATTGTTCACTTTATCTTATGATTCACTTTGTCATCACTTCACTTGTCCTTTATTCATTTTATTTCTCTTCACTTTGTCTTTTTTATTCTATTAATTTATGTTTACTTCACTTTGTTATTTTATTTATCTTTTCATTCACTTTGTCTTTTATTATTTATTTTTCTTCACTTTTATTTATCATTATTCATTATTATCATTATTCTCTTTATTTTGTTCTTTATTAGTTATTATTTTATCTTTACTTCACTCTCTTATTTTATTTATCTTTACATTGACTTTGTCTTTTTTTGCGCGAGTGCGTCTCGGCACTCAGTCCATGCGATGGCATTGTTAGGACCTAACCTTGCCGTCCCTCAGCAGACGACTATGCGTGGCTCGTGGTGCAGGGAGGAAGAGGACGGGAGACGGTGTCGAGCACAAGGTGCGACAGCGCGCGCGAGCGCCTTGAGGTTTTCCTCTTCGTGGGATGGCGCACGCATCGCCTTCTCTCTCTCTCTCTCTCTCTCTCTCTCTCTGGACAAGTGAGCGCGGCGTCTTGTGACACTCACAAATCTCCCCCCTGAACGTTGCTGTGCGGCGGTTCTGGTGTTAGCCAGGCCGGTGGCGTACCCCTCGCCATGCCGTGTACCTCCTCGTACATGCCGCTCCCTCGGGGACTCCCCGATCTATACCTGACCTACCCAATAGTCCTCGGTTTCACCGCTATCTTGTTCTCCACACCGGACTCCGGTGTTCGCTTTTCGCACATCTAACTTCCACATCTGATCTTCCAGCTGATCTGCTACCCTCAGGTAGATCATTCAAATTCTGCCCTACCTATAGAGACCCCCCTCCCCAGAACTGATATTCTAGATGTTAGAATATTTGATTTATCTATATACGCTACATTCTCTCTCTCTCTCTCTCTCTCTCTCTCTCTCTCTCTCTCTCTCTCTCTCTCTTACATCGAACTAAAAATTTGTCACGATTAAATAATTATTCATTGTTTGCCGTAAAATTTACATACGGATGAATGAAACGTGTAATACGGCCTGGAATTCCATATTTTCTGGAAGAATAGAAGAAGAAGAAAAAAAATCAAGAACATGAACGTATGTGTTAAGGAATTTCTTGCCTGAAATTTCAATTAATACATTTTAAGATAAATTTTTTTCGTTACGTCCCCCTCCTCCCCGTTCTGCCCCGCCTAAAATAACCGCTCGATTGAATAAATATATTATAAATAAAATTTATCGGCAAAGTTAAATCCAGCTGTGCTCCCATTTACGGCTGTATAATTATAATTTCAATTAGTAAAATATTAGTGTCACGTTTTATTGTCGAATTGTAATTTTGCCGGCTCATTATACATCGTGTGTACATAAACTAGAAAATACATTGAAAATTTCCTTTACGATTTCGTTATGAAAATTAGGCCAATAATAAATAAAACTGCTTCAAATTTCTGGATTTTATTCTCGAAAATAATTTAAGCATCGGATGAAGAATTTATTGCGCGGCATTCGTCTGACACGTGGATTTCGCGAAAAGGCGAGAGGGAAATTTAATAGCTAGATGGAATGACAAAAAATGAAAATTCCCGGTCTCTCTCATTCCCCACAGACGCGCACGAATAGCGATTACTACACTACATGCAATCTCTAAAAAAAGATTTTTTTTTTAAGTTACAGTCTTAATTTTTATATTTTTTTTGTAAAACACGGCGCATTTTCATTCAACTTTAGTCACTCAATTTCCATTAAAAGGTTGTTTCAGAAATTTCTTAATTAAAACGTCGAACAATTATATAACGGATAATTGCCAAAAAAATATTCTAAGCAAAATAATTATATAAAAATGTATTCGTTATTTGAATTATCGAAGGATTTATTTATTAACAGCGACCTTTGCATTTTTTAATTCTCATTATTATAAAATTTAAAGATTTTAAAAAAAGTCTATTTCAGGAATTCATGCTTTTCTCAGTCTTTTCTCTATCATCTATTGATAATTTAAAATTTTAGATTTCGACTGAATCGGATGATGACGTTACATATGTGTCATTATTTATTCCGGTTCGAAATGAAAACGTCAGCATTTGCATACGTTTTGCGGTACCCATCATTGATTCTTAACTTCCCCTGTTTATATATATATATAAACACACACACTAGATTATATATTAAAGTGTAGACTAACCATCCCCTTCCCCGTGCAACGTCGCCGATTGCGCCTCCCACAACGGAATGCACCGTATTTTTTTTGGGAGAGGAGGGTGCGGTTATAGCACACATACACAGACGAGCGAACACCGAATACGAGGCGAAAACGGAATTCCAGTCTAGTAAACATACGGTTTTTGGCGCAAGTTACGACGGTAAGTAGCACATTGTGACAATTGATACACAGTAATATATACCAACATAAACGCGACAAAGAAGTTCTGGTTTTTTTTTTTTTTTTTTTTTTGAGCTAACCGATTTCGTGGCATTTCTCTTTGCTGGACGCCAGCTCGTACGCTAATCCGTAGAATTTAACGCGACCCGAGCGAAACAACGACAATCATTGAATGAGAAAAAAAAAAAGATAGAAAGAAAAATACGTCCGATCGCGTTCGAAACTAAATTAACTCGATCGGTATCTCTGCCCGTATAAAACGGGAGCGGAAAATCAATGGAATGTAATCGCTCCAGCTCTTTCTCGCGCTTTCTTGGCAATGTGTCCGCGTGTATGCCTGCCCGTGTGCGCGTATGTCTAAGTTATACTATAGCGCTGGGATAGTTTCTTATCAAACCCTGCTCCAGAACGATTTCAAAACTTGGGCGTTGAAATATACTACGTATATCTTATTACTAAATACTTCGTAGTGTTCATAATTATGGCTTTTCGAAGAAACCATTCATTTCGATATGCGAGTTAGCACCATTGTATTATCTCGTACTGAGGAGGTTTAAGTACTCGCCGATCTTTGGCGATCAATCGATTCGGCGGTTCATAAACAAAGAAAAAAGAACTACAATTCTTTGCAGGTCTGAATTGCTCTGTGATTTAGTTTCGTTCTTTATTTAATTGAATTTAATAAGTTCCCAGCACAAGTTCATAAAATAGCATCTTATGATTTCATATACAATTAATTGAATGCCTTCAATTTCCTTCGCTATGTCTATGGATTACGATGCAATATTCTGTACATACTGTTGAGCTTCGCATGAGTTGCATTGCGTCTAATTTAAACAATTGAAATTAACTGAAAATACATTATAGTCTTGATGAAACATGCGATTAATAATTATTATCTGAAATAAATAGCACCGTAGGAGGTTAAAAAATATAAAATTTATCAATATAGTAAATTTAAAAAGGAAATTTACCGTAAGACCGGCTTACACGCCCATTGGACTGCATATATATATATATATATATATATATATATATATATATATATATATATATTAGCGATCTCGATAAGTTATCAACGCTAGCCAAACTCATTTTAAAACGTGAAAATGTACTTTCATTTCAAATATATATATTTAATGTTCTTTTTTAATATGCACGAGGTTGAATAATTTCAAATGATAACATTTTTCTATATCGTGATCGGTATATATGAACTGCATTTCTCGAGGATTTCTAATAAATTGACAGGTAATTTTATTAATATGTCTGAGTAATTATTTATGGAAACCTATATATACAGCTACAAAGTAGTATTTAGCGTTATCGAGAAGGAATAAAAATTAAGCGTAAATTCAGCTGAAAAGTATATTAAATAACATTATAAATATAATTTGGATTTAATAGTAAACAACATTAAAGTTCGAAAGCAACTACTACTGTCATTCGCAAGATTTGCCGAGGAAAGGAAAAAATTAGCAATTGGTTCATTTTTTCATCAACTAGTCCATATACGATAATTCTCCATCGCTTTATTTGAATTATTTTATAAAATACAAAAAGAAAAAAAAAGCACACACACAGGCGCGCGCGAGCCCGAAGTTTCGAAAGATATAGTTCGAAAAGTAAATCGCACTCGATTGAAGTTTTATCTTCTGTACGACACAGATTGATTATTTTTTAGTCTTTCATTCGAGCAAGATATTCCGTTTCATGGTGGCATAATACGATTTCAGCTCCAATTTTCAGAAATAAAAGGTTCTAACTCGGTTTCTAAATGGAAATAGGATTGCAAACGAAAAATTTTCTGCTGGTAAATTTTTATACTTGAAAATTTGACAAACAGCAGATGTCGTCCGATATGGACCAATGATTTCTTTTAGTTTGGGCGAGTTATCTCTGACGATTATCTCTAAATTAATTTTAGGATCGAACGAAATTGCACATTTCCAAAATATCGAGCTATCTTGTACACTTACAATGACAATGAAAGTCCATGACATTTGGATGACGCAATTGATCCATTCTGAACGGGGTAACTCTAATTAGACGTAAAACGAGCCCTTCAAAGTTTTAAGACCTAACGGTGTGTTATTCTGAAGATATGCTACTTCTGTCGTTACAATAATTCGTTATCTCTTAGTTTAAATATTTTTTTACCATTTAGTTTAAGTATTTTTTAAATGAAAATCCTATTAACTGTTGTTTTAATGAAAAAATCAGATTTCCAGTGATAAACTTCTCATGAACCTATCTCCGCAAAGGAATAAAGATTCTAAATTATTGTTGAACGAAATTCAGCCGATTTTGCAAATATTAGAACATAATTGACTGATTAAATTTAACTTCATTAATAGTAAACTACATTAATAGTAAATTAGTAATCACAGTTATATCTCTAAGCCTGACCAAATCATTTATCCAAACGCCGAGGGAAACCAAATCCTTGTTGTTATTATTATTATGTTTTAACTGAATTAAGTATAATGTATTTCCAGAGGTTTTTTGATGGATTTGTTGATTGAAAGTATTTGAGTGAAAAAAAGTTTCAATGATTCTGTCTCACTAAAATACATGATACAACTTTTTTTTATTCATCAATAGCTCGTAGCTCAACAAATTTTTGGATATTATAGTGTCTTCGTTATAAGATTCTATGCTAGCGTATATTAGTCTGATCTGTATACATGGAATTAGAATTGTTGTAATTTAAAAACTATAGATTTTATCGGCACGGATTCGACTGTTGGGAAAGCTGGCGGGACTTTCATTAAAAAGAATGCCTCTGACCTGATGCAGTATATCCGATCTGATTAAAGAGAATTATACTGAATTTTAAATAATAACGTGCCATATATCATGCGAATGAGGGAAGGTTAGGTTTTTATAACTTTCCAGCACGGATAAATTCATTGCAAATCATGCTGGACATCCACTCCTTGCGAGATCGAATCTTTTTCATTAACAATTTCAGATGTCATCATTATTCCAACATTTGACTTTCATTTCACGATATATATTTATATATACTTTAAAGTGTCGAAGTAAGTACACAGTCAGCTGTGTATAGGAAATGAAATCTTACAAGGTACGGAAAATGAAGACAGAAGTAGATTATCATATATAGATCTTATCATATGTCATAAAATTGTCTATCAAAGAAGACAATGTTCGAATAAGAAATTTACAATAGAAGAAATAGTTGATTTTTTGATTGTCCAAAATACCCTATACCAACGTTTGTACACGTGCGTCTCTCTTGTATATTCTGATTATATTGATATTTCAAACTTTTTAATTGACTTGAGACTTTGTGGATACATATCTTTCTGCAATTGTACGATCTTCTTTTTATATAGACAGTTTGCTCAAGCCTCCGGTCATGGGAAGAATTGAATTACTCTGTTTCCGAGACGACAAGTAATATGATAAAAGGAGTAAACGTATAATGAGGACCTGCAGTGCTGTTCCTCGTCCCCTCTTCGCTATTTACCGTGTGCATTTGTCAATAATGAAAAGATCAGCGACGAACAATTTAACTCCGTGAAAATACCTTTTACGCTAAAACATATAAAAGTTTGAGGATTTTTTTACAATTATTATTTTTCCCTTTTTTACGGTTGCATATACGCGCGCATCTTTATTGAGTAGCGATCGTATCGTACGTAATTTCACGGCGAATAACGACTAATGGGTTATAGCAAATTCCTGGGGGGAAATGTTTTTTTTTTTTTTGTTAAACGCAGTTCAATAGTAATTATTGGATTACGGCGATATGCCAGTTTGACGTCGAACTCGCTTTTAATCAGATTAATTTAAGGTAAAACTCGCTCAAGGAATGCTAGTAGACTCATCTATTTTGGATACACGAATACTCGATTGCTCAACTGGTTCAACAAATCTATAATAACTTTGACGCATTTTACTCGAAATATCATTCATAATCGAGGTTGAATTTCGCATATATTGCCGCAGAATCCTATAAATAATGAGAAACTGTATTCTTGCGGTTCAAGAAAGGTTACACCAATTATCCAAGTAATGTGTTATCTGATTGACACAAAATTGACAACTTATGATACATAAACGACGAAACTATTATAACGAAATATAAATGGTGCCATCTGGTCTTACTGTATACATATGGAAACTTTTATTTAGCAATAACAACAGCAAGTACATCATATACTCATTATTTTCCTAGGATTCTCTCTACAACTATATATAATATGGGCATTATAGAAGAAACTCATTGTCATAAAGTGTATTTTGTAAGATATTATTGTTCCAAATAGATTTTTAACATTATTGCGGTTTTATTTATATATATATATATATATATATATATATATATATATATATATATATATATATATACATATATACATACAAATATTTTATTCTCTTTTCGTCTCCTTAAATAAAAGTTAAGTTTTGAAACATCAAGGAAAATTCTATCACAATACATTGGACTTCTGAATAAACAGCGCTCTGGAGATGCTCTAGACCGAAAACAAAATAGTAGTATCACCAAATAGGTAAGATAATCATACAAGAAAGAAAGAAAGAGAGAGAGAGAGAGAGAGAGAGAGAGAGAGGGACAGAGGCAGCGACTGATGGAATTCCATTCAGGAAGAGATTCTGATTTCCACCCGCGCTAGGTGGTGGCGATTCGCGCGCGCGCGTGCGCGTGTGTGTCTGTGTGTGTAAAGTCGTTGCTGCATTAGTAGTATTGGTTCTAGAAAGTCAGACGAAAAAAAGGTGTGCGCCATCTGCGGACGAGAGGAAACAGAGGTGGATATACATGTGTATAGGGAGGCCTGATGAAGAAGTGGTGACGCTATAGCGCTGGAATGTGCTTGAGGTGGAGAAAGAGCGAGGGAGGGAGCGAGAGAGAGAGAGAGAGAGAGAGAGAGAGAGAGAGAGAGAGAGAGAGAAGAGTGGGAGAGAGAGAGAGGACGCAAAAAAACGATGAACCGTTCGCTTCAGGAAAGATATCCGTAACTCGTTTGAAATAAATATGTCTGGTCTCTATTCCTGTATGTGGAGAGGGGCGTCGCCAGATCTTTACGGGCGGTCTGGATGTACCGGTGATGAGACGAGGGGTCACGGATCGAGGTCCTTGGCATTTATCAATTTGATAATGAATTACGTATACAGCAAGCAAAGGCAGAAGAATGAACGGTTTATGCACTGACCATGAGTACCGGGCGAGCAGCCGAAGCGGCTCGATACGTTGGACAAAATGGGCTGCAAAGGGGGGGGGGTTGATTATAAATGAAGAGAGACTAACTGCTTTTATAATTATAATTAGATTATGTTCTCAAAATGGCAAGACCGATAAAAATATTTGTTACTTTGATTTACATCGGTCGACAAAGGTCAATTTGAATTTTTAAAAATTTTCCTTCCTAATCCTTTTTCTCCATGCAATCTTATAAATTTCATTTTATTCGGTGATTATTAATAAAGTGGAGATAAAGATTTATGCTTGCAGAGAAATATAGTTATTTCAGATATTATATAATTCGATAAAACCGAATAAAGCAAATTTTCTATTAAATATCGAATTTGTTATCTAATCGTTAAATAATTATAGTAATCATGAGCATAAGAGAAAAAATAACAAACGAGGAAATTAAAAATTTAGGATAAAATAATAGCAATCGTTTTTAACAATCATTAAATAATAAAAAAAAAGTATGGTACAATTTACGCGATAATTCTAATAATTATAAATCTTTGTTAAACGTCGTGTCTCGTTAATTCGGTGGAAAATTAATTTTTTCTTTTACGAGTTCCGTCGCAATATATGTATATACTTCTATATGTATATACTCACATATACAAATGCACACACACACACACACACACACACACACACACACGCGCGCGCGCGCGCGCGCGTAAAATGCGTAACTATAATGTTAAACACAAAGTGCGAAACCCTATAAACACAATTCGTAAGATTGGGAAATATTGCATCGCAATCTTTTCCACCGATCATCGGCAATATGCAAGTTCTATTGTTATCTTTAGTACATCTTTCGTACATCCATACGGCAATTTTATCCAGATACAAATTACCAGTCTTACACATTTGATATTTGTACAACGCCTAATAATCCATACGCGAATATATATGCGCGCACGCACAGGTACGTATGTATATGTATATACGTATATATAATTTAAGCGACACCGCAAACGGTGACGACATATGACGAATAACAATGCATCCGGCTCTCATCTTATATCTCTTCCGATATGCATGCAACTTAAACATACGCACGGTATGTCATAAAAATATTCTTTTTATTCCCGTCATATATGTGAGCTCTTCTTATATATCAAGATATATATATAAATGTTCATTGCATTTCGTACCTTGTGACTTAAGCTTATAATGTACAACACCGACATTGATTTCATTAAAAAGCAATGTATGAATGAGATTGTCTATTGTACGTCAATTTGTGTCAATTTTTAGTTCTGGCATACATTTCATTTCTCCGAGATCTGAAATTTATCATCGAGTACATTAGAAAGAAAACAGGAGAAAATCTTGCTTAATTGATTAGAATAATAATTTCATGGTTACATTTTCATGTAATTGCGAGCAAATTTATAAAATTTAGTAATGAAAGGTTTAAAAAAATACCCAAATTTATATATTATATATAAATTTGGATATTTACTTCCTTATTTCTTTATACAGTATAAATTTTAACATGTCGACCAAAAAATTTTCATAATTCGATTCAATTATATTTATATTGCATTCAGGTCATTATTCATGAGCATTGCACACACATAGATATACATATATGACTTATTTTTACTTACAATTAATATTAATTATTAATTTTATTACATAAAATGTAGTTAATGATTATTTAACCTGCTATAATTTAAAATTTAAATCCATTATACATTCATATAGGCACGAATGGCACAGTTTTAATTTTTTTTTTTTTTTTTTTTTTTTTATTTATTCCGGATTTCCATATTTATAATATGAATGGCGCGCGCTCATTTTTATTTTTTTTTTTTTGTAAAATAATCCGGTATCTATTGTGCATCCGATCGACTCGTTAACTGTTTTTATACGGAGACGTGTAACGTTCGAGAACAATAAAAATTATTATCATCTCGCTAAATGACGGGAAAAAATAGATTTTATAGTCATTGCCTATAAGGAAAGTCTTTTTTAACATGTTGTTTTTTTCCTTCTCGCTACCACTTTTTTTTTGTTTTAAGCCGGGTTAGTCGATTTGGACAACTAATATATTTACGTGCATATACATGTATAAAAGATTGTCTACATAATTTTCTTTCGGTGCAAGAGAGTGTGGCATATATCTTTGCTATCTCTCTCTGACAATTGCTGTAATTGTCTCTTTATTCTCTTCATTTAAAATGCGCTATCTCCAGATCCATTATATCTACTTTAATGTGTAACGAAATATAAACATATAACTAGAATATTTATTCATAATTTATAGCTAGTAAGATACGGTACACAAAAAAAAAATCGGTTTTGAGCAGTTAAATAAATTATTATCACGTTTATTTTTTATATCGAGGCCGAACCGTGCATTTCGAGGCAGCGTATATTACTCCAGAAAAATCATAAAGCTAAATAGGCAGAGCTTTGTTCAAATTTTTGAAGATATTTTTTTGTAATAGAAAAATTTTACAAGAATTCGCACTCTGGAGCAGAGAGCGCAAGAAATCCTTTTTGTCATGCGTACTCGTAACCGATAAAACTGTGCAATAAAATATATATCCCTTTATACTTGCATAATTTAATTATCGTTACACTGAAAAGTGAGAAATAATTTCTATCATTATCAGATTTTGCTGCTGGCATGTAAATTGTATATATACTACATCGGTATAAGTCTGTCAGTGATGGAATAATCAACAACTGAGCACTGGCACCTATATACATATATATGTACATGCAAAAAAAAACTACACAACTAATCACAATATAAGAATTATTATTTTTTTGATATTCTTCCCTTCAATCGAAGAAATATCGAGCCCTCTTACAAGTCCGACGAATAAATTATCGGTCTGCGTAAGAAAAAGGCCAAGTTCGACGTGCCGCGTATTGGCAGTTACTGGATAATATGCGCTACTAGCGGCGGAGAGCAGAACTAACAAATACGGCCGATGTGAGTATAGGAGAAGTATACGTAAAAGTATTGCATTTATGAGTAAAATTTGGGAGTTCTATAAACATTTGTTGAAAGCATTTACCACTGGTATGATTGTTATGTTTCTAAACCCAAATCCATAAATTAAAATTACTAAGAGAAACAATGAGAAACAAATTATTAAGTAGAAAAAATATTCTTAATTCGAATACGGTGCGGGTTATAAAATAATGCACAACATTTTAATAAATATTTCAAGTATAAACACCTCCTTTTTCATGGAAAAAAAGTTCCCTCCATTTGAATGTTTCATTACATCTGCGTACTATTGTCGGCCATTTTGGTTCTCTTTCGGTGGCGCCCTCGTACGTGCGGTCCACGTTTCCTTTGCCAATACCACGTGTTGTAAATATTCTACCCGGCCTGCCGGCCCGTGTTTAACGCGCATTGTTTATCATACAGATACTGTGCAGCAATGTAGGTGCAATAAGTAATAAAGAAGAAAAAAAACTGTAAGAAGAAAAAAAAGAGCGGCAAAAAAGGAACCTCACGTTGTGAAACCGACGACGTAACAGAGTCTCCTCCCCCCTCTTTCCGTTATCTCTATATACCTTTGGTCTTCGGAACGCGCGCGGGATCAAAGTAGAACATCACGCATATATGTTTATATATATATATATATATATATATATATATATATATATATATATATATATATATGAGCCAATCCGAAAAGACTTTTAACTTTTAGGAAACTGCGATTTTAATTGCTCCAGCTTATCATAAGATGGGAGATTTTTTTATGTTCTACATTGTTTCTTCTTCTTTTATTAAATAATATTTACAAAAACTAGCATACTAACAATATCTTACTTTGAAAAGAAGCATAACCTTTAGACTGCCGGTATTTTTGCCTTATAAATTGATATTTTTGATGTTCAAAAGTCTAAAGGTTAAAAAATTCTTTCCTCACAATGTAAGCCTCTACGGGGTCAAATTTAGAAGTTTCGAAGGCGTTATCAATATTGAAAGACCATATATTACGTAGAATATATAGGACTACGAGTCTTCGTCGCAAGATGACAAATCGTAGTTTGCAAGAAGTTTGAAACAAGCTTTACGTTTAACAAAAATTGAAAAAATTTCCCACGTTAGTTTTCGTAATAGCGGGAGAAAGGTTGTTAAGTTCTGTACCAGCCATTTGTAAAATCGAAAATGTTCCTTGTCGCATTTAAAATGTGAGATAGAAAAGTACTTAGAAGTACAGGCGGAATTATCGTTATTATATCAGGAAAGCTTACCAAAATGCACCCAAGATTGTTTAAAGTGGCAGTTCAGGTGTTTCAGATCCAAAGCAAATATCAAATATGTACGTTAAGTGAGGACGAAGGTCTTCTTATCGAATTAAAAAGGACGATCTTGCATCCATGAAATATAATTCTCATTCTGAATAATGTCACGGTAGATTATTATTTATTGAAGTGACTTTTAATTTTTTTTTTAAAAACTGCTAATTTGAATTGTTTTCATAAAAAAGAAAACAAGTTCTTTTTGCAAATAAGAAAGCTTCTAAAAAATGATAGGAACTCTATTCATATTAAATAAGCCCTTTGTACTGTTATTTAAAGAACTTCAAGAATGAAAAATTCTGCCAGGAACGTGCTGTGAAAGAAAACAAATTTATTTTTCTACCTTTCAAAAGCTAAAAGTTTCCTGAATTTGTCCATGTACATCAGGACCGCGGGAGGATCGTCGGCGTGCGCGCTCTCGACGATTCCTCTCGTGTAAAGTCAACGCCACGGTGGGAGAGAGAGAGAGAGAGAGAGAGAGAGAGAAAATTATTTTAACTTCAACTTTTAGGATACTCAACGTTTCTTTATTTACCATCAAAAGAGAAAACTTTTAGTAATTTCATTCACATTAATACGAGTATGAACAATTTTAAATTTATATATAAATATTTTAAATATCATATATGAAATTTTCGTCTTCATTAAATTTTTTTGAGGCTTGACCAAGGAATTTACACTTCATTTGCTAAAAGTACATTTGTTGGAACTATGTAACAAATTGGCCGGTAGCGCACTGAAGTTAGACGACCTTCGCTAGCGTAGTTATCATCGTCGAACATTAAAGAAAGCCTCGGTCAATGCCATATAGACAGAGTACACGGTAAAATATTTAATAACGTAACTAAATGCACAAGCGAGAGTAAGAGGGTAAGAGGGAGTGGGTGGAAGGGGGGCGAGGTAACGAAGTGAAAGCGAATAAATCCGCAGGGTGCGGACTGCAGGCCCGTATCATCGTCAGGCGAAACTGGGAAGGAACGATATAACGGCTTCGAGACCGGCCTTATTAAATTTCTGTACGCTCTTCTCTCTCTCTCTCTCTCTCTCTCTCTCTCTCTCTCAATTATTTTTGTACCTGTTGATTACAACTAAATATACATCAATCTATTTATCTTATCTATCTCTTCCCCCCCTCTCTCTCTCTGTGTATATAGAAAACGACGTCGCGCGCACGAGCGAGCTCGTTATATACTTTATATATATATATATATATATATATATATATATATATATATATATATATATATAAACAGTCCCGGTGGCGTCGCGGCGCGCCGTTGCACCGCGCTGCATCAGCCTTGAGCTTATTCCACGCACGAAAGAGCCCGGCGCGGCTCTCTCTCTCTCTCTCTCTCTCTCTCTCTCTCATTCATTCTGGTTACGCCGCACGCTCCCCCTCTCTTAGACTTGCGCGGCTCGCGCCGCCGAGCGAGAGGCGAGAAACCGCGAAGCCAATATATGCCGGTCGAAGATTCGCGGCAACAACAGAAGAAAAAAAAAAGAAGACAAAGAGTCGAGGTAATGGGACGCGCGAAAGGAAGGGGAAGATGCAGAAGAAAGAGGGCGAGAGGCGGGGGGGGGGGAAGGGACATAAAAAATACGCCTTCGAAGCCGCAATCTCTATATTATCTATATATTTAAAACTTTTTGTCTTGATAACGTTCTGCAGATCTTGTAATTTCTTCCAATTATATATTCGGGAAAGCGCTTCCGCACTATATCAAAAATTCCGAATATGTTTATATATATACATGTATAAATGAAGAGAAAGGGCGTGAGGGGGGGAGAGATATCGTTTTCAATAAATATGCGCCTAAAGGTCAACAAAAAACTTTATTATCTTTATTATCTAATAAAAAGATCTTCATTGTCTATCATTTGAACCACAAAATGCCAATCCGTAGCTTTCATGTTCGGATTATGGCATTTTTTTTGCACCTTGCAGTATACCTATAAAATTAGTATTAATTGACATTCTTCGAGAATCTAAAGTCATAACTTGCCGCTTAAATCTCAAGAAATTATTTTAAATTGTGTAAGATCAAATGGCTTCTTTAAAAATATTTTGGTGGTTATATTTTCATGGTTTAAATTTTTGGAATAAAATCCCTCAGAATTCAGAATTAACATTTAGACAGTAAAGCAAGATTTTGAATTTTCAAAAAAAAAATGTCAATTAATCGAGGAATTTTACAAATTATAAATATCGACTGTTCTATTAGGATAGGTATGAAAGAATTTTTTTTGCTTTATATGATCCATATACGTTTTCAGATTAAAAATTTATCAGGTATTAAAATTTCTTACTCTTTCCTAATTATTAAAATAAATACAATTTGAACACAATATTGAAAAATCATAAGATTCATATTCTGTCGATGATATATATATATATATATATATATATATATATATATATATATATATATATATATATATATAACCAACTGTTCTCCGAGCTCTTATCTGCGCAGTCGATCATCTCGCAAGAGAGAAAGAATGACTTTCGATATCATTGACAGGGACACAAGTGGCACATACCTATTTGTATATATATATATATATATATATATATATATATATATATATATATATATATATATATACACGTAAAATGGTGCTCGTTAGCGGCACGGCACTCGGGAGAAACTTGCACCCGGGCGCAGTCGAGCGGACTCCTTATAATGGAAGCCGGTCTTACACAATTGATTATTTTCAAGAAATCACGCCGTTATATATGTACGGACGATAGTCCGGATTTTATTTTGCGGGCTTATTGAAAAACTAATGGGTTGAGGGTGGGTAGGGGTGGGGGGGGATTACTTTTTACCATAGCACTGAAGCATGTAGTGATGTTTTTTTTTGTTATTTTAAGAAAATTTTTGTTTTACGTCGAATTCAAAGTTCGTACAATAAGCGTCGCTCCGATTTAAAAAGCCCAAGAATACATTTTTCTTTTATAAAAAATCTCTAAAAATCCTCAGTGGCCCTTGAATTGTACCAACACTCAAAGATCGTAATAACGGTACTTAACGGTTATTTTTATTTTAGTTCCTCGATGTAATTAGTGGCTGACTTTTAGAATTATTTTCATAGAATATGCACATATCTCCGAAATTTTGTTTATTAAGAATACGAACGAAACTCTGACTTCAGAAAAAGAAAATTCATGAAATTGTCCAAACATCCCGTAATATTACTCTTTTCATCGATTCTTGGATAACATTAAAAAATGTTATTTTCATTTCACAAAGAACTTCGTGATGTCTATATAAAATAGCCAATGCATATCATTATAAAATAATTTTCTATCTCTAATTTATCGTCCTAAGAATTTGACGCATAATTTATCTTATTTTTGCAGCCCAAGACCAATAACAAAACTGAAAGAAAAAAGTTTTTTAGAAGTTTCAAAATTTTGATTTAAAAAGGAAAGTTACTGATATAGTTGAGAGAGAGAGTAAGAGAGAGATGCACTACTTTATAACTTGATACTATAATTTTTATCCAGATATTACATAGTCAGCGAGATTTCAATACTCAGCAGATCGAAAATAAAACGAGAAATTGAAATTCTTTTTCAACTCGCCCCCCCCCCTTCCTAGATGCACCGATAACCAATTAGAATACAAGAGAGATCGGCACAATTTACTTATCGATCGTTGTTTCGAGAGCTGCACACCGAGTCATAATCAATTTCAGCGAAAGATCGATATGCCTACTCTATGGGTATTTAAATTAATCGATCTTTAATGGTGACCGAGACGGAGACAGAGGCGGGTGAGAGACAGAGATAGACTCAGCACACTCGCCACCTGCTAGACAAAAATTTCAGACTAATACAATACATATTAATGCCAGCGTGCGTGGGGAAAGAAGAAAAAAAAGCTCATACATAAAGTACTCGTATTAATCGAGAGATTGGCATCTATCGGTGGCCAATCGGTCGCGCGCGCGCTCCGCGAAAAAAAAATCTCAACAGGCCTTTCGCGTTATCTGTTTGTACTTATCTCCATCGGCGGTTATATATATATATATATAACTATTTACGGATCCAAGTATTTTATATATAGCAAAGCGAGCACGCAAAGCGCCCACGCGTCCGTCTATGTATATATATATATGTTGCATCGAACGCTAGGTAAGATCTTTAGGCGACGTTGCGAATTTGTAAAAGTAATTATCCGACGGATTGGAAAATTTCAATCAATGCATTATTATAATACCGATATCTAATGCCTTCGGTACGAGATCACTGAGACGGAATGGGGAGAATCTTAGACGACACTTATCGCTGACGCGGCTATGGCAATAATACCATATTAAATTAAATCGATTTATCGCCGCAGACGGAATCGAAAATTTATTTTGAAAGAATGAGGACGTTATTGAATCGCCAGCCGTGTGTAAAGCAGCAATTTCTCAGTTGCCAAATTTCCGACGTTCTTACAATGATCTACAAAGCAATTAGAAAGACTCGGTTACTTTATTATACCATGATATACCCAAATGAAAGTATACGATCCTGGCTAATAAACAACAACAAAAAGTGTTATGCGAAGAACAGTAAGTTTGTTACTGTAAAATCATTTATGTTATTGAAAAAATATAAAATTCTAATGAAAAAAAAGAGAGAAACTGATAAAAAAAAGTATTATAAAAACGGGTCAGAATTGACACTTCCCTGTACGAATCGTGCGCAATAGTTTTTAAAATCGGAAAGCAAGAAAATGATTAATTATAATGATAATATAGATTTTCACGTTTTCGCAAAACAAAGTTCGAGATTTTAAGTAAAAAAAAAAAAAAAACAAAACAATTGAACATTTTTCTTAACACATTCACAAGTGTACGTTAAAATATTAAAGATGAATAAAAATTAAAAAAAAATGATATAAATATATAAATACTAGTAATTAATATAATTAATATAAATAGAAAAAATATTATTGGACCGAAACTCGTACGATCCAGGTGTTGGAGTTTCTGGTAATAGAATGAATTAACGAAAGTGCACGAAATATACATGGAACTTAGTACAATGCAAATAAGTCTTATGATATGACTCTAATAAATTATGAGCGAATTCTTTGCACAATTGATTGTTATCGTATGGCAATTCAAAACACAAAAAAAAATAATAAAAAAACAAAGAAACGTTAACAAACATGCACGATGTATATTTTTTCTCATAGTCTTTTACGTTCACAAATACTGGTTAACTCATAGATATTTCCAATTCAGTTCCTATTAAATCTATTTTTGCTTGATAATATTCCATTAAATCACGTGGAAATTAGTTTATTTGTTTAACACATATATTATATAGTTTGGTATATATCTATATATACGCGGTGAAAAATTTCCAATCATTTGGGTATTCCCCCACTTATGAAAATTTCCAAAAACAAAATCAACGTTTTGGACTTACCCAAGCGGACCTTTAGTACTTTTACTTTGTCTACGTGTCAAATTTTCCTCTTCGGCTTATTTCGCATTGCGATTCCTTTCTGGATTCGTGTCTGCATAAACATCGAACGTTCATTTTCCCGTCTACGAATGATTCGATGAATTTTCACAGTACAAGAAGCAATTGTACGCCTCGACTGGGAAATTTGTCCCGTATTTAATGATACTATCTGCTGCATAGAGTTATTCAATTACACGTTCTTTCGACCGCGCCTTATTCCCTTTCATTTACCCGGTTTCGCCAGCGAATTTTTCTTTGTTTCGTTTCTTTCTTTTCTTCGACCATTGAAGATACGGCAATTTCCGGCTTTAGTTGGCATTCTTATTTTTTCGTTTCGATGGATTTCGCAAAAAATGAATTTAGAACGAATCCCATATAGAATTCTAGTGAAAATGATCATCATTTCGCGCAATATCGAGTGAAATAGGAAAAGTTTTATAAATACCGATGTATATCGATTTGATTGATAGAAATAAGGTTATTAGACGATTTTTTTTTCGTATTATTGTAGTATATTAAAAAACAAAAGCAAAATAATAATATTTATTCTAATAACGGATCTTCTTGGCCTGGCAAAATATCCTTTTTCTTCCTCGAGATAACGCCTTCTTACCGATAAGGCAAATTCAGACTGTCGGGTATTAAAAGAATTTATCTGGTTAAGGATTTTCGGAAACATATGTACTTAGAAAATTTTTTCTAGTTTACATTACAATACCACTCAGTAATAAAATTGCAGACTGGCAAATTAAAAAAAATAAAAAAAAAACCATTTACTTTCTAGAAAATTTTTTAAGCGAAAAGTTGAAAATTTACCATTAATCTAGTCAAATTTATTCGAAACTATGGTCAGTTTTTAAATTTTCACAATTTTTTTAATAGAATTTTTCGCTAAACTTTTTACTAAAAAAAATTTCTCCGTCCAATATTATGCATATACAACTTTCAGCTGGAATATTTTAACAGTTACGGGACAGACACGTACTTGTAACAATTTAATCTCGCAGATTTTTCGGGTCTTCGATCATTTTTATGAGCCGAGCTTTTCTGGAAAGGCATGGGAGGGGCGCGACGAGCCGGGAGAAAAATTAGGCGCCCTCGCGCTTACCGGAAAGTCATATATATATGTGGCACGTAAGAAAAAAAGTCACAGCGCACAGCAGCGGCGCTATTTTAAAATTCGCATCAGACAATGTTCGCAGAAATCTCGGACCATATATTTTCTCCGGGAGGCGGGGGGGGGGAGAGGCGCGGGCGCGCGCACTTAATAATGAAAGCGGCGTGTTGGGGAAAGAATAAAAACAGAGGGGAGAGAGAGAGAGAGAGAGAGAGAGAGAGAGAGAGAGAGCCACGGAGACGAAGACGGAACGTTGGCAGGCATTCCTCCTCCTCCACCTCGAGAACCCTATATATAAAGAGAACGGAAGAAAGAAGGCGCTCCTTGCCCCCCACGTCTCTCTCGCTCTCCTCTCTCTCTCTCTCTCTCTCTCACTTTCCGAGAACGAGAAAAAAAGTCGCGCGCGCGACCCCGCGCCGCTACGCGAGAGGAGAGAACCTCGGCTCCGAAGACGTCGACGACGACGGCGACGACGACGACAACGACACGCCGGAAAGCACGTGACCCAGTTGCCGTTCCACGGATGGGCGGTGGTGGGTTGCGCGGGGGAGGGGTAGGGGGTAGAGTGGGCCTCCCGAGAAGAAACGAGAAGAAAAGGGCTTGACTCTAAATTCGGAACGCGCGGCGCGAGTTTAATATATACTATGCGCGCTCTTTAAAGTTCGCCCCCTCCGCCCCTCCCCCGCCGCGCCGCCAAGAAGCCGCCTCGCGCCCGGCGCGCGCGGGAGCGAACTTCCTCTCTTTGTGCCGTGGCTGCTATAATTGAGAGGGGGAGAGAGAGAGAGAGAGAGATAAAGAGAGCGAGAGAAAGAAAGCCTGCCTCCCCGCCATCGCCGTCACCACCACCGCCGCCCGACATCTGTAACTAATTTTGGAGGAGAGAAAGGGACCCCCCGCCCGCCCGCCCACCGATAGCTTGTTTCGCGTATATGTACAATTACGCCCACGTCGTCGCGCCTGTATAAGTGCGTAATATATAATGTACTCGTGCATGAGCCAGCGAGATGCATTGTCAACGCGCGCTCGCGTTACACGAAATTTACATACGTGCCCGCGCGCGCGCGCACACACACACACACACGTGTTATTATATGGATGTACCACATTGCAGTTTGGAATTTGGCCAGAGTGAAATTATTGTTATTATTATTATTATTGTTGTTGTTGTTGTTATTGTTGTTGTTCTTATTGCCGAGGTGCTCGGCGCTCCTTCGCGCGTTCGATTTTTTGATGCGGGGCTGACGCGACACGTTGGTCGAGCTGAGAGTCCCGGGACGAAAATTTAGATTTCGGACGGCTGGGATCGAGCCGAAATTCCGCGCGTGTTTTTTTAAATAAATTTTTGATGATGGATAAATAAAAATTTATTTGAAATAAATTTTTGAGATGCTCGGAAAATTTAGATCGCGAGAGAGGCTTTTTTCATTTTTTTTTAAAATTTTTATCGTGTAGCTCGCGGGATAAATTATAATCGTCGATCTGGAGAAGTTGGTGTCGTCAGATTTATCAGATTTCGAATACAAAGTCCTTTTGAAATATCGATATCTTTACAAAAACACACATATGTTTTATATTTTTCAGATAGTTTACTATAAAAATCAAACGTTAACTAAACAAATCACTAAGGGTTATCGTTATTTTTATGAAAATTGTTGTTTGGGTATATTAGATATATAATTTAAACTATATATATATATATATATATATATATATATATATATATATATATATATATATATCATTATCCACAGAAACTAGTTTTTTATATAATCCGAATTTAGTAAATTGTTAGTTTAGGCCCAATTATGCATTCGAATTTAAAATATTTTATCCTGACTGATTTTATTCTGATTTAAAAAATTTAATTATTTTTCAACTCTGTTTTTATGAAAATAATACGTTTATAAAAAACAAATCATTTCCTTTATAATTATTTTGTAAAAAAGTCGCTTAAGTGTATTGAAAATAAATTATAATATTTTTAATACAATCTAGATTTTATAGAATTCGAGTCGATAGAATTCGAATGGAGTAAATTACTATTTTCAGAAAAGTTATTTATTCGATTAAAAAAAAAAAAAAAAAAAAAAAACCATGAAAAAAAAATCCCCTGATATTTTCAGGTTCCTCCAAGATCGTCACACCTCCCGGACAGAATCACAATAAATTTTATCCTTTGTCGGCGTTACCCAGCGCGGTAGTGGTTTATCTCTTAGCTGGATATTATACAGATATTATAACACATAATATGGGGTCGAGATATTCGTAATGCGACTCATTGCCGTGCGGAATCGCGCGCGATACATATAAATGTATATGAAAAAATTCACGGAAGGGAAAGGAAGGCCCAGGCTATATATATATATAGAAATACATGCGCGGCGAGCATACACGCACGATCGTATTTGTTATATACCTGGAGAGGAAGCCGATTTTACGGTCTGCCAAATTTCCAGTCCGGATGTTATTTTTATACATGCACACACACACACACACACACGCGCGCGCGCGCATAAATCGCTGCGGCATCGTGCGCGGATGTGCGCGGGGAGGATGAGAGGAGCGGGGAGAATCGACGCTCGCGCCACCTCCTGCAGTGTCGGTGCAGTGCCTCTCTCCCTCTCACCATCTCTCCCTCTCTCCCTCTCTCTCTCTCTCTCTCTCTCTCTCTCTGTCTTTGCGAGCTCGACTCGCGTCCCGTCGGGGATAAAATGCCGCGCGGGACGGCAGAGGGGGAGAGAGAGATCCCGCTCGAAATATGCGCGTCCGCCCGCCGAGGGAAAAATGGGCCGTGGTCGGGGTGGGGGGTGGGGGGGAGGGGTAGAATGAAGGATCGCGAGAGTCGTTAAGAGGAGCGACGGGGGCCGGAGTCAAAGGCCGAGGGTATACGTATATTTTTGGGCGCAAACTCTCGTTACTCGCGCTCTTTGCATTATACCGGTGTTCCGCAATATATATGCATGTATGTATGCATGTATGTATGTATGTATGTATGTATGTATATCAGTTTCTTGGATATGAGCGAAAATATTTTTAGGGTGCGTACTCTACATGATACATACATATTTATATATAGTGCAGGAGTTTGTGAAGAGAAGCGAAGGCATCGCTGATACCTTGTACGTGAAGCACACGCTATTTAGTGCGTGTTAGCTGAATCCAAAACATTGTCAATGATAATTTTTTTTTTTCAGCGAACTGGCAAAATTACATCGAACAGCTTCATTTCAACTTTAACTTAAATATCTTTCAACGAAGATCCGATTATATCATCGTTGTTGTTCTCGTTGTCGTCGATGTAGTTCTAGTTATCATTCGTAAATCTAGTTTAGCGATTTTTTTTTTCTGTTAGACATCCGCCGAGTGGATTTCAATGGCTTGTGTGGGAAAGGGTATCAATTATGGATTGGACTAACGATTTTTTTTTTCTGGTACCTTAAAGTACCCTAATTCCGTCAGGGCATTTGTAAATATTTCTCTGAAATGAGTCCTCTGAGCTACCAAATTTTCCCAGCGAATGCCGTTTACCGCTGAAATTGATCGTTGGAAATTAGGATTTTATCCAATTGTTTATTTTATTTTTTTTTGTCAATCGAGACAATTAATTACAATTCCAGGTACGTTGTACCCTCCGCCGAATATATCGGTCCACCATGCCAAAAACCATATAATCGACAGCCGTAGACGCGTGCGACGCAACGTCGCGAGCTCGAAAAAACCTCGCAAGTCGGACGAGAGTGCGATCGAAAAAGCCCGGTGAAGGAACGCGGTAAAAGAAACAAAATAAATAAAATGACAATGGACAGCACGAGCAGGCCATTAATAGCTCGGGAATAAATACAATGGGTCGCGATGGAGTCTTGCGTCTCGCGCGCGCTACGGGGACATTACTACCGAACCCCCTCCCCTCCCCCATCTTCCCCCGGCGCCGCTGGTTCGTTCGCTAATAACGAAAAGGCCAAATTGCGTTTCTCAACCCGGCGAAATAGTGCCCGATACATAAAGATACGATTACATAGTCGAGAGAGAGAGAGAGAGAGAGAGAGAGAGAGGGGGGGCGGGAGGGGGAGATAGTAAAAGTGTCGCTAAATAATGCGTCCCATAACAATAAAATTGCGCTCTTTGCGCCGCGCTGGCGCCGCGCGCGCGCGCTACTGTCGCGGACTTTTTCTCGTTCCTCGGATCCATTGTAAACAGACGATTTAATTTTCAGGCAGCCGAGAGATAGGGAGAGAGAGAGAGAGAGAGGGGGAGAGGGAGCGCGTTCTGCGCTGCATTCGAAAGACACAATGGTCATAGAGTTTGCTAGCGTACATCAAGTGTCCTGTGCAGTCTCGCGTTATATATGATCCTTCGCTATTATGTACAGAAACGAGAATCCAACTGTGCAATGTACACAAACATATATATATATATATATATATATATATATATATATATATATATATATATTAGCGTATGTTTGTGCGTGCGTGTAGTAACGGAGCTATTTGTGAGTATAACACGGGCGAAATGTGCGACGAGATAAGTAGAAACAGAGAGAGAGAGAGAGAGAGAGAGAGAGAGAGAGAGCGGGACATAGAGGCCAAACGACTACCTAGACATTATGACGAATGCGCGTATCCGGCCGAGCGGAGGAGACGTATTATGAAAGCGCGATACTCGACCTTGAATGCGCGTTGCAATTAAAACGCATCGTTATAATTTATGCCAAAGACGCGCGCGCGCGCGCGCGCGTCCTCTCGTGCGTTCGTAGATTAAAGATTTTTCTATTACCTACATATCCAAGTGTGCGAGCTGCGATTCGAAATTTCCACCTGGGGAGGGAGGGGGGGAGGGCTTTTCGATTTTTTGTTGTTTCTTGCGCTTTTAAGCCGCGCCGTCTACGTTTCGATTATCTGTATACGATTGAGGATTAGTGCGTCAATATTATATCGAAAGACAACGGTTTGTATTTTTTTATTTTTGGTATGCCGTAGTTAAAAAATTACAGCCAGGAACAAGGAGGAAATATATTATCAAGCTTCGTTTGAAGTTCGACGAAACTTTTCGCGATATAGATCGATTGCTGAAAGGAGCTCGTACGGCGACGATCGTATTATGAGTGCGTCTTGAAAGTTTTCAAGAGTAAACTTGAAAGGGGGGGACTCGGGTGGGTGGGAATGGGAAAAGGACTTGGGAACCGGCCAAAGCCGGCAAATTGTACACAAAATCGCCAGCGAACGAGTGAATTCGCAGGGAATTTAGAAATTAAACAAAAAACTAACGAACACGGACCACGTAATCCGAACTTTCGGAGATTAGAGAGGCCAGAATGCAGAAAAAATTGTTTGTATTAGATCGTGATTGGAAATGAAACTAATATAGCAGAGTTCTTGGAAATTGGTGATGAAAAATTATAGAATCCTATAGGAAATGAAAAAAAAAAAATCTGAATAAGTTTGATATAATGGTTCATCCTGCCATAAGAATTAAAAGCACAATTTTATAAAACAGAAATTGAATAAAAATAATTATCCAAATAATTTTATTGATTTTAATAATTGTACTACTTGCGTTTAATTAACAAACTAAATTTTTCAACAAATAAAACTCGTCTTTATTATTTTCCTTCACTCCTTATGATTTTTCGACATTTCAATATCACAGAATAAATTAAATTTCGAAAATTTTGGACAGCTTCAGGTTCAGGAATACAATGAAAACTTCCATCTCTATTAACGCTTCTTAACATTCCTTAACATTCCTTCGTTGACCTGAAGCAAAATTCCATTAATGCCTTTCTCGCACTCTTCTCATTTTTATTCATTTCCGTAACTTTTACCCCTCTTTTCAAACACATTTCTAAATAACTCGGAAATTTTGCCAATCCGCGCGATACTTCGCGCAACCATTGCACGTGAATGACCGGCCCTATTCGCTAGTTCCGCCCTTCGCCGCCGGTGGCGCGCGTCAGACCGCCAATATACGATCCGGAAAACGCGAGTGCCACAATTCCAGGTACGTGGCGTCCGATACGGTAACAGCAATACGTCCCGACCGCCCGTTCGCACCGATCGCCTACCGGCTGCGATTACATTTCGCCAACGAGAGGGCCGCCGTGGTAATTGGACGCTTTAAGCCACCGTCGCGTCCGTCTCCGCGCCGTGCGCGACCCACCAGCGCCCCGACCGTTGAAAATCTCGATTTTACGGTGGCCCCGGCCTAACTCCCGTTCCTCTGTGCCCTAGAAAAACGTCCTTTTTAAACGTCGCTTTATAAACGGCTGGGACTGGGACCGTTCTCGGCGTATGGCCGTACGTGCCGAAAAGTGAGAGTTACGGGAAGAAAAAGAAGAGGAAAAAAAAAAAAAAAAAACCCAAGTCCTTGGACATTGACCAAACGAGCGAATCCCCTGTGTTCGATACGGAAGACGAGTATTTCTTCAAGTCGACGGAAGAATAATAAAAATTGCGTTCTTCCGCAATCTCCATCCGGAGTGTCTAATGCCCCGATGCCCGATGTGTAAACTGGCGTAGCGAACATTTTTGTGGGGACGAACCAGCAGCGAGCCCGCGACGTTGTTAACGGAAAACAGTTAGTTTTAATCAATGCCTCGTCCGCCCCACGTCCCCTTCGCTTCTACCGCACGCAATGAAAATCAATTTCGACCCTCCTCCCGTTGCTCACCCCAACACCAAAAGGTCGTATTTTTAGCATCAGCCGGAGTCTGCGGCTTGAAAATAAGCATTGGAAATGCAGTGCGCAACAAAGCGAACTGCCTACACGCAGACGAATGATGTATAATTTATTTTTTTGTTTTATTAAGATATTAGAACACCTGGATTTATCAATATTCGAATCTCTTATCGCTTTTCCATATTGTAACGGTTTAGAGAAACTACGATTCGCCCATTTTATTTTAGCAGGGTATTTACAGCGATATAAAGTTGTACGGGATAAACTTCATAAAGTTTGATAAATATGGTTTCAAACTGAATTGAATTCTGAATTTATCTAATTTTATAAGCTAATCATCGGACGAGTTTTCTTTCATAGTAATTTTGGTAAAAAATCATTGTAGTTTTTTCTCCATATTTTGTTCGGGATGTTTTTAAAAATTCCATCGCTAAAAACGAACGTTACCAATTATACAGCTGAAAAATTAAAATAGCGCGGGATCACAAATCATCGTCCGAACGTTTAAAGCGCGAAAAGGACGGAATTCCACGTCTAATTGAAAAAACATAATCAAAATTAAAGATTTACCAATGCATTATATAAATTGCATCGAACGAAATGAAAAGTGAGGATAATTATCGCACTATTCATAATAAAATAAAATCTAATCATAATATAATAAAATAAAATTAATCGCCGAATTTCGTTTCGGGAAACACGCTTATCAGATAATTAATGATGTAAATACACGAATCCAGGTCGGTCGCAAAAATTGTTTCCGTCTGAATTTTTCACATTTTTACTCGGCGCGCATACGCGGCCAGGTACAGCGCGCCAGGATCGATCGAGCGACGAACCGCTGTCGGAATCTATCGGTAATGCGAATACCGCTGCCTTTGTACTATCGCCATTTGTATAAAAATCCATCGACGGTTAATTCTAGCGATACAGCAGTGTTGCTCGTTCAGCACCTCCCCCCACCCTGCCATCTTTAAAAGTGCGCCCGCACTTCTAATACGGCCGTCAGACTTCCCCGCGCGTCGGCCAGAAATTCCCTAATACCGCTCGGTCGCAGGCCGCCCATTCTCCCTCCCCACTCTCTCTCTCTCCTCTCTCTCTCTCTCTCTCTTTTTTAAACTCACACGATCCCTCTCGTTTCTGCGCGCGCGCACGTATCTTTTACCTCTTTCGTGTGCTTATATATACATATATACACATATATACAGAACTCGAACGCGGGGAGCACGCGTGCGCGGTTTTAAACGTGGAATCTAGGCCGATATAAATAGGCCTTATCGCCGCGTTAGAATATAACAGGTAGCCTTAAAAGCTGGACAGGCGTTAATTCCCGCCCTCTGCCCCCCCCCCCATTATAACACACCGCGACCGCGTGGGTATAGCGGCGGCGGCATATATATATATATATATATATATATATATATACATGCACCTCGCACCCGCGCGAGCGCGCGTTCTAGAGATACCAGAAATGCATATATATATATATATATATATATATATATATATATATATATAGCGCGAGGCGGTATACAGCGGGAAATTGTTAATAATTAAAATTGTTTATTAATTATAGCGAGACTGTAATTTATTTTTGTCCAATTATTAAGATTTAAACATTCGCGTTGATAATTAAAGGAGATGAAAAAACAGATTCGAAAGGACACACAGGTTGCTTATATACATTTTCCATAAGGAATCTTTTAATATATAATAAACTGAAGGTATGATTTCCCTATGTTCGCTTAAATAACCATCGAATTTTTGCCTTCAGTTCCTGAACGTCGATCGGTGCTAAATTGGGATCATCGTCATGATTTTGTTGAAATTTTGAAAAACAAAATATCCAAATTTCAAATGTTCTGGCTTCTCGAAAACTTGGATGTAAAGACCATTAAAATTACCAAATCTTGTAAACACGGTAACTTATGGGGGAAATTGAGACGGAACGAACGATCACGAGCATTTCTATTATGAATTCCGAAAGTTTTCTTTATACTATACACGGCGAAAATTACGGTAAAATTTCAGAAGATGTAACTTTGCCATTTTTCATTTGTAGCGTAGGTAAGGAATACTGCACCTCATCTTAGTGTTTACGCGTATTTACATTTATATTAGATGTATATGAGAAATAGGACGGAAATTCCTACGTTCGTGTGCAATCTTTGTCAAAACTTACACCTTAAGTTTAGATTGGGAAATTGGCTCGAAACTCAAAGCATTCCGCCTTTTGGTTTGCTTTCTTTTTTTTCTTTGTTGGATCGCATCGAACTAACCCACTTCAACTTCGTTAAGCCTCAAGTCCGTGTAAAAATTCTAATCCCACCAAACTCCGAACTAGCAAGCCCGCGTCTCACCGATCTCGCCCCTCCCCGCCCCCTCCCACTGCCCACGATCCCAATTTCTTTCTTTGCCCGCTGACGAATAAAATTTGCGAATCTATCGAGGGAGATTCGCCTATTATAGACGACGTTCGGTCCATGGCCTTCGTCAGATTTCAGATGAACGGGGTGAATTTGTGATTCTGCGATTTGCAACGACAACTGGAATAATTAGATTTTTATGTAATGCGTAATTTTACAGCGGGCGTTTCAAGAATCGATGGATAATTTTGTATATAAGTAATTAAAGATTCGCCAAACAGATCGATTTGAATGATTCTTGTGATAGAATAAAAAAATAAATCGTTTATCATTGGCATTTACCTTTGATAACGGCTTGATCGGCCGAATGCCCGTCGAAATAATTATTTTCTCATTCGAGAATTATTATCCACGAATATATTTTGTCGATCATCACATAAGGACATGTAGACAAGGAGGTCTGTACCCCGCTGCCGCGGATCGCGCAGCCGGGGGGCGGGGGGGGGGAGTCAAGGGAGAGGCGTAAAATCAGCCGTAAAATCACGTACGCGTGCGCGTGTGTACCCCCACAGTGCTCGGATAACGTACGCCGGCGACGCCTCCGTATATTCCCAGATATCCCGCGATTGAGCGCGCGCTCTCGTTCTCGGTATAATATATAGCCCGGAGACTCGTCGGCCGGGGCGGCTGTAATGCTGGCCGGCGAGCACAGCCGAATCTCCCTCCTCAGCCTAGTGATACAGTTGGCATCCGCTGGGCGCTCGCCTATTAACCTACTTTCCCTCTTTGCTTTTTTTTCGTCGTTTTTTTTTTTTTTTTTTTTTTTTGTTTTTGTTTTTTTTTCTTGTTGCTTATTCACCCCGCGCGACTGTTTCGCAAGCTTTTTTCTCACACTGCCTTACCTGCCCCCGCTCCGAATCGAGTAAAACGTTTCTTCCGTTTGTTTCTTTTGGACGTAACTATGTACATCGGTATAAAAATTATTGTATAACAGAAAATTTAACACATACACTGGAAAAAAAATCTTCTGTTATCAAGTAAATATTAACTTGTTTTGCAGAAAGTAGATGGTTTTCTTAAATTAAGAAAATATTCACTATATATATAAGAAGATGTAGCTTAATTTAAATGGACTCTTCTTGCATTAAGTAAATACTTCCTTCATTTAGGAAGATACTTTCTCAATTTAAAAAAATAATTTACTCGGTACAAACCAGGAAAATATTTACTTGGCAACGGACATTATTTTTTGTCCGCGTTAACGCTGGAAAATACAGTCTTTATATATATATATATATATATATATATATATATATATATATAAATTTTGCCCTTTTAAATATAATCTAAACTTGAGAAATCAGAGTTCCAGTTAGTGGGTGCAGCAGAATTACATGTATAGTATGTATGAATATATATATATATATATATATATATATATATATATATATATATATGTATATATTGTTCTCAGAATACACATATATATATTTCGAGGTACAAGTATCTCTAGAACATTGTAGACATTAAATCGTTATTCTTATAGACAGGAATAATGCATTGTATATATATTTATTATACAAGATTTATTCGAAAGAAGATTTTTCACCGATATACCTGTCCGATACTTAATATATATACAGTTTATAGACATATACTTAGAAACGTGTGAAAATCGTTCGAATTCCACATGTAATGATCTATTGACCCAATCTGTTTCTATTGTACAGAGGAATTAATCGAATGCTCTCATTTTTTCGATTCCATTATATATATATATACACACATATATATTGGGCTATATATATAGCCCAAGTTAAGAATGGGTGTAACTTTTTTCAATTGTTTTAATAAACTTCATCTAAGTATCCTTAAATTTTCGACTAATATAACAAAGCCCTATCTATCGATCTCATCGCCATTGCGTCGGATCAAATCCTGGTACGATTGCCGCGAACTACGATTCCAGTAACAGCCACCCGCGCGGCCAAAAAGACAAACCGAATCTTCAAGTTTACAGAACCGGGAAAAGATAGTTAATAAAGAACGTTCTTCGTTAATTAGATCCAGTGTAATATAATCGCATTTCTCAAATTTAACTTTATTGGAAGGCGTATTAATCAAAATGCACGTAATTGTAATTTTTAAATATTGTGCGACGTTACTTTGTTTCTGCGCTTTTGCCCGCTAATAATCCCGTTCTGATATCCAAGGAAAAGGAAATCGGGAAGGAAAGAAAAAATAAAGCGAGCGAGAAGCATAAGTCGTCGAATAAGGGGCCTACCTCCATCCTACGCTCGAGAGGAGAGAAAAAAGGCGTGAGGGAGGGGAACCCGGACGCCGACCTATATATATATATATATATATATATATATATATATATATGTATATATTATACCCGCGATGGATCGTTATCGGCGAGACGAAGGGAGCGCTCGCGTCCGCGCGAAAACAAAGACGGGGAAAGTAAGACAGCGCCGGAGAGGGAGGGGAAAGAGGGAGCGAGCGACAGAGAGAAAGAGAGAGAGAGAGAGAGAGAGAGAGAGAGAGAGAGAGAGTTAGGGTGAAAGAATAAGGTGGCTTTTTGCCACCACGTGGCTGCCCCCCTCCTTCTCCCTCTATCCCTCCGCTCCGCCCTTTATACACAGCGAGCGCGGCGGCCTGGATCGGTTCGCCGAAAACCCAAGTGCTCTCACTCTCTCGGTCTCTCGCGCATCGCAGACCTCGACAGCGGTGAAAGCGAGAAATTGCGCGGGTACGGTACACACAAGCGCGCAAACACACACACACACACACACACACACACACACACACAGATTTATATAAGGATGACATTTAAGAGAGACAGGGAGAGAGAGAGAGAGAGAGTAAGAAAGGGAGCACCACGCCGATCGCGCACACGTACACGCGCAACAGTTGACCAAATTTGATATGGGAAGAAGGCATGGGTACGCGTGTATTATATTATGGAGAAACTCGTTTCATTAACTCGAAGTTGTGCCATACTCTCTCCCTCTCTGATGTAAGCTGATTCTTTTTCTCGCACTTCGCTCTATCGCCCCACCCTCTCTATCGGTCGTTTTTTTCTTCCTTTTTTTTTTTTTGGTCGTTGTAAGCTCTAACACGCGCTCGCGCGCGCGCGCGCGCGATGCCGAAAGATCACGCGAGATCTCATATTGTAGGGCAAGTATGTCCGCATTGTTTTCCGCGCGGCCGATTTCGTTGGTATATAAATAACCTTGAACGGTAACGGGGATTATTGCATCCTTTTCAAGCTCCCTCCGCCCCGCAACTGTGTCGAAATACTCCGATGTTCTAGATGGAAATGGAAGCCGATGTGAAATTACGTACTTAGTTATCGTAATAATTTTTTGCGCGCGATGTATTGGTCACTAAGATGGTTAACATCCCCCCCCCTCCCGTGGCAAAATTGGATGGTAAAGTAGGGCAGTTGCTTCTGTTGCGTTTTCGTATTTATAAGTATCTAATAATTTCTAGGGAATGATTATGGAATTAGATGTTTGAACCATTCATGATGAGTAAATTTAAGTTTGAAACAATATGTTTAGATTTTTCGAAAATTTTCTTAATCACAAAATTTCCTCCAATCCTAGAGCTTGTAATTAAAAGAATATAATTAGTTATCACAACATTTCTAACGTATAAATGTAATTTAATTCATTACTTTTAACGGTTTTAAAATTATATAATTAAATCCGAGCTTTACGACGTTATTAGTCGAACTGGTATTATCAATTTATTATATATTAATATACAAGGTGAAAGGTAACCTGTAAGACAGTAGCTATTAGTTTAGTTATATGGTATGGAGCGACAGAATCGAATAAGAATAAATATTATATACCCTACGTATATTTAATAGTATTTGTAAATGGGACATATTTTCGTATAATCGTTGCTATTGAGTATACTGTCGTCCTTTATATTAATAGTATCATTTGTATGATATTTGAATATGTAGCATTTATGATAATATTCCCCTGGAACATGAGTGAAAATCTACGATTTCACGGTATACTGCGAAAAGCAGTAAAATCACAAAAACTATGCCGTTGGTAATCGTGATAGCAAAGCATGTAAAAAAATTCAATACGAGGTTATGTAATTTCATGAGTTTGAAAAAAGATCTCAGGACGTCACGACCGTTTATCTAAAGCTACCTTCAGGTAGGGCGTTTCAGCTTCTATGAATTCCCACGATATGATGTGACGTCATTAACTAACATCGCCCGAGACCCTTCCCTTTGCTTTGGAAGCCCAACGCTAGCGATTGAGTTTTGAAGTTAAACTTTGTTAACTATCTGCGACGAGCAAAAAGCGTCAAGAGTCTAAAGTAGAGAGATGGTTCATACGGTAATGCAGCCGATGCGTCATAGCATCGGTCAGTAGTTTGGAGATAGAATCGTGCTAGTGTGCGTGTGTTACTTATCGCTCCATTTGAAGGCAGCTAAACTGTAAAACTGGCCACACCAATATGTACATAAACGTTGAGTTTCAAAGTCGTATTAAAATACTATTACCTTTAACTACGTTCGTATTTGCATTAGACCATCCTTAAAGCTGATCTGCATCCGATAAGACTGATGGTTCCGTTTCGATGAGATACAATATTCGTTGAAAACCGTCAAAAAGTATCACGTTTCCATAGCAATACTTCAAATATAAATATACTACAATCACTGTGCTCCTGTCAATAATAAATTCCTGTTCGATTTTTATCCTCTGAACCGCTGATCAGCTCTGCATATTCCTCAGAAAGTATAGAATTCCTATATAGCACGCATCTCAAGGGCTCTTTTATATATATTTTTAATGAAATTGAATAGAATGTTCATACCACTGAATTTTCAACTCGTCAATCCATAGATACTAGCCTCGTCGTATTGTCATTTTCTTACTCCGGCCATCTGAGTGTGAAAATGTCAATGGTCTATTATTTGAGAAAAAATTATTCATATCCTTCTTCTATTTTTGTAGTAACCCAACGATAACTTGTAGTTTTACCACAAAACTTTTTAAAACCGATTTTTTTCCAACATCTCTTAGCCCACGCGTTTAGTATTGTTCCTTATACAATGGGACAGGAACAACATCGATCCGTAATTCGGGCTTTTTATCTAGGGACTATAAAACGTGCAATGCAATTCGTAGGTAAATATACGATGTCTATATAGGGTGCCCCGTTCGTTATCTGTACCACTTCTGTTGCGCGAATTTGCATGCAAAACGTCCGGCTAATGGACCAACGGATCTCATGTCATCGAGGATATCGTTTAAGATACTTATTGTACAATTCTAATCAATCATCGAACGAAACTACAAGAAAAATATAACGAAGACCAAAATAGGCTCGTGTAAATCGGTATTTATGCAAGGTAAGTTAGGAAATGAGAAAGATGTCGAGAACTCAGTGCGGAACATTCTCAAGAAGGGGCTGCACATGCACTGGAAAATACTGATTCAGTTACACGGCCCCGTTGGTCACCGAAAAAATATTCTCCTTTATGACCAGAAATCAGTACAGCAGAATCATCCGTATACCATTATCTTCAGGTCTTGATACGTCAATCGGATCGATTTTCTGTTACATTCGTAGTTTTTATTCCCTATCTATTCTAATATTTTTCTCGCCCAATTCGATTGTCGTCGCGACTACTTTCTATTCAGATAAAGTGAAAGAACGTTTATGGCTCGAGAAAAACGAAAAAAAAAATCAGCTCGAACGATAGGGCGATGGACGAGATAGTGGCTTTAGCGAAAAATTTTGAACAGATCCTTTCATTTGGAGGATTTTACAAAAAACAATCGCAAGTATAGTGTAATGAAAGTGTATCCTCATAGATAATATATAGGAAATAAAAACGAAAAAAAATTCTTACTACTTCAATTGGACAAGTGAAATGGATACTTATTGATTCCGTCATGGAACATCTTCACTCGATCTAACTATTAATAGACATATACAGATTCCAAAATCCTTTTGTGCTCTTTAAATCCTCGTTTGGTTAAATTCTTACCTACTTATAGGTACGATAAGCTATACGCCCCTATCTCTCTCTGGGCAACGCGGAACGATTAATTACAAGACAATATACACGCGACCCTTTCTCTCCCACTCGTATAATACCGATGACATTATAATACAGCCGCCGAGAGTTAAAACAAAGAGTGCACGTGATCCTTCTCCACGATCTCTGTAACCCCCGTTCCTTCTTCTCTATATTGTTATATTGCGCTCTCTCTCTCTTAGTATTAATAAACAATACTCGCATTAATCGCAAATGACGGGCGCCAGATCCTGCGAACTAGCTCCCGCGTTATGCTGCTATATATATATAAAGAGAGTGAGAGAGTGAGAGAGAGAGAGAGAGAGAGAGAGAGAGAGAGATTGAAAGATTCTTATCTGGTGATTTACGGGCGGGGAGCGCGAAATTTATCGCGACGATAATGACGTATATAAGATTATAGTAGGTGTGTCGCCGCGCGCGCGCACGCCAAATTCACCTAATATAATGTATAGCAGTTCGATACTATTGAATCTATATATGCATCTATGTATGCATGTGTGAATATATATATATATATATATATATATATATATATATACATACATACACGCAGGGGGTCTCATTCTCCGTTGTGCGTCCAATGACAAAAACACACACACACGCACACGGATATACCGCAAAGAAGTTTGATTGCTAGAAATTCATTTAGAAGGATCAATCAAAAATGCGTATTATTAAAATACAAATAATTTAAAAATTTAAGATATATTTTTATTTTGTTTATTTAATTACTTTTTATTTTTCTGATGGTCGCGTTATGTAACTTATCTCTGGAAATCCGTTGTTTGTCCCACGACAATGGGAAATAAAAAAGCTGCAAATTGTGAAATTCTGGTCAAGTGTTTTTATTTTCAATGAATATTACTTTATTCAAATGTTTCACCAGTGTCTGAAAAAATCCTCTATCGATTTTCTTGATAATTATCAGTATAAACTGTAAAATCTATTCTGGAAAAAGCCAGATTACTAATAGCAGTACAAAGTATTAATTATACAATAATTACAAAAAATATTTAAAATTGAATAAAAGGGAAAGTGTCTTGAGAAGGGGGAAGGTTTTAGACCTTAGTTAGATAACACCGCGCTCTCCCAATTCCTGCAATATTGCTATACATACTATATACAGAGTCTGTATGTCCATATTCAATACATTAACCTTTTGCCTTTGTATATACTTATATATGCTCGCGAGCGTCACAAGTTATCGGGAGCAATACAATTGTACAATGGATGTCGATTGATAATGCGGTCGGATTAAAAGGTAAGCCCTCGTCCCCTCCGCCCTCGCCTTCATTACAATCCCCTTCGATTTTAAAGTCACCGCGGCAATGTCCATTTTTTCCCCTCATTATGTATTATTAATTGTAAGCCGTAACTGAAGAGTTATACATATAAGGCGCGGCCTTTCGTTAAATGCACTTTTTCAACGCTGTCTTACTATATACATATATATTTGATAATATGACCTCAGTAATCCGAATTCGAGAGACAAAGTCCTATATAGAACTCTCTCTCTCTCTCTATCTCGCTCTCGCTTTATGTATATCTACACGCACATACAGCCGGATATATCAGAATTGTTTCGAGGCATTATTTGCATTCTATTTCATGCACGGTGAATGGCCTAATATATACATATACAAATGGTGATAGTCGAGCGCGGGTTCGACCCGATTTGTTGAAACGCTCGCGCGACCGAGTCGCAAATCAATCAAATATAAATTGGAAAAGTAAAATGCTTCTCCATGAATTTCAGATATGTGTGTAACTATATATATTATATCCCTTTTTGGTTCGTATTTAAATCGTTTGATAAAGCGTTTTCTGGACTTGGATTTTTTTTATTGATATCCGTTTATATACATATGTATATCCATTAGGTGATCAAATGAAGTGTCGCTGTTTTATTGATGGACATACAATATTATTGCGAAAGAGTGCAATATTATGTGTTCGAGAATCATTCAAAGTACTATATATCTATACTATATATCTCTGGCTACAATTTTTGCCCAACTTTCTGGTAATATTCTAATATCATAACGTTAGTAATGTTCGTCTTCTGTGACTATTCACAAATCCAGCGATTTTTTTTATGTCTGCATAACAGTCGATTCGCCAAACCATGTGTTATGACGGAAACAAATCATTAATATTTATCTGGGATATAAATAGCGGATGGGCAGGACATAGGTAGAGAGGTTAACAATTCAGTGTTTCTTTTCATTTAAGTTTTAGCGGTGTTAGCGAGGCGAAGTCGAACATTGTCACCCGGTAGAATGATTTTCGTGCCCTAGGCCCGTCCTACTGTTGCCGTTCTTTGCGCAGTACTTGGTTCGCGTGCAGAAATTGTGTTCGATAACATTCCCAAGCGATGCTTTCGTACGATTTTAACGCTTCATAATAAATAATGTTGATTCAACCCCATAAACACCTTCAGCATAAGCTTCACAGATTGAATATCTGATCTCCAAGATTTTTTTCTATTGGGGTTGCAATAACGAAGCGCATTTTGACGGACCGTTACGATGGGACGAAGAAAATCCTTAGGAATTATTACAAACGGGGTTAGACGTATCTTATGGTTTCAAATCATAAGGAACCAACTTCTTCGCTTTTGAATCACGTTTCCGAGACACGTAATCGCTTGAATCAGTTTAGCGGGTAACTCGTAATTTCAATGAATAAGCTCTCTTTGCGCGTGTGGTACGAATATTCATCTAGCACAATGACCTTCTCAATTCAGAGTCTTCTTTTTTTTGGCATTCGTTCTGTAAAATAGAAATTACCATCTCTGATGGAGCGATGAAATCAATCACGGCACATCCGTAAATTTTTTGGAACTAACAATGCGTTCATAACCTCGTTTTTCTTCGAATAGAAGATGACAATCAAAGCTTACTGCGAACGACAATTATTTGTCACAAAATTGGACATTTACACACAATCATAAGTATTTATTAAGTAAGCAATACCGATAAAGTATGAAAGCCGTTGGTTTAGTATATGGTTAAAGATAGTTTAGTAACTTTTTGAAAATGTCAAAATCGACCATCCATAACTGCTGGACTTAGCAATATTGACAAACAGCAATTGTGCCAACGAAAAAAGACGTTAATAGCAGTGGAAAGTTCATGTAAAAATTGTCACTACCCAAGGCTAATGTTATTATTCCAACATGCAGATTGCGTAACCATAGTAGATATAAATCTATGTATATATATATATATATATATATATATATATATATATATATTTATATATAATATAGATATTTATATTTAAATAGAAAATACAATTGCACCATCTGCATGTCAGGGTAGCAACTTAGCCTTGGGGTAGAGACACTTTTATTATGGGCTTTGCATCTCTATCTATGTCTGTGCACCTATAATATAGATATATATTAACGCTATTAGGGAACTGAGATTAAAACAACGAGATTTATCGAATCGCCCTCTTACCTCATAATTTGCGTATATATACACGCATCGATACACGTGGTGCGTTACAATGTGTTCATATATACGTATATAATATAGGACGGTGGTCTGCGGTCACGGGGCACAAATTAGCGCACGCACATAATGGCGAAGCGAGACTCCGGGTCAAAGTGGCGACGCGGAGGCGGCGGGTGACGCGAAAAGGGATAAAATCTATCTCTGCCCCATGCGCATATGTATTTAAATACACATATACACACGCACGCACGCACGCACGTAGATTTTACACTCGAATTGCCCCGCGGCGCAATGTTATATTATATACACCCGATGTCGAGTGCGCCTCACGCACGCGCATATATATATATATATATATATATATATCACAATTGAGCAAATCGTCGAAAGGGGTACCGCGAGTGTATTACAAAGTGCAAAGAGACGGAGGAAAGAATGAGAGCAAAGTAATCTCGCGGCGTTCGACTCCGTGTCATATCGTTATGAAGTGTCAGAGGCGCGTTCGACGAACATTCGTGTATTACAATAGCTATACATCTGTGCGAGTCTTTGAAAGCTGCGCGGAGGGTTGTTTGGGAGTTTTATATTATTAGATTATTTATATCCCGTTACTTAATCGTAACGTTATATAACGCCAAAGGATTCGAAATATTATTTCATGGTTTTTGGCTGGCTTTCACTATATATCTGTCTGTATACACGGAAAAGGTGTCGACAGCAGCGATTGATCAAATTTGAAGGAACAAATTAGCCGCGGTCGTAGTTTCTTTTCCAACGTTTAAGACAAATTTATAAAAGTTATACATTCAATGTGTAATAAATATTCTCACGCTGTGAACTTTTTTTTTATTTTTTAGAAATACGCATATAGTCTCTAATTTATGGGTTTCCCATATGATTGCTGATAATCTATCTCCTGTTTTTTTTTTTTTTTTTTTGCTGTATCGTGTGCGAAGGATTTTGCGCAACGTCTATATTTCAAATATCCCCAGAAATAGCTTCCGATCAATTTATCGACAAGTTACGGTACTCCACTGGCCTAAATGGAAACCCACGAAAACGAATCGAGTAATTTTCAGAAGGAATTCAATAAAGACAGAAGGAATAATAATATAATTGCGAGAGAAATTGTGATTTATTCAGAACTATATTAATTATTCATACGTATAGTTAATAAAAAATATTTTGTTTGAAAATTGATCCTTAGATTTTTATATGGATGTTGTACTACATAATATATATATATTGTTAGTGAAAAATTTTAAGAATAACTGCAAAATATTTTCGGTAAATTAACTCTATATACAAACCAACATTTTACAGTTCAGATTTGGTTATCTTCTTAGCTATTGCTATCCTATATTACTCTATAGGAAAATCTATAAAATAGCTAAAGAGAATATTCTATAATATTCTTTTTAGCATATTCTACTTATGGTTATATTTGATCATTATTACAAAACTAATTATGGTTGATACTTAAAAAAATATTTCATCAAAGTGCAGGGGAGGAAAGTATTATGAAAAAGGAAAATTGCATCCTTATATATATATATATATATCAAAGAAAATTTGTTTCTCTCATCATTTAACCCTTCTCCAGAATGTTACTATCATACCCATCGCGTACTTAATTATATATCTATTGAATCAGTTTCTTTAAAGTATGAAACGAATATTTACATCAATGAAAATTAAGCATTAACGAATATGATGCCTTCTTAGCATACTTTCATAAAGGTTATTAATAGGCTATAAAATACTAATAATTACACCAAAAGTGTCAATTTTATTAAAAAACGATTTTTTCATTTAATATTCATTTTATACTTCCAAGTTATGAAATTATTAATAAAAAAAAAACTCGTACGAATCCTTTGCGTCTTATCGCCATTTTGCCCATCATGTTGTGGTAACTACTTATAATTTATATACTCAAATCCGGAACAATTGCCCCGAAAAATTCTCCTTTTCCAACTGCCTATATATGTATATACATCCGCAGAGACACGTGCAAGATAATAATACAGGTCGCGCCGGGGCGCGAGTCTATTTCATAATCCGCAAACTCGCCGCCGCGATAATGATCTCGCTTCGTAGCAATAGGTACATATGGAGAGGGGCCATTTTTCTCGCTAGGGCTTTCGAGCACCACATACAGAGACACAGAGAGAGAGAGAGAGAGAGAGAGAGAGAGAGAGAGAGAGAATCGACCCACCCACGCAGGCGTTCGCGCATTTACACGCGTGCGGCGGCGGCGGTGTGGACAGCGCACTTTATTGGTATTTCTGATTAAAGAGCTCACGAGCTTCACGCGTCGACGCGCGATATATAATATATATATATATATATATATATATATATATATATATATATATATATATATAGAGTGCGTGAGGTAAAAAAATACAGTGAATGAGTGCGGGTACAGATTACAGCGCGGTGATAAGGGAAAATTCAGAATTTTCTGCTAGATGCTTATGTATGCATGCGCATGCGAATTTAGAAATACCGATTCAAAAAATTCTTGTTCTCTTTGCTTTTTCTATCCAAAGAAACAATTTCCGACGATGCTCTGACATCCCAGAAATAGAGTCGTGTTATTTACTTTCGCCCGATTTATTGTAATGCAACATTTACGATTTTATTCCAACGTTCTTTATTTTTCCTTTTCCTCCATATTTCGGTTCTCATCTATCCTCTCTAATCATATTTACCGAATTTTGGGTTGCTTTAATACTTATTATCCTAGCTCAATGACTATAATGATGTTTACGCCTTACAAATTCTGTTGTTAGAAAATTTCCTTTTATATATATGTATTTAAGTTTGGCTATTCCTGTACTATAAAGATAGGTCATAATCTTATTTGACTATGACCGTTCCTTATACTACGACTATTCGTACTTACATATCTCATCCGCGAGGTAGCTTTGCCATTCACGTCATGGCACTTGAATTCGATAGTTGTTCAACCTTTATGACAAAGCCTTGATTTCTTCTCATTTCTCACAACTAATATTTATTTATCGTTCCATATTGTCGCATGTTTTGTTAATAGTTTTTTGTCCATATTTGGTCCGCCTGTGATCTGCTATATACTTGTAGATCCTTTCCTCCTTCCGTCGATGATCTTCCTATATCTCCTGTGATATTAACATTATTTATTCTATCTCTTCTGTCATATATATTTTACTATCTATATACATACCTCTCTCTCTCATTTAACTCTTTTTATCGAGTCTTTTATCTCTCTCTCTCTCTCTCTCTCTCTCTCTCTCTCTCTCTCTATCCCCTACTCTTTATTCATTCTACACTAAAACTTAAATTATTCTATGACTTTATATTTTCCAATAATACTCGACTTGAACTTTCTTGTTGTACCTCATCTCATTCATTTCTCTAATCTTCGCTTTGATTACCAATTCTTTGTGTATTATAAACTGCACCCCTCAAAAATATAATCTTAAGAACCATTTGAAAGAATCAAATTGCCTTTTTTAGCTCTTTTTTATTCCTACTACAATCCATCTGCTCTGAATTCCAGTAATCTTCTCTTATTAAATGCAATTTATAGGATTAGTACATTTTCCTATCTCTTCAAGCTTTCTTCCCTCCTAGTTTCATCTATTCGTAATTCCTTTTTTATATTAAATCTTAGTATTCTTATGTTCTCTATATGCTAAATGAATTTCTTCTACTTTAAAAATATTTCGAGTGAACGATATTTTTTTTTCTTGTAGAACGATGAAGTCGAACCATCGGTAACGGTTAAACTTTCAATTATCTGAATGTCAACTCTATATTGCTTGACCAGAATACATCTAAAAAATTTGAAAAAAAATATTTAGTTTTCTAGATGGTTGGATTAGCAAATACTTGTTCGATCTATGAACGTGCAATAATGAACAAAATGAAGATAAGGTATTTTCGTTTTCATTTAAAAACCAACCCATCAAAGGGTATAATTTTATGCATAATCCTTAAGCTTTACCCTACATAATAACAGTTATTGGGAAAAGGGAGGAGACTTAACCGCACGTTCACGCTTTAAATAAACACGCGGCGACTCGGCGAATGCCATTGTGGACAATGCCCTTCCACCTCTCGGTTCGATGGATTAAATAATGCGCGGGGGTGTTGGCGCCTATAATCATTTCACTCGGGAATCAGGGCGAGGTGTGCAAGTGTGCCAGTATGCGGGATATCATAAAGTCCGTTTACAAATAAACCGAACGAACGGTGTAAAGAGTCCTAGATTTTGAAGTATAATGACGTTCAGGATTATATTTCTACCATTATGCTATATATTTCAATTGAGACTTTCTATAATCTTTCAATTATAATATTTAGGCTTTGAATCACAAGTAACCGAAAAGACAGCAATGGTAACTCTATTAGATATGCCGTACCAATTACAAGGTTTATTTTCCATTTCTAAACGATTAATTCCATTTTTATCCACGAGTTCATAAAATTCATTGTACCCTTATTTACTTACTATTGCCAAATAGTAGAAATATGCCAAACTTCATGATATCTTTCACTAATGAACATCTTTTTTCAGACCGATGCAGTTTTCGTACAATGTAATTATAAATTGTAACCAAAAAATCTCTTTTTCTATTCCTTCTTATATCGAGCTGTTCAACTGTATTCGTTTAACCTTATTAGTTGCCATTTCATTTTACATCCATACTAGATTGCAAATCTAGATTTACAAGTTTAACATACCATCTGTAAGAATATCTGGCTTTTTCCGAATGACTAATCCCTGCTATAGATTTTCTCATAATATAAGGAGCATCATATTTATTCGATTCTGTTCCAAGCGACTGATTTTCATGATATATCGAAGTAGATGTTTGAGCAAATTGACCGATACTATCTTAAATGTCCAACACTAGAATATAACCAACGTTATAATTTCACAATTATGCAATCAATAATATAATATTGCAATAAACGATATGGCAACTTTTACATAACGAAATATTTTAAAAAGTGTGGAGGAGAGTCCGTCGCTAAATTTATCGTGTCCCGTATCTTTGTCGGCGGGAAAGAAACAGAAGTATACATTCATTTGCTAAAATGCCCGTACACGCTGTTAACACACTCGATGCGAGGCTGAACGCGAAACAATTCAGAGAGAGAGAGAGAGAGAGAGAGAGAGAGAGAGAGAGAGAGAGAGAGAGAGGGAGAGAGGCATGTAAAAAAAGAACCCGAGAAAGAAGGAGAAACAATCACCCAGTATTACGCGCAATTATACGACACATATACGCGCATACGTATACACACGCGTACAGCCTCATCTACCCTTTTTACGTGCCAGTGCATGCACGATACGCAGAGGGTGACGGCGGAGAAGAGGAGGAGAAGGAAGAGGAGAAGGAGGAGGAGGTGGAGAAGGAGGGAAACCTCGATTCTCGGCCAAGACAACGCACGGGAGTTACGCTCCGCTGCGTCCAGCCAGACAGCGACATATATACATGCAGGCCTGCACCTTTGTTTGGGGCCGCGAGAAAGAGAGAGAGAGAGAGAGAGAGAGAGAGAGAGAGAGAGAGAGCGGGAATCAAAAGTAAGAACGGATAGACAGACTTCAGGAACAAGAAAGGTAGGGAAAGGACAAGAAGACGCGAAGGAGCAGCTCCAGATTCGACGTCAAACAATTACGGAATTATAAATCTACTTCTCCAGACTGAGTTAATCAATTCCTTCTTTCACCCTTGTCCATATATCACGCGCTCGCGACTGTTCAAACGCTCGAGGACTATCGGATCTCATTGATCGAATGTTTAAGAATAGCCGAAAATCATCATTAAGATATCACCATTTCTCTATCCCTCATCCATACATATTTATCAGGCATTGTCAATATATCTGAATCTTCGCTCGTCACGCTGACGGCTTAACTCTATAGGTGTATAGTATTTATTTGGGCTTAAAATTTGGCCGATATTTGCACTAATATTTGACCCATAACCAAGCGTATAAAAAAAGTATCGAATGAAATCAACACCATATAGATATAGGGTGTCCAAAACGTGATTGTTCACGCGGATTTGTAACCAGCATGGCCAGTCCGTATACAAAGGTTATATTCGTTTTGGAAATTTGCAAATAGTTTTTACGCTACATGACAATGTTCATCGACCAATAAACAAATGCCAATCCGACTCCCGATCGAGGGGTACGGAATTTGAGAAACTTTAAGTGTAATCTGAAGAACAACAGGAGAGACAAAGTTAGTTATGTAGTAAATGTGAGACGAAGAGCGTCACTATGCCAAAACTATTTTAAGCTTACCAAAATGCATTCAACCCTTGTACTCGACTTCCCCTAATTATTACAAATCCGCTAGTGTAAACGATCATATTTGGGTTATCCATAAAACTCACCCTGTCAAATGCGTAACTTTGAATCGCTAATTCTCTATGTATAGATGTTATAATATATGTTTAGTTCCTTGATAGATAGATCAGTAGACCATTACCCCTTTAGATCATTTTTTTCGTAATCGTAAAAAAGTTCGACCCGTTTTAGATCGGCTTCCGATCTCATGGCGATTTTTTTATCTGCTCTGTAGCTGTCTACACAGTACTTAATATCAGCTCAAATTCGTACCGCCGTATAACACTTTTTCTCGCTCTCTTGAGCATTTTTCAGCAACTCGGTGCGCAACACGCGATCGTTTCAATTGGCGTACAAGTGACGCATACAGAGGTCTTTTACATTAAACGACCAAGGGATATTATCCCCTTCCCCAGTCGCACGCAGAGACTTGCCGACGAGACAGCATGCGTCAGTGCCGGTGCTTTCACAAAAGCACGTGCCCGATAACCATATACCTGAGACGCATCTTATAGACGCGCTCGTTCACAAGTGTGTCCGCGAAAAAGAAAGAGGGGACGACGACAATGGCGATCATTTCGCCACGCTGCTTATTAGAGACGTGCCGAGATATGACCAAGAAGAGTGAAGAAGCATGGAGCCGCCACATACGACAGCCCTAATTTCGTGTGTCTGTATATATATATATATATATATATATATATATATATATATATAATAGCAAAGACAATGTTACCACGGGGACAGAATAAAGCGAATCAGTTCCCACGCATGATACCTGAATAATGGGGAAAAACCGAGTATGCCTGCGAGTGCGGACGCGCGCACGTCTTGTTTTTTTTTTTACCGTATAAAAAGCACGCTTGATACATATAATAACGAAATTGCACAAACGAATCTGGTTCTAGTAATTCTCGTACAAGGATTCGAACGCGGCGTATTTATTTATCAGCTGGTCGGTAGAAAAATTAAAAAAAAAAAAAATAGAATCGATCCTTTGTCTATATGTGAAAGGAATAAATTCAGTCTATAAAAAAAAGAACAAAAAAAAAAAACGAGTTGATTGTGATGTACTACTGCGGTCCGAACGAATTCATATCTCTTAACATTCAAACGTATTATACGAAAATTTTTGCATCGCCACATTCTTCGACACAGATATGCGTTTTATTATAGTTCGTTCGTACATTATATTTCGAATGCGCAAAGTTACTGCAAGAATGATCATTTTGATATTTAATACATTCATGTTCAATATTATCCATATGTATTATGCTTATTCTTAACTTCGAATTCTAAGTTCAGAATAATTACGGCTGTGAGTTAGAGAGCATACTTTATCATCATTGCAATGGTTGCGTCATTATTATTAATACTGTAACATTTGCTGATAATGCCTCGATTACACAGTATTCATTCTAATGCAATGCATTGGATTGAAAACGCGGGGTATATATAATCATCAGCTTTACTCGCTTACCTTATAAAAAAAAAGATATAACTTTGTGATAAACGTCGTTTTCTCTATTATTTCAATTCTTCAGTCATACAGTCACGCGGAAAATGAATCGGTCTATCTCCCAGCTATCTGAATAATAAAACAATATCTATACCGAAGAATCGATTTAATTTGAATGTGTACAAAGTATTTATGCCATGCTACACGATTACGATGCTACTGTTACATTCTTGTCCGGAGGATTCATTGGATTCACGATGCTTCACGAATATTTTCAGGTTCTTTTTAATCTAATAACGAGATTGTCAAAGACAACGTCCACTGCGTGCACGAGGGTGGCATGGAATAAAAACAACAATGGCCGACAAGAGTATACAGATATAATACAATATTCAAATGGAGAAGACTTATACTTTAATTCAAAGAATAGGTGTTTGTACTTAAAATGTTTATTAAAAGGTTGCACTGTATTTTGAAACGCGGTAGCATATTAAAAAACAGAATAAATGTAATAGATTTTTTTCTTTATATTTGAATTAAACAGATAATATAAAGAAAAAAATTAGATAAAAATAATTACGATTGATTTATTTCTTTTACTCATTTTAATACATGTAATCTTTAGAAAAAGAACTATCATCAGTAAATGATTGTACTTTTACCGGCTTTAATTATTATTTTCTCCCATTCTTCGTAATTTCTATCACGATAATTTCATTTTTTTTTTTTTTGTCAAATATATATATATATATGTATATATATATATATGGAATTCGAAAAATCTCACTATACTTTCGCCTATTTATTGTATACTCATGTTAGCCGTTTCTTAGTTCTGCTCACCGTCGATGGTAGCGCGTATTATATTAAAATAACCAATGACCATATGTATGGCTGTATCCGCAAATGTTTCAATTACTTGTTAATTCGTTTTCGATTGACAGATTATTTTTTATCTCTCTCTCTCTTTTTTTTAACTATTTTCGCGAAAGGATATGTGATTTAATTTATCGAGCATTGAAGATGGTCAAAATTTTCAGGAAGATAATACAACATAAGTCTCTCGGATTTTTTAATGACGGGAATTCGGGCCCATTACCCCCGGTATAACTGAACATGCCCTTACGAGTAACGGTAAAAAAAAAGATACCATCGTTGCCAAGCAGGCTAAAAAAGGATGCGGTAATACATAATTAAAAAAAAACTTTTAAACAATTTTCAGTTCACGATAGAATAATAAACGTGTATAATAATCGATTAAAATGTGCAAATTAGCTATATATATGTGCATATTTCCACATCTCAACCAATGAACTATATATACATCTGTGTGTGTTTTTGTGTTTGTACATACTCGCAAAATCTTTTGCCCCTCGAGCAGGTTTCCATATCACCTCTTATCTAATATCTATTACAGTACTACAGCAAGGTACTTCTATACAGTTTTCACTTTTGACTCCAGTCGACACAACTGTTTCGTATTCTACATGAATTTCGCGAATAAATTACGCTGGTACACGGGCAGCTTATATCGAATTTGTGACGATGCAAAACACAAATCACTATGAATATATATATGCTTCCCATTGGCCAAAAACGAATTAAGGAGAGCCGATTTCCTGTTGAATTATCGCCGATTGGCTGGGGCATAGATTTCTGTTTATCAAACACACACACGCGCGCGCGCGCGCGCGTGCCTGTCTACGGTAATATAAATGAACTGAATATAATATAATGAGGCAAACAAGTATTTGCCACTGATTAGGAAACAATTAAGTGTTAGATATGGTCATTGGGGGATTTAGTTCCCAGTGCATTATCTCACGCGTCCGCAGAGCGCGTAGTATACGAACAGGTAATTATATATACACACACCCTCTCGACAGAAGTGTAGCGTGACTAACGAGAAATGCTTAACCGAGTGTGCTAGAGAGAGAGAGAGAGAGAGAGAGAGAGGGATGGGAGGAGGGAGAAGGAAAGAAATATATATATATAAGGATGATATAAATATGGAGATAGAAAAAATCACGGTGCCGGCTGTACTTTCATACTTTTCCGTTACAGTAATGTAAGCCAAGGATCCAAAGAAGTAAACATTTTGAATGTATAAGTCTTCTTTTTTTTTAGTTGTTAATCAAGGTAAACACAATTGTTTAAATAAGTCGGAAAACGTCGATGTATTATACCAAGCAATTGCTTTACCTAAATACAGTGTCTCCAACAATGTGTGTTTTACAAAATCTAAGATTCTTTGAAGATTTTAGAACCTTTACTTCCCGTTCAAAATTTAATTGATCGTTTTGAATGATTTTGCCACAAATAAAAAATAATTACAGAAATAATGGTTTGATCATTGAAAATTGGACCATATTTTGGAAATGCAAGTCATGTTATTTGTTTTGGCATGCTTATCGTTGGCTTAGTTATGGTTATGGTATAGTTATAGTTTATGGCTTAAATATTTCGGCTTGGATTCACTTAAAGGAATTAATTAAGTTCTTAACAAGATTTTTTTTAAATTGATCCTTTTTTTAGAGGACGATCCCAAACATCGGTCTACATATTTTAAGAATAGAAATTTTGTCTGGAAAACACAATTTATATCCGTTTCAAAATTATTTAAACAAAAGCAAGGTAAGCAATGTAAGAAGACCTCCAGATTCGCATTCTCTGTACCGAAAAAATGAGGATTATATAATATTATCATCTGCCAAACAGGAAAGGCCATATCTACATGTTCGTGAAAAGCCATGGAATACGATAAATAGGGCTCTTTCCGCTTTACACACCCTGTACGACTAAAAATCCATCAGTGCCGCACGAATTCGTACGATATTAATCCAGGAGCACGCGAGACGCGCGTGGGTGCGAGATGGGGCGGACATCAATTTGATTATGCAACTGGGCCATCTTCAGATTGAGACCGGAGACCGGCGGAACGGTTTTCATACGTGCGCGGTTATTACGTGCGTAATCCACCACTACCAACACCGCCACCATCACATTATACAGTATATATATATATATATATATAAAGTATACGCCTGAGACCAGCGCATGAATCTCTGATTCTTTTTTTTCTATATATGTAACTAACGGACACACCCACACGTGCGCACGCACACGATTCGCGCGAATCGGGTCACGCGCGCAGCGAGTCGCGCTGTCACTCTTGAAGTGTGTGTGTGTGTGTGTGCGCGTGCGCGCGCGCCCGTGTGTGGTGCGTATATGCGTTTACAGAGATATTGTTTCTTTTTCTTTTATTTTTTTTTTTAAGCGTAAAGTTCCATGTAGGTATTTATTGTTATCACCGTTACTTTTTCTTTCTTCCTTTTTCGGTTTACACCCATTTCACTTTTCGCTTACAATACACCTTGTGAAATTCATTATCGAAATGTACAAAAATTAATAAATGAATTCGTTAGATTATTACATTTATGTATTCTAGTTTTATATAGGTTATTAAAAAAGTTTCTTTATGCCAAATATTATTTATCAATCAAATAGTCTTATTCGTACTCACAGATGATCATAGATAAATTATGAACACAGATAACGATTTATGTATAGAGAAGGACCCTTGGGTATATTTGGAAATCTTTCGTAAATTAGACGTGGTAGATCAGTCAAGGAACGATTAAAATCAAAATTTACCTATGTTGTACCTAAAATAATAATTTTCTATATGAAGTATTAATTATATATATGATTCATACTTGATATAGACGATTATTATTTTTCTATTGCAATGCACCCATGTATATTTTTTCTTCTAAGGGACTAGTTTCATTGCTCAATTAGTAGAAACACTGAAGGGAATTTCGAAGAGATCGTGATAGTAAGTAGTAAAATGGGGTCAACCTCTTCGCATCGTATTTTCCAATTTTTAACAACGAATTTTTATTGAACGCAAATTAAACCGGTATCAATTCTTGTAATTTGATACTTCCTTTAAGATTACTTTGATATTCATATGGTTGACAATTGCTTAGTCGAGAAAAAACTACTTCGTGCTATGACCGTCAAATTTGAATCCCTTTAACGAGGCACATTGGCCAGATCGGTCACAATGGTATGTACACATGGTACAGGCAGAATTTTCCAAGTTTTAATTTTTTCAAATGGCTTGGAAATTCAGTTCGTGAATTAGAAAATAATTGCGGCTCTGCGAAACGCCGCGCGGTAGATCGGATCAAGGCTGCTCGCGCGCAGGCCCGAATGATTGTACATTTATATTTATTTCCTTTTTTTTTTCTTATATCTGAATTCTCATAAAATCGACTAATTAGCTTTTCCACCGGTAATGAGATTAACGCCGAGTGCGTGCACGTACACGAGCGCGCGCACGTACGCACACATTTATATTTATCGCTTACTCAATCGATCGTAATTGCATTGCGATGTAATATTTCTATCTATGTACGTTCGATGATTCTGAATTCAACGTTTTTTGAAAAAAGAAGTGTAGATGAATATTATATATGTATAAGCTCGCACAAAACTCTTGTCGCTGTACGTAACGTAAAAAAGATCACTACTGTCCGGTATTTCCAGGTTGGCGCAAAATGGTAATTACTCCCCCCTCCCTCCTTCCAATGTTCGAATAGTATGCGGGGAGAAAAATGCGACAGAGAAAGTGAGAGAGAGAGAGAGAGAGAGAGAGAGAGAGAGAGAGAGAGAGAGAGAGAGAGTCAGGAATTTAGCAACTCCCCACCATATTTCGAACGACGATTCTCTACTCAGACTGGGGAAGAAATAAATATAAAAACGCATCGCAATATGTGTGCAAGTGATATCTTATCTACACGTATAGATAGCAAATAAAATGTTCCGTTCATATATATATATATATATATATATATATATATATATATATATATATATATCCTTATTGCAAATTTTGACAAATTGCAATATCATTGAAATTGATTTAATATGATGTTTCAATTCGCTTTTCTAAGATACATTTTAACAAGGAAGTGGTCCGCCGCTCAATTGACTCCCCTGAGTTAATAAATGACAAGCGTACGCAAATTTTACATCTTTTCTCTGCGCTGCAAATAAAAGAGACTCCCGTGCATACGAGCGTCTGCGCGAGCGAGCGCAGACACACAAACACGGACGCACACGCACCGCAGCAATTCTGTCCCCCTCCACATTCCCCCGCCGCTACTCGGTCGCATATGCGGGAAGTTAGCATAAACTCGAAAGAATGTTTCTATAAGTGCGAGCTGCATGTGAAACGTCTGACTAATAGCTCGCAAGAGTTTACCCGAAGGTATGTGACGAGGAAATTTCCATTTAATATTGGCGAGTCCGTCTAAAGGTACATTTATACGTATCTGAAAAATTTTTAAACCTCCGCAATTATAATGGCAGTCATCAATCATAATCTTTGTATTTATGCACACGTACTATGCTTGAGTATTATTCAATGTATTTAGTATTGGAAATACTTGGAGATTTTCACTTTACGTCATCGCGGTATCGTCTAGTGTCACAAAAAAGTGTATATATATATATATATATATATACACTATATATATATATATATATATATATATATATATATATGTATATATGATTTTTGAATTGGAATCTTTGACTTATAGGGAAATTGACACTTTCGTAAATGCCTGTATATATGACCATATAGTTATTTTATATAAAAATTGCTCTTATTATTTAACCCACGGATTTTTTATTTTTACGAACGAAGTGGCGAATAAAGAATCTTTTCGAATTTTCACCGAAAAAGAAAAGATGCAGAGCAGTCTTTTGAATTTTTGAATTTTCAGTCGAATATACGTGATTATTCGTTGAAAATCAAATTTGGAATTTTTGAGGTGAATAACTAGAATTCAGATCAACTTCATTCAAACATCCAAATTAGAATCCTTTTCGTTGTAGCATTTCCAGTTAGGATCTTATCTTATTTCAGGAGTTCAGTTGGACATATATATTAAGTGTGACTTTTAGATATTTACTTTAGGTATTTGCATTATTTTCTTCTGATAAGATAATAAAAGTTTAGTTCTACAACGATGCTCCTTTGGCATCGTATCCGTTGTGAATATCCCCATCGTCTACGCGTACATCCCCCTTACAGTTTCGTTGATGTGCCCGCACGTAATGCGCCATTATACTTTTCCGTAAGATTTTTTCTCTCTCTAATGCTCGATAACTATCGAACTCGTTCGCAGAAAATAGAAATAAAAGATTTACAGTTATTCTCCCAAAAATACACTTTCAATTATCTGCAAAATAAGAGATATCACAAGGATGTGGATGAAGGATTTGGTACATGATCGAGTCATGTTAATAGAATACTGATTATCTAAAAAATTATGAACTTTGCTTCAGGATCTCCTTCTCTATTATTCCTAAGAAGGCAACTTCTTGCTTACAATCCATTGCCAGTTAAATTATACTGTCCGATGAATTTTTTTTTCTTCAATAAAACTTTACGTGCTGAATTTGACGAAAAAATAATGAGATTTACATCAAAACTAGTTCCAATGAAGTTGTACATCTGCAAGTGAATAGATCCTCACTTATGTTTTGAATTTGTTGAATTCACGCAGGTTAGAAAAGACAGATCATCACCTGTGATAATGTGTCGGAAATAAACTTCAATCGACAATAACGTAGAGAATATGGATTTTTTAATATTGCACTCATTATGAAAATATTTTGCTTTGGATATAACTTTTTTTTTTTATAGAATCAAACCCCAAAAGTCTATAGTGATTTGAATAAACAAAATTCCACTTACATTATGCTATTACATCCAATTTAATTGAAGGGTATAGTATAGCAGAATAGCTACATAAGTATCAGAAAGTCAATCGTATCTTATGAAATTAGTTCAGAAGCAGAAGGTCTTGAAACTTTTAGAGGGCTTCTTTTGAAGAATTTGAGGATAATCGCAGAACAGTGAGCCAATATGGACTCCATTCGGCTAACTTATATATATATAACGTCAGCCTCTTCTTTTCACGGGAAGTAGTATTTCTATTTAGGGCCCCCGTAATATTAGCCGATCCTGTTCTTTGTCTCTCAAAATTGGATCTCACGCGCCAACGCCGAAACATGCCATGGTCATAATTTGGGAGCCCTCGCGTCAGGCGTCTCTTGTATCTTGCGATAGGTATATATGTACGGTAACATTAGGGGTTTTGATGCGAATACTATATATATATATATATATATATATATATATATATATATATATATATATAATATACACAAACACGCGCGCAGATACCGTTCCAGTTCGTCTCTCTCGAAAAGTATACACATAAGTGTATATACATGCATCGGTCAACAATATGTACGCTCGCGCGCGCGCGCGCGTTTGTCTGTGTCTATAGAGGGCTTTCAAAAATCACTTTCGAACGGGATTTCGTGTACCCGCGCCCGCGTACAGCGTGTGTGCCCTTTATAACGAGGCGGACGATTGTGACACAGTCGCGCCGCTCGCCCGCTCGCACACATATACACAGACGAGAATCACGCGGCACGATTGTCCCACTGGCCCCACTGGGTTGCTTCATCTTTCCTTTTTTTTTAAGGGCCTCTTTCGATTAAGTAGACCACCAAAGCTCTTTTATATAGTTCGAATATTATATATGTATATATATATATATATATATATATATATATATATATATATGTATATATGCACCGTTGCCGCTCCGTCGATGCAGTTACGTTGTCCTCGAGACTGTCCTCCGTGAAATCTGTACACGAGTAAATTGGGTAACACGGAGAATCAGCTATATTCTTCGCGGTTCCTGAGTTTAATTGGATCTTGGACGTTTAGAAATTCGGGTTATAATTGTTGTCGCAATTGTTTTTTTTTTTATTTTAGAAAAAGTACAATGGACGGTCTATCTAAATATCATATTTTTCAACCATTTATTTCAAGCCGATCAGCTAATTTGTTGCCAAAGATAATATTTTTGATCTGAATCAACGCCATGTAGAGAACCTCCCCTCTCTCTTATATTTTTAAATAGCGGAATTATCATCAAACGAAATATTAGATTCAATGAGGGTAATTTCTGGTTTAATAATTTCTGGTTAGAATCAGGCCATTGACTGTGCGCGCGCAATGTATGTGTGCGTGTGTCTTCCGTTTTGCAGTGTAAAGGCTTATGATGAGCCGAAGATTATTATTCCATTAATATGACAAGTTTCAAATGTGGTATTTAACATACTAAAAAGGATCTGTGCTAAATTTTATGATTCTCAAACAATACGTTTTCAAGATATTTATCTGACTCGATTGATATGGAACTGCCTATATATATGCAGATATAGTATGCCGTGTGGAGCAAAAATAAAATTTCTGAGATAAAAGTTTTGAAGCAATTGTATGGCAAGCTTTGCGTCTTTCCACCATCGGTCGGCGTATTGCCCGCTACTCTATTAGAAATCCATAATGCAAAAAAATTTGACAATGTTCTACTCGGGAACTCGGATACGGATCAGAAAGATTATGCACACACACACACACACGCGCGCGCGCGTACGCACACACAGACACACACCCGGGTGCAAAATTCGAGGTAAAGTTATTCCGGACAGGGGAAAACCCTTTTATCTCTCCCCCCCCTGCCCCGACTCCGTGTTTCCTCTTTGTTTCAAACAAACACATACACGCGCGCGCAGAGAGTGAACGAGTCTTATTATTGCTCTCCTTTCTCTTTTTCGTCGCACATGCACGTGAGCTCTCTTTCTCCCTTTGACGTAACCTTAATTTAACTTTTTCGGCTTGGAGGCGGATATATATATATATATATATATATATATATATATATATATATATATATAACGTATAAAGAAGCCAAAATGTGCAGGATGGAGATGAGGCACACTGCAGTCGTCATGGAAATCCGCGAGGGTGTGGCACAGTTGAATATAGCGAATGTTGCTATAGTTAGATTGTTAGGTATATTCTCTTTATTCTATTTATCTATACATCATATGATTCAAAGAAGGGTTTTGATAATGACTTTTCTTTGATCTTACACGTATATTATCTTGGGCCTGTAACTTAAAAACTTAATAACCTTTTTTTTCTAGCTTCATATCTACATTCTACGCCAATTTTTTTAACAATTGCGACTGTCGTGTGTTAAAGATCGTCTAAAAATATATTTTTATATACGAGGTATGGCTATTAAATAAGGGGACTGACGCTGCAGTGGAACGAGTGCGCATGCGCCAACCAACATTGACCAACAGCTGTTTAGTTTGAGAATTCCTCTTCAGAATACAGTTAGTCTCGTTTCTGTAAACAACATCGTTGTGTCATAACCTTCATTTACCGTTAGTGTTGTTATTTTGTTTTGCCGGAAAAAATGGTTAGCCTAATAATAGAGCACCGAATTGTTATTAAATTTCACTTTAAACTTGGAAAAACCGCTATCGAAACTTAGAATTTACTAAAAGAAATGTATGGCAGTGAATGTTTATCGCAGACTCGTGTTTTTGAATGGTTTAAGCGTTTTCAAAATGGTCGACAAGACGTTGGAGATGATTCGCGGCCAGGTTGTCCTTGAACATAAAAAACGGATGACAATGTCGAAAGAGTTGCTAATTTGATTCGGTCTGACCGTTGATTCAGTATTCGTGCAGTTGCTGAATCTGTAGGCATTGATAAAGAATGTGTACGGTAAATTTTACGTGACAATTTGAACATGCGATATGCGTGTGCAAAAATGTACCAAAAATTCTCACTATTGAACAACAAGCAGCTCGCAAAAATGTTTGTACTGACACTTGGAATGCCTTTGATAATGACCCAAATTTATTGGAAAGAGTAATAACATCTGATGAATCGTGGTTTTTTACTTATGATCCGGAAACGAAGTGCCAATCCATGCATTGGAAGACCCCAACTTCACCGAGAGCCAAAAAGCAAGAATGAGCAAGTCAAAATTGAAAGCAATAATGATTGTTTTTTTTCGATATTCATGGGATTGTGTATTTTCACTGGGTTCCTTAAGGTCAAACAATTAATCAACATTACTATCTTGAGGTACTTAATAAACTACGTGAAAGTGTAAGAAAAAAACGACCCGAAATGTGGAAGGGCAAATCATGGATTTTGCACCAAGACAATGCACCAGCTCATTCCGCGTTATCTGTACGAGATTTGAACCCGTAGAAGCTGTTCAAGAAAAAGCGGCAAGAATCCTGAAAGTGTTGACAGAAGATGACATTCAGCATTATTTCCAACAATATAAAATTCGCATGGAGCGTTGGAGGGATAGAGAAGGGGTGTATATTGAAGGTGATAATAAGTAATTATGTATAAAATGAAAATAAAATTTTTTACAATATCAGTCCCGTTATTTAATAGTCATACCTCGTATGTAAAAAATATGAAATTACATACCAACGTAAAAGAATAGGCGGCAAGTTTGACTTTATTCGTTTAATTTTAAGAAAAATGATTCCGAATCTCATCGTTTTCTCTCATGTCCTGAATATAAATATGCTTCAGAAGTTAGACACTGTCAAAAATGTTGATTTCCATATCTAAGACAAAAGCTTCCGGACCAACCAAAAAAGTTTGAGAATAAAGAATTAGAGGTGTTCCTCAATAAATATTCGCGTCAAATGGAAGAACTTACTGCGTCCAATTTCCATTAGTGTAAAATCACTTGGACTGACCACAATTTAGAAAATCGAAACTCGTCTTTAGATTTCGAAATTTTCTCTGTAGCGCCACGATAAAAAGTCGTGTTCTTACAAATTATCAAATTGTTACAGGATATGTAAGGTGGATGTGTTACAACAGTGCAAGATGCAAACAATCCTGTGTCAAGCCCAACGAGGCAGGAAATACATGCAAACAAGGCAGCCAAATTTTCTGTATTTGGTGGGTTCAGAGGAGCTTGGTCTAATATCATCTATTAAAAACGTACCCAATCTATCGAACACAATTGATGGGTTGGAAATGATGATTGCAGGAGAAATGGCCATAATGGGAAACCAGACACGAGACATCGATTTTCTATCACGATAATCCTCGGCCACACGTTCATCATTCTGTCAAAAATTACTTGGAAACTAGTAGATAGCTGTTGACAGATAGTCCAGACCTTACCTATTTTGAGTTACAATGATTGCAGTCGATACAGAACGCCCTCTACGGACAGCGTTTCATTACACCCGAAGGTATCAAAAAATGGCTTGTTTCATTCCTGGACTCGAGAGACCATAAGTTTTTTTTCGGGACGGAATTCGTAAAATTGACCGAATTTCGTAAAAAAGCTCGAAGCTCTAGTTAGCTATGGAAAATACTTCGAATAAAATCTATTTTTTAATTTTATAATTGAAATCAAGCCGCGATTATCATAACAGAAAAAAGAACTTTTCAATTTGTTAACCCAAATATTACGTACATACACGTCTTGTTTTTTTCACGAAAGAGCGCGGCGCGTGTGCCCCCCCCCCCCTTCTCACCAATCAAAGTCCGCACTGTGCAAATATATTTTTCTCTTGCGCGTATTTGAGCATTCCAAAGAGCATTCCAATGTATATTCGCATGCACGTATATATATATATATATATATATATATATATATATATATATATTTGCGCACGCGCGCAGGCGTGCGTGTGTTATTCATTATAATGCTCGTGCAATAAATGAAGCGTTGAAAGGGATCTCAATTTTTATTTACCAATTAATTTACGAAATCGATTTCTTCTTCTTCAACAATATTACGAACTCATCTCGTATGAAAGAATTCTTTTATTCCTTTTTCTCATTAATTCTCTAATAAAACGAATACGCGTCCGTTAGTTTACTATACATATGGTGCATATATATTGGATATATTATTATTAATAAGCGGTGAACGTACTGCTGGAATAGTTGTTGCGTATCCAGTTATCATTAAACGTTTATTTATGTCCTTATCGTATACGTACGATCTTAATAAATGAGATTGCGTAAGGACTTATATAGTGTCTATAGGCGTTGGTTTAGATATATACACATGTGTAGATATATATATATATATATATATATATATATATATGTATGTATGTATACACATCTATATACTTACAAACGTAATATGTAATTCGATTTCTTTTTATGTAAAGCAATTTCAGAAACAAAAGTATTCCAGCATACTCCCAGCGAAACATTGTTTCGATTATTATAATTAGAAATTCGTTGCCTGCTCCGATTATTTTCTAATCTACGCGTGTAGCGGAGCTGTTTGTAATCATTGCTACGGATAATTTATTGCGATATTTAAAATTATAATGCTGTTCGCGAGATTTTTTTTATTGATCGTTTGATTTTGCGATGATTATCGATAACAGAAATAGTTGGGAACCGGCATTGGTCGTATCTTAAAATTTTTTTTTTATTTACATTATGTATGTTATGAACTGATTTATCCTCCCCAGGACGTGACTACATATTCGTTTTTTATTCGCGCATAAATGAATTTTATATATATAATATACTATACCACCAATGTATATATAATATTCTATAGAACCTATATGTATAATAAGAAAAATGTATATTCTGTCGTCCTTTCGATACAATACGTTCGGTAATTTTTTTTCACTCAACTCGTACAAACAAAAACAATCTTTGTCCTTTGTAGGTAATACATTATAAAAATAATATATATATATATATATATATATATATATATATATATATCCACGTACATAACATAATAAATAATCTGTTGAGCAATCGTCCTGTACGATGATCACTGCATCTGGCACACTTAAACCCTTGTAAAATTCAAGATCTTCCTTTTTAAGCGAGATAGAGAGAGAGATAGAGAGAGAGAGAGAGAGAGAGAGAGAGAGAGAGAGAGAGAGAGAGAGAACTTGTATGGTTTACCGAAAATCGTCTTCGATCCCGAAATCAGGACGAAAATAGCGATCTCCCCCCTCTCTCTCTCACGGGACGCGTCGGCCCACTTGCCTTTCCGCCCGAAAAGATAACTATCCAAAAGTTCAGGGGGCGCCCTTCCACTATTCTTCTCCGTAACTCTCTCTCTCTCTCTCTCTCTCTCTCTCTCTCTCTCTCTCTCTCTCTCTCGCTCTCTCTGTTTCTCTACCTGTGTGAGAGGGATGGAGAGAGGGGAACGGGGAAGGAGGCCGAGAAGGATCTTTTTCTCACCAATTCACCGTAGCCGTCACGCTCGCCGGAGCAACGGTGCGGTAGACCCCCTCGGTTCGAACCCCCGCCCCCATTTCTCTCTTTTTTCTTCGATCTGATTTTAATTTGCGCAAAAGGTATATATACTACTCATACACGTAACCCGTGATATATATATATAGAAAATACACGTACAAGGAGGGGAAAACTCGAGGGAAAAGTATATGTAAGTACCGCGAGTTTCGGCTTCGGTGTATATAAAAGTGTGCAGTGGGTAATAAATTTTGCTTGCTACTCTCGTCGAGAGAGTCGAATCTATATATACGTATATATATATACGCCCGTGCGCGGCGGAGCCAATTAGGCTTGCTCTCCTGTCCCTTTTTCTTATCTTTCTCTCTCTCTCTCTCTCTCTCACTCTCTTTCCCTTTCCGTCTCAACCGCTCACAGGATTTTCGCTTTCGTGAGCCGTCTTGATTATACTTTCCCTCGCTCCTCTGCGCGGTACGTATTATGCCCTATTTCTTATTTTTCTTCCTCTACTTCTTCTTTTTTGTTCCCTTTTTCCTTTTTTAATCACGTAAGTTTCCTCTCATTATACATGTAACGTACGACTGGCAAATGTATATCTTTTATTAATTTTAAGTGTATGCACCATGCATACTTTAGATATAAAGCCCATCGATAATTGATCGACAACTCTTTTCTTACACAATCACTTGTATGATAAGTGATTATATAGATATATATATATATATATATATATATATATATATATATATATATATATGAACAAAGGGCAAAATCATTCGTCTAAAATTTCAAATGCCTATAATAAAATAGAATTCCGCGTAAACCGCCTATACGCATCCTCATCCGAACAAAGAAGATTATTGCACAAAATGTTTCACGGCTACGACGTGCATATAGATATCACTGTAAACATTGGCAAAAACGTACGCGCACCTCGTCTCGTCATGTTTCGTTTCGAATTATTTTCTGGGAAATAAATTTTGCGCAATGTACCCCCCCCCCCCCAACTCGACGCTCCGGGATAATGCACTCGTTTCGCTTTGTAGTGTATCGTTCGCGGAACGAGACAAAAGGTATAAATAGAATCTAAAGGGTTTGGGGTCGATGCGGCGGATATACGAAAAAAAAAGAAGAAAGAAATACAATCAGATATTTTTCCGATGTCCGTCTGTGTCTAGGACACGACCGGTGCCGGTTCTACCGCAAAATTTGTGAAACCGATCCCTTCGTCGGCCGTGCGCGCACGCCTTATAATCGGCGCGGCCGTAAGAAACAAGAACAAGAACAACAACAACAACAACAACAACGAATAAATAGAGAAAAAAACCACGGAAAATCGTATGGAAGAATGTCAGAATCGCATTTAGAGAACGTCGTCAACGGGCTGCGATTCATAGCACACTGAACTCATGTCATTGCGATGACGACGATTGGAAAGTACGATATTCGTTAATAATAAATCAATAATTTCAACTTGAAAGAAATTGGTATCAGTTAATATTGGATACGTGATGATTATCGAAGAGTATCGGTAAATCATTACGAAGGGTTCTCGAATTTATAAGGAAATTATGAGAAATATATTTTTCAGTACTACAAATATTCGTTGATCCTTCGGCTTTGGTTCGAACTTTAAAAATAATTTTTCAAATACACGCATTTCTCTTAATAATTGCAATACACGTATTTTGCTTATAAAAGTAACAATCGTGGTAAATGGCTTTTTATTATTTTGATCCGGTCGTTAGGATTGTCCACCACTCCAATGCCGTAGAAGAAATGAAATCTTGCAGACTTAAATTATTATTAACGCTTCCAAATGTGAAGCAATATAACCTCTCGAAGATACGAAGAAAATTCGATACTGCTCTACCACAATGCCTTTTCTGCTTCACTTTCATTTATCTCGGCAACTTAACATTATTTTGTTTTAAAACAAATTCTTCAACAACTAGGGAATCTTTTTTCAACGTATGCAAGAGTTTCGCGTACTTAATGTAGGGATAGGCCATATTTTTTCGTTCTGTCCTCCGCCGCTATAGTAGGCGTACTGTTATATTGAAATTACCAATAGTTCCTGGACCGTTCTTGTTACATACGTTACGCTTCGCAGCTCGCCGATACGGACCGTAGAAACTGATGCCTGAAATTCGTAATAAAACTGCCGTATCAATCCGTTCTTACAGTTCAGATTTAAAAAAAAAAATTCTATTTCATAGGGTTCCAGTTATTAACTATATGACATTCATGAAATACATTTTAGATTGAAAATTCGATAATTGTATCAACAGATTTTGTTATAGCATATTAAAGAACACGCTGAATTACGTCCTACACACTATGCTCGCGTCGGGCGAAATATCCATGACATATATATATATATATATATATATATATATATATATATGTGTGTGTGTGTGTGTGTGTGTGACATTTTCCAATACCGATGCGTTACCCTTATATATCCAACCGAATTCGGTGGCAATTACGTTTTACTTTTATTCTTCTTCTTCTTCTTCTTCTCCTTCTTCCCGATCTGGCCCCTGTATGCCTCGCGCCCGATGGCAGATTTATCGAGGTGCTTCACAGATTTCCGAGGACGATAAAACAATTAAAGTTTCGTATTCGCGGATAATACTGTCGGTTTTCCAATACACACGCGCGCGCGCTCGTTATATATAGGATTGATCG
>JACCIC010000095.1:1987500-2005000 GCA_018907035.1 Sycobia sp. Sy_11
AAGGCCAATTTCGTTAAAAAGAAGTGCACGTCGTGTACGTGTTGCTGATGGTTTTATTAACGTCATATGAGCAACGTTATTATATCGTTTTACACACGTTGCGCAGGTCAATTTAGCGCAACGTAAATGAACGAGTTATTCCGTATTTTTACTGTCGAGTCGATAATCAGCTTAACGAATTTCTCTCTCTCTCTCTCTCTCTCTCTCTCTCTGTGTATGAACGGGGGAGGGAGGTTTATAGGTAATCGATGACAATCGATACTATGGTCGCACTTAAAAAATACTCCTCTCGAACGCGTTCGAAATGCAGTATATTAGCGACTTTACGCCAGGTATACGTTAAATAAAGAAAATACAGTACATTTCTGCAATATTATGCACATACACTATATATATATATATATATATATATATATATATATATATATATATATACACGTAAAAAAATGAAGCAATAATAATTGAGAAAAAAACCTCAATATTTACCTTATTCTCGTCCTTTTGAAATATTCCATCGACGAGATAAGAATTTAGCAAGAGCTTGGGGGTGGGGGAGGAATGATTAGTTGTTCGAACAGATTCGCTCGATCTGTCAAATGCTGTTTACGCATCAATTATACATCCTGCAAAATTCTTAAAATGTTCTCAAGAACAGCCCTCGATGGATCGAAACTTTTACACCATACCTATAAATCGGATATACCCGTAAATAGTGCACCTAACGAATATTCGCCTTCGATCGTGGCTAAGTTTTTTCGTCGGGTTACCACAATGAAAATCACGATTCACATAAGAATTTCCTCATATATACATATTTCCTCCTATATATGGATTTTCGTGGTATTTTCGGAAAATTATACCGAGCAGCTCTGCACTTTACGCCTAAACTTGCAGCAATAATATCGTCGAAAATTCTCAAAAGAGACACACCACGCCCATGAATTCCTCGACCCCGTAAATTCAACGTAAACCTGTTTCGCTGCTCTGTTCGTGCGATACGACAATATTTTTATGCCAGATATATATATATATATATATATTACAGATTGAAACCTCCTGAATATGCGATGTACGAATTACTAGGATAAAACGCCGAGACAACTGGTGAAAGTAAATTTAAGTAATGAATTTCTATTAATAAACAAATTATTTACAATTTTCTTTGAACCAATATAGACGCCCGTATTAAGAGATTTTCCTGAACGTACTTTGGCCTATATTACTGCAGGCAAATTTTTCGAGGATGAAGTGTCGAGAAAATCGTGGAAAAATTTTATCACCAAATACAAAAGACACTCCCGCTAAAATGTACCATTAATATTTTGATCCTTTTCTATTCAAAATATTAAAAAAACAAAGTGCAGTACTATTGTTCACGGTAGTTTTGTGACAGACTGGGCTGATTAAGAAAAGCCCAATTATTCATTCTATAAACTAATATCTTCCATCGTAAAATTTCTGTAATACAATTAATTTTCCTGTAAAATCGTATTTTGTTAAACAAAAATTGAATTTTTTCCGATGGACGTGGTCTTATCCCTAAATTTCAAAGAAAATTGGTCAATTTGAATATGACATTCCTCTCGCTGTAAATTATCAAAATACAGCAATAAACCTATAATTTTTATTTGATTAAAAATTTTATTTTTAATTTTTGCCAGTTTGTAATTAGTTATACGGAATTGTCCCTTAATTTATATCGAAAAATTTCCTTTATATATAATAAAAGTTCATTAATACTAGGCTGAACAAATGGTAAAAATACATTTGAAATATACAATTTTCGATATCAATCAGTTATGTTCCTTCTTTTCAACATATTACACACTGAAAATTTATACTCCAAAGGCCAAAGAACTGAAGAGAAAAAAATAATTAAACAAAATAGCAAAACCAACAAATACACAACAAAATATGTCTTCTACGACTTCTAAACCAATTCCCTTTCTAAGTTCCTGATTTGTTTATCCACTAATGTCTTACATATACAGATAGAGGGAGAGAAGAAAGAAAAAGAGGAGAGAGAGAGAGCGAGCTACCGATACCAAAATTTTTATATATGCATTATAGATTGTCTTTTCTTATTTTTTTTAAATCTCTCGTTATCTTCATTAAACAATTTAATATCGCGAGAATTAAAATGTTTATTTTAAGTCGAATGTTAATTCAGATACTAAATAATTAATATTCTATTCTATGTATGGGATCGCCGCGACGTGTAGTATATATATATATATATATATATATATATATATATATATATATATATATATATATATAATTCAAACTCTCGACAGAGGGAGGTGTTTTAAATATAGCCGCACACGGGATTCATGCGCATTTATCAATTGCACAATCGAAATCGGAAGCTTTTATTTCGGTGCGCCAGGCCTATTGCCGGTTATATTTAGAATCGTGTTTTATAAATAGAGAAAATCAGCGTGTTCCGACCAACAAGTGTAGAGAAATTAAGATTGGCATAGATTTTGGCACGTTCCGGAGACGTGTTTACAAAATATTACGAGTAACATAATACTAATAACACTTACTAAGTTTCATTCTGTGAGATTAAAATATGTATGTATATATATATATATATATATATATATATATATATATATATATATATATATAAATGAAATTTATTACAGTAAAATATTTTTGATTAATATCACGGCAAAGTTTAAAGTCAAATTAAGCAAACTAGTCGATCAATTTTCCGAAAAACTATATCGGCTATAAATATTATTTACAATGCATTTGATCTAATTGGAACGGAATATCATTAGAAATATATAATATTGGATTTATGCCCCGTTCCACTTTATATATGTATATTATACGTTTCTTATTAAACAGTTGTCGAATGATCATATTTTCATTCGAGTAACAGCATCAAGATTTCGGAGCTGAGAGTTGAAAAAGATTTTCATTTTATCAACCAATCAAATTCCAAGCAGTAGTGCTAAAGTTGGCAAATTTACAAGCGTACTTTTATTAATTTATTATAAATATATGTATATATATATATAAATATATGCCGTGCTCGGACAATCAACGCGGTATACGAGCCGGTTTTCTTTTATCTATAGTATAATTTTTTGTCTGTGTTCGGCGTTTGAGAAATGAATGATACACGTTTCTTACAGTGATTCAAGTATTACTTACGACTTTATTACTTTATTCTTCACAAATGGATTGTAATTGTCAATTTGGTATTTTTTTTTTCACGCGGTGTTACAGATGATTGTAAAAATTGTAAAAGAAATCCACAAATTTACGTTTATTCCTAATGATAGTACGCTCATGGTCCTAAGGGGACTGTTTCACACTCATAGCTGCAAGACACATTCAAACAATTTGTTTTAGATATACTCTCAGTGTTACTTTTTTTTTTTTCATTTCTAAATTTAAGATATTATTCATACACTAGTGCTACTACATATAGAAATTTTTTTTGAGCAAAAAAGAATTTGGCAACTTTAAATAAATGTATTTGTTCAAATTGAAATGATAAAATAATTGTTTAATATAAAGAAATATTTTTCAATATAAAAAATATATATATTTCAATTTATTAACTTATTTAGTCGAAACGATATATTTTTTAATTTAAAGATATATTCTTAATCATTTCAAATAATTTATTTAATAGGACTAAGTAAGAGAGTAAATTTAACAAAATCATTTTCTTAATAGCAGTAAATGTAATTTAATAAGCATATCATTATTTTTTAATATCACATTTGTTAAAAATAAAAAGCATTTCAAAAATTTCTCGCCAGGTGGACGTAAGTTTTGCCTGGCCACACACCCGATTACTCTATAAGGAGTCTGTAACATTTATATATGTAATGTTTGAACGGCAGTCTGCTTGTTTGATTATTTTATTAGTAATGATGCGTGGCATACAATACAAATATTATATATATATATATATATATATATATATATATATATATACACATATATATATAGTACAATAAAAATTATGGAATAATATATAAACGTAATTGCAATGTAATATAAAGTGTATGCTTAGTCCTTACATAGTAGGATTACGAAAGTCTGACCGATAAATTAAAATACTGATAAATTAAATTAAAAAATAAACTAAAATACTAAAAACTATTTATTTAAATATAATAAATATATTTTAAAAACAAAAATCGAGTTTTTCAAAACACTTATCTGGTTCTTTTTTACGTCAAAAACGATTTCAGCATTTTAAATATTTTATTTTGAATTTTGCCCATCAATTACTATTCAGTAATTTGTTTTTTCGTTTTAAATAAATACGACTTTCTTACAATTCAATAACCTATTTATTTATGACTAAAAAATGATTGATTTAACCTTGCTTTCTTGATTTAAATGAATGCATTTACTTAATGTTTTTTTTTTTTTTTAATCGAATAAAAAGACGAACTTAGGTTAATATTTAAAAGAAACATTTGCTTTATTCATTAATATGCCTTTTTTCCAAATATATATATTTTCTTCAATCTAAGAAAATTTTTTCTCAGTGTAAAAAACTGATGATAATCATATGGCCCCAACCATCATATCAATCCATGTTACAGTAGAAATCGTCGTACCAAATATTCGCGCGCGCAACGGGTATATAAATCGTTTTTCTCTTGGCCACGAGCGCGAGTTTCTCCATATATACACACATACACACACATACACAGGCACATACACAGGCACACATATACTCCATCGCCGCACCCGCCGGCCCTCTGTCGCTGCTGCGCGAGACTGCATGCGCATGCATATATGTATATATATACATATATATATGTATATATATACATATATATATATATATATATATATATATATATATATATATATATATATATATATATTGCACGCAGCCTTCGCCCTTGACACACTTGCCGGTCCCGACGGCGACGCGGCCGCCGCACGGCTTTTATATAGACCTGGGAGGGTATATATATATATATATATATATATATATATATATATATATATATATAAAATATTGTATACACAATGCGCGAGCTGTCTGCTCGTGCCCGTACCTACACTACTGGCGCGTATCGCCGGCCGGCCGGCCGGTCGGGCCGTTTACGCGCCGCCGCAGGGCCGGATTCACTGTTTTGTAGGCCCTGGAATTCCGGTTAACGAAACAGAAAACGAGTGATGTGTATTTATTATTAATCTTGGATATGCAATACTGTAAGAATTTACATGTTCAATACAATGAATTGCTAGAGAGAGAGAGAGAGAGAGAGAGAGAGAGAGAGAATACGGAATGGCCATCTAATTCTCAAGATATATAACTGTTACGCGAATTGTTGTAGGAATTTTCCATTCTCTATTTTGAAAAATTTTAGACAAAAATCGGAAATTGGATGACAGAAATGAAGGAGAAATGAGAAATTATGATTAAGATTCCACAATCCGTCAAAATAAGATCTTAAATGCGAACGCGACGAAATTAAATTTTGCTAATGTCGTAAAATCTTCTAACGAACGCAGAACTTTGGGAAAAGAATAAAAAAGAAAAACAATAATTGTTCTATGATCCGCTTGCTAAAACTTCAGTAACAATCAAATTCAAGGACTTCTGGCTCAGTTTTCTAAAGACAAACTCGTATAGATTTTAACAAGTCATTTTACAAATCCAATCAAAATGTTCTAGCGACAATTTCATCAATTCCATCGCTATACGAAAAGATCAATGTTTTTCTTTTGCACGGGCATTTCACTCAGCATTGAGATAAGATATTATACATAAGTAAAAATTATTTTCGTTTTTAAGCTTATACTCTCTCTCTCTCTCTCTCTCTCTCTCTCTCTGGCCTATGAAGGACCACGAGTCCTTAGGCTTTAATAAATATAATTAAAATTCTCTCCACCTCTCATTCTGTGCGAGGAACGAGGAAGGTAGACGCAGATGTACCGGCTGGTGCTATGCGAGGGCCCTCTGCATCCGGTCACAAGTCGACTCGTACAGCACTGGCGAGTACGAAGAGGTATATTGCATACAGTGCTGGGCGGAACGTATCCCAATTCTATATATATATATATATACATGCGTTTTACGAGTATAAATATAAATGTACATAAAAAGGAGCGAAGCGGGGGAGGGGAGGGGGGGTGAGACCGAGTATAAATAAGCAGCGCCCTTTCGCACGCTTTGTGCGCGGTTGCGCCTTTCTTCCTTTCTTTCTCCCTATCTTTATTTCTTCCCTTTTCCTTCATTCCCTCAGCAACTCTCCTTTCTTCGCGCAAAAGATCTCTCTCCTTCTCTGTGTCTCTCTCCACCTTTCGCCTTTTAACTTTTTAAAATAGAATCGCTGCCAATGGCGAACGGGAGAAGGAAAAATCCCATTGCTGTGTGTGTGTGCGCGCGCACGCGCACGTGCGTGTCTGTTTGTGTGCATCTCTGTGTATGTATTCTGTCTCTGTTTTCGTGCATTATTTTCGCGGCTGACTCAGATAAGTAAGAGATATATATTTATATTGTACGAAAGACACGACAATAATGGGATGTAAACATTAGGTAGAAAAGTGTTAACGACCCAATTTACGGAGACGCGCCTTTGAACTGTGAAGCACACACACACACACACACACAGAGTAAAAACGGATTTATTTATTTTTCATCTCAACGTAAATGCACGTGAATATATGGTGCGCGGGGGGAAGAAAAAAAATTAACTTTTTTCCCTTTTTCTTTTAATTATTAACTTTTTAATCATTAACTTTTTTTCAATATATAATAGTTTTTAGACTGCGAGCTTTTTCAGTCCTTCGTGAATGATATATTTTCATTAGATTTACATTGGGGAAAAAATTTCTTAGATTCAACAATAGACGTTTAATAAAAAAACATTTCATTTGATTTACAGTTTATATTAATTTCTCTTCAGTACATTTTTCTTCGGTTAAAAAAATATGTACTTAAGGTTCGTCATTATTTACTTAAAAAGCATCTACTTGCAATGTGAAAACAATTTCTTAAATTCAACAACATTTTTGAAAAATTAATAAAACATTTACTTAATATTACAGAATTCATTTAGTTACATCAAGGAATTAAGATTAAGTTAATGATTTCTTAGTAATAAATAAATAGACTAGTTAATTATTCAGAAATTCCTTTTTTGTTTGAACAAAGTAACAAAATTACTTAAAAATATAAAATATAATAACCCCGCAAATGTTTCGTCAAACGAGTCTAATAATGGATCATTTTTTTACATTGGAAAAATAAATTTTTCAATTCAGAACATATTTTTTTAATCGTAGATAATATTCTTAAAACAATAAAATAGTTTCTGAACATAATAAAGTTTTGATATATTTAAAAATGTATTTATTCCAGTCAAAAGAATATTTTGCATTTTAAAGTAAATATTTATTAAATCACGCAAACATATTTTTTCATTTTACGAAAGTAAGGTTTACTCAATTTAAGAAAGTCTCCTAACGACAGATTAAAGAAATTATTTATTATAATCTAAGAGAACTTTATAATGCAAATATGAACATTAATGTACAATTCGAAAACTAATAAATCTAGTAAGTTTGAATCAATTATCTCACTTCTGATATATAAATTTTTATCCGCGCTTCTGCACGAGTGGTCTTCAAAGAAGAGTACAAAAAAAATTATGACTTATGAATACAAAATTGCAAAAGATGGGTTCAATTAATCGACAATGGCAAAGACGTAAATGAAAAAACAATTCTTAAATGAGAAAATAAGAAAAATTGTTTTCTCACATTGTAATCGGCAAATTAACATCGAAAAAAAACGACAAAAAAACATGTCTCAAGCACATTCACGTTCCTAAACAGGTCTCTCCGTGATTGATTGATTTTTTCCGTTCTTCGTCCTTTAACCCCCCTCCCCCAAACACACACTTATACAAAGGTATACAAAATAATAATTATTACAACTGTGAATTCTCTATTGAAGCTAATTAACTTGCTAAAAAAATGCTAATTAACATTAGCAAAAGGTATTTTGAAATGGTTTTCATATAAAGTAACAGATTTTACCGATTGGCCGCGCGCTGTGATAATCGTAATTATGTCATCGTGGTCTTAAACATCGTTTGTCTCTTTTCCATCGGAATGAAAATCGATAATTAACGGAAAATCAAAATACTGGTCGGTCATAATGTTTGTCTGAGAGGGATTCATATTATTTGTTGACATTATATTTGGCACTTTTATAATTTTTTTTTTTTTTTGTAATACCGTATAAAAAATTGCGATTATTACATTATCGTAATGATAGAATTATATCGTTGTAATCGTGTAATGCAGTAATGCGTGGCAATTGCGTGCCAATTCGATTATTATCATCAACGGCCGAGCTTTGGCCTGTCCGAATTCGTCCAGTTTCGCGCAAGGCGCGCCTATGGCACCGACCAGCAATTTTGTTTTTTTCAATTTTTTTTATTTTTCATCGTTAACTTTTCAAGCGGCCAACGACGAGGTGAAAACGCGCGTATTTTCACGCGCCGACCAATGAGCAACTAAGCGCGCGAGTGGATGCGTTAATTGGACGTGAACCTTGAAAAAAAAAACAAAAACAAAAAAAAAAACAAAATCGCCGAGTTCGTATAAACAAAAAGAAAAAAATTTTTTTTGACAATTGATGGGCTCCTTTTGAAAATTCTAACATTGATTGAACAACGAGACGCGAGGTGATATGTTCCGCCGGACGAATAATACTAACGTTCGTTAAAAAAAAAAAATATCGATCCCAAAAAATTATCGTATAAATGAGCAATTGAATAAAAAGAAAAGAAAAATCGAATAATCTATATATTTGAACTGATAAAATACTTTATGCGCGGCGTTAAAAAGTCACGCGCATTCTCATCCTCAACATTGGAAAATTTAATGTGCCCTAGAGATGCACTCTTCATATATATATAATTATTGCATTACTTTAATCTGATTTTTAGTTTACGATATTTAAAATTGAATAATTCAATAAAATTAACTCGATTTTTATTCAAGACATTTACGGTTTTTAATTAACAAGAATTGATATTCTATCAGTATATATAGATGGGACGCACGCACAACGGACGCGCGCGCTCACGGGAGTATCAACTTTAGAAAGTCAATTATCCTATAACTGGTTGCAAAAGCAATTTATATATAAGACACCCGCAACACCGGGCCGTCCGTGGCGGCGCGGGAAAAATCAAGGCCAGCCCTGCAAGGAAAGAGACAGAGAGAGAGAGAGAGAGAGAGAGAGATAGTGTGAGAGTAGGGGAGGGGAGGGGGAAGGAAACTGTAAAAAAAGGCAAAGCAAAAAGAAAAAAAAAGCACGCCTGACTTACAGAGGTGGTAGACAAAGACGCATATAATACAGAGATATGCGCCATGGGAGAGCACGCGCGAGTGCAGCAGCGTAACCGCGGACGAGAGAGTTCAGGTACTACAAGTGCACATATATGTGTATGTATGTATGTATGTATGTACGTATGTATCAGTGGATGTATATATATATATACAGAACCGAAAACAAGAAATGAGTTTATATGTAAGGGCTGCTGTGGGAGGGAACGGGAGGATTGAGGTGAACCGAGCCGAAAGAAAGTGCAAGTATTATATTGCTCGCTTGTCCGCGATCCGCGGGTAATTATTATCATCATCGCTCTCTCTCGCTCTCTTTCGGTATACTATTGTCGAAATTGGCGAAGAGTGTTTAAAAAAAATATATATATATAAAAAATAAAAAGGAAAGGATAAAAACAAAGGCGAGGCTTCGGCGTTTTTCAGTCTGCGCGCGTCGCAAAATCTCTCTCTCTCTCTCTCTCTCTCTCTCTCGTCTTTCTCTGCCCGGAGATGCGCCTGAAGATATATATATATATATATATATATATATATATATATATATATATATATATTGACTTACACATAACGATGATAAAAAGAACGCACGGAGAGGAGAGTCTGCGACGAGTACAGAGGAGGAGAAGGGAAACGAGTCGAAAGGGAAAGTACCAGAGAACCGGGAGAGTTATTTTCACTCCGAGCTTTCGATATATAACGTAACTTTCGAGAAAGAGAGAGAAAGAAAGAGAGAGAGAGAGAGAGAGAGAGGGAGGGAGAGAGAGAGATTGAGAGATTCATTGATGAATGGAAAATTTTATTTGCTGCACATTTTCTTGCGCAATTCTAAAGTTGTACGAAGAAAGATATACTTATATGGGTATAAAGTAATTATATAATTATATAATAAACTGATGCAAGTAATATAGGCTTAATGTAACGTAACAAATAGACTAGTACAAGTAACTTAGTTCCTAATAAATTGAGATAAGCCGAGGTCGAACCACAAAGTCTTTACCGCGCGCGCGCTTTCTCCAAATTCAAAATGGCGAATCAGTGATACGGTTATGTTATGAGCATTAATATGTATATATAAACAGGACAATATTATCATAAATACCTAGAGCGAGATATTTTCTCGCTTTAGGTTTGCAATGCAATGTCATCGTCGATCCCGTTCTTATCGGCTGCGTTGCTTTAATCCTGCCAATATCGATTTATATCGCAGCACAGAGAACGCGTGGTCGAAACTTTGCCCACTGTGGCCGGCGAGATTCGTTCGAATCGCGTACCCATACTGCCATCGTCCTGATTATCATGTACGGATTTCTCACCGACCAATAGAAGCAGAATTCGGTCAAAAAAAAAAAAAAAAAACAAAGTAAGAGATTTGTAAAATCTGCCATATATAATAATCTATACTGTATCGAATACGTAAACTGGTAAAGAGTAACGAATTTATATCGATTCAATGTATTTTTTTCGCACAATGCTCAATTACATTGATGTAGAATAGAAAAATTTGAGCTTATTTCAAAAGCTATATATATATATATATATATATATATATATATATATATATATATATATATATATATATCGAATATTAGGATCAGGTATGGAATTTGATTTTTAGTTTTTTTTTCTTTTCATTTATAACAAGGTAAGAACAATGCCGATGTAATGAGGGAGGGGAGAGGTAGAGAGAGAGAGAGAGAGAGAGAGAGAGAGAGAGACATGAGAATGTTTGAGATACATTTAATTCTAGACGTATCATTTTTAAATGGACAATTCTCATAGTACCTCGAACGTGCAGGACACGGATTGGAATAGGATTTTTGGCGATTAGATCGATTATTTATTTTTCCGAGCCCTGTAGAAAAAATTAAGCAACGAATTTTCTTTTTACAAACCACAAAACAAAGAACAAAAAAAAAACAACAGAAAAAAACAATTCCTCGACTCAATAAATAAGCGAAAAGTACTCGTTTTCTCCAAATAAGAAACTACCATTATATCTTGGGAATGGAAGAATATTGTCGGCCCTTAACAGATATTTTCCAATGCGTACCGGATGAGGAAGAAGGGACAAATCGCTGAACGGAGCATCCCGCCACCCTTTACTCGGGAAATTTCCGCAGTCAGTGAAGGAAGGTTTAACGATTTTTGGTAAGGCAAAAAAGGGACAACAGTTCGAAACACCAATTATTAAAAAATATAAATCATTGAAAAACGAACGAATCATTTACATAAACATAAATAAATATTTTTTTGCTATTAAATCTAATCGATATTTATTGTTTTTTTGTTCAGCATGTTCTTCGTTCTAATAAACATCTTATTTATTAAAGTGAAATAAATTTTTTTTGTCAGTCACCAATTATGTAATTATGTATATGAATATATATATATATATATATATATATATATATATATATATATGCATATATACACATAAATCACACGAATGATATTATCTCCATTATTTAATCTCGATTCGAATCATAAAATCTATTTCGAAAAAACTCCCATAACTTTGACGTTCATTTTCTGAGAGAGAGAGAGAGAGAGAGAGAGAGAGAGAGAGAGAGAGCGATCCAGCGACGCGTGCGCCCGATGCTGTTACGTTATTGCTGAATTAGTTTGCATCATAACACAAGAGTGTGGAACTTTGTATTCTAACGTCGGGTTCCCTTTTTTTTCCTCTCTTCTCTCTCTCTCCTGACCTACTTACTAAGAATACACACACACACGCTAAATAAATAATTGCGCTCAATGCGCGAGGCACAAAGCTCTACACACACACACACATATACACACACACACACACATACACGTACAACGAATTACATTTCCGTTTCTTTTTTATTTCGCTTATTTTTATATTCATATAAATATTATATTAATGCCGGCTTGCGCGCTACAAACGGTCGGGATTCATTATTATTATAATAAATTTTATCTGCATTTTGTGTGTTTAAAAACAAAAATTCTTAAATACAATGAATTAATACAATTGTAGATGTATTTAAATCGGGTCACTGTAAAATTACTTCATTGAATTAATAACCTATCTGTGCGCTAGATATACTTGAGACAATGTAAAATTCATTTAAGTAATATCTTCTTGGAATAAATAAATATAGCCCCTTAATCCAATGAATTATTTTAACGACACAGATTAAATAACAGTCACACACGCGCGCACACACACACCCACACCCACACACACACACACACACATATCATTGAATCTATAACAAAGTGTTTTCACCAGTGTGGGTTAATAATGTTAATTAAATGTATTTTATACATTATAATTAGTAGATATAATGCGAGATACATATTAATTTTCGTATCTAACTACTGTAATCATATTTTACACGATTACTTCTAAAGGGGTCAATCCGTTTTTAGAGGCAAAACAGGTATAATTTTTTTCCTTTTTTTTTTTAGGCGAACACAAGTATTATCTATGAGTTCAAAACAAAAGCTATTTGGAAGAACGACAAATTACGTATAAATTGCATAGTCTTCTTAAAGAAGAATTTCGATTATTAAAATGTTTTTAATAAGCCTGAAAAAAAAAATTTTTTTTTGACCCAATAACTTTTAACGCGCGCGCCCGCACGCGCTAAAGGTTCTCCCGACTCTCGTGTAAAACTTTAAATTTCGCTTTAAAACTTTTTTTCTCACCGCGGACATCTTCGTCAGAAGGTGTAAAGTAATATTTTGCACGATGGTGCAGCGAGGGGGTGGGGGAGGTTGAATTTTTTTAAAGTTTCTAAATGGATTGACCTCCTTAGCATGATTTTTTTTTTTTTTTTTTTTTTATTAATTTTAATTTTAAGTTCAAGAATCCATCAGGCCTCTGGCTTTTCACCGGATTATTTTCAAATTTAATAGTCCCCGTCTAATAACGTACAGATAGGCACTTTAATTATACTCAAGCGTGAGTGAATATTAAAAAAGAAAAATAATAGACTTAAACTTTTAATCCGTAGTTTTTGGTATTATTAATTCATTTTTTTCTCTGTGCGTTGCATCGTACACAAGCTTACGAATAGGAAAAAGAGAGACGAAGCAGATTTAACGAAAAACGTGGAAATGAGGGATGTGGAAATTTAAAAGTTCTCTATGGTTTTGCCAAATATTTCTCTCTCTCTCTCTCTCTCTCTCTCTCTCCCACTCTCGAAAAATCGGCCTAACTGTGCAAAATTAAACAGCTATTTAGTTTAAACGTACTCGCTTGGCTATTGCCCAATTAACGAGCGTAATTTACAAAAATTACTCTCTAGACTTTTTTCGGTCGGCTGTAGGAATTCTTTTTGGTTTTTTTTTTTTTTTTTTTTTTTTATTTTAACCCACGAGGAGTGGCTCGCTCCGACGGAGAAACAATTTTCTCCAGGACTCGAATAATGAGCCTAATGCAATAAACAAAAACAAAAAACCAAACGTCCAATAATTTTTTATCATTCGACCGGGCCTTCCTTCCCCTTATTTTCAAACAAATGCCGTATCAGAAGAAGAAATTTCTATTTAAACATTGCTGATACAATTACTCCGCGGGTTGGAAAATTTTGGATCTTCACGCCAGTTCAAATATATTTCCCCTGTAGCTCAAGAGCACGATATCCAGCATGATTCTAATCATACGAGATCCTATTGGAAATTTAATCATTATTAAATTACTATTATTTAAAAATTAAACTTATGTCTCGAGCAATTTTGTTTAAAGTAATTTTGAAAATTTTTTCACGCAAATCCCAACGCTTTAAATCGTTCGAATTCTATAATCACGGACTTTAGTTTGACAAATGACGACGTCACTTTGTGACTAAATCTTTTTCGAGTCTCCCAGGATCCTAATATATTTGTTATTTGACTGAAACAAGTGCACAATAATAATAATAAACGCATGTTTAACGTAGAAGCTGACAATTGCAAGATCTTATCGCACAAGAGAAGATGATCTGTCAACGATATGTCAAAAAATACATAATGATTTTATTTAATTGAATATGGAGACTTAAATCTATTATTACCATGGGTTTTTTTTGCAATATTCTTTCTATTACTTCTGCTTCCTACTTACATTTGTTTGTTTAGGGGGTCGTCCCTACAACGAGGTAATCGGCGGCTACATAATTATATACAGATTAAGTTAGACGTATTAATGGAATTGACGCATTGATAATAAAATTTAGTGAACAGATTTTATAAGTTTACAGTAGATTTAACAGAATTTGTATTTCTTTTAGAAATTTCAGCAACTTTTTTATGGTTCTTTAGCTGCTGAGCGCAGTCTTGTAGTTTATTATTATTATCAGTAATAAACTATTACTATTAGCTTGTATGATTCCTTCTTATCAATTATCAAAACTACAACAAAAAAGAAACATATTTAAAATCATTGGAATGTTTTTTTTCGCCAATTTTTTCAATATTTGAAAAAAAAAATCGAATTTCAAATAGGATTACCGGGTTTTAAGAACCTCGTGAACATTATGCTCTTAATGTGGAAAAAATAGATTTGAATTCGTAAGAAGACATAAAATTTTCAAATCCACGATAATCGTTATCTGTAACTATCGAATGGGAATTCGTTATTTTGGTGCGGTACTTTAGAGAAAAAAAAAATAACGGGAAGAAGGATTCGTTCCAATAATAAAATGGTTATGTATTTTGTTGTTTTCTTTTTTATTACATTAATTTCATTATTATCACACCTCGTTGTTAGTAGGTCCGTTTTTTAACGTGACGATTCAATTATAAAGAGACACTTGTTCATGGAATTTTAACTTATCTGGTCAGAATAATTGATGATTTGAAAAGGTACAAAATTTATTTATTCTTTTTTTTGGGAATACGGTAATCCGAACAAATATTAATATTAGAAAAATCTTTAGGCTTTGGATAGTACGATCGTATAATAGGGACATTGGCACAAAATAGGGACACTGGCCATGAATTCAGTAGGGACCCTAATTTACCATTTTTGTTCATTTTAAATCATACGTTAAAATCGTGAATATCGATTAATGCTCAAACTAAACGTTATAGTATAACCATATAATAAACTCATTTTAAACCCACGAGTCAGATCTTAATAAGCTCGGAGGTTATTTTTTGCAACAGTTCGTGTCTTGAGATATCGTTATTTTAAGTATTAAATTGACGCTTCATGAATAATCTTACATTACCAATAATTTCTAGACCGATGACAGGACATTTATTCGCCCCCGAATTCGAAATTCGAATTATTTTGTTGATTTCATTGCCTCTGGTGATATCGTGGTTAAAGAATCGAGGGAGATACCTTAAATAAGTAAAATCTTGTAAGCTAAAAAGTATCAAGTTGAACGAAAGTGATAATATGCGTTTGCGATACCGCCAGTCGTTTAATGGATAATTTTGCATTTTACCAAGTCTAGGTAGAAATGTATAACATACATATGCGCGCGCGCGCGCACATACACACAGACACACACAAAAATATATGTTAGAGCTTTTAACTTTTATTCTAATCAATATATACTACTCTCGCATTTTTCGCAGGCGTTCGAAACCGTTGAATTTTCAATGGCAAGTTGTATCCGCCGCAATATTCTGACCATCCCCACTCCCGTTTTTAGGATAACGCGGTCATTTCAAAATTCGCGGCGTTAATCTATAAAAATCGGGTCATCCAAAAAAACAATCATATAGTACGTTTCGAAAACTTTTTCCGCGACCGTGGGAATTTTTAAATCGGCACGAGGCGTCCCTTCTCGCTCGTACAAGAGGCACGGGGAGGAGGGGGGGTGGTCAAAAGAGCAAAAGCGCAAAAAGAAAGAAAGAAATAAAGAAAGAAATTATCCCTCGTCTGCCGCAAATCTGTCGAAAAAGAGCAAAGCACGTGTAGACGCGCGCGCTAGCTAGACGGTGTTATATATATATATATATATATATATATATATATATATATAGGATGACGTCGCGTCGTCGTCGCGAAACTGGGCCAGGTTTACTCGGTAAGTATGTCAGCGGGCGCGAGCTATTGATCCGTTTTAGAGAAAGACCGACGGACAGAGAGAGAGAGAGAGAGAGAGAGAGAGAGAGAGAGAGAGAGAGAGAGTGAGCGCAGAGCCACCCCTATACTATGACGTGCTTCTTTCGCAGTCGCGACGACTCTCCCCCCCCCCCGGCACAACAGTGGAAGAATGGGAAGGGGGGCGAGTACACGAGGCGCCGACGACCGACGCAACTGTTGCTATAACGAGATTTGACACCCCCACCCACCACGACCCCCCCTCCCTAAAATCGATCGATCCTCTCCTCGCCACCCGATGCGCGCATAAGTATGTCTGCGCATCTGCTATATATATATATATATATATATATATATATATATATATATATATATATATATATAAGGGACATAGTAGACATTTTACCCAAAAGAGGGCATATTTTTTTATCGATAGACCTATGATTTACTAATTTTGTAAGCCTGTTTCACTTCAAAAAATATTCACATACTTAGCTTAGATCTTCAATTACATTATGCCCTCATTATTACCTACTGCTTCTATTTAATTTTATCGAATTTTACGGCCCTTACGATTTTTATTTATTTATTTATTTATTTTCAAAAATTACGATTATCCGCAATATGCGCACAAGAATTGAGAACGTACATTCGATACTCCACGACGGGATCATCCCGTAAAAAAAAGTCCACTGGGGAAATAATATCCATTGCGAGCGAGGGAATTGGGAAATATGTCCATCCACTATATATATATATATATATATATATATATATATATATATATATATATATATATATATGCGGACTCGGCTCACGCGAGATAGGCATGCACCTTGTCGCTCCTCCGCTTTGGGAATTGCCCTTCCGAGTTCGCGCGTTCCTCCGACGAAGAGAGACGACATCTCGAACTCGATCGATCGATCCCGAAGTCTTTCCTTCTGTTAATTCATTGCTGCACTGTCGTATGTTTATCTACGTTTCTAACTGGTATCCACGAGTTTGTGCAATCAAGGAAATAAGGGTTCGAGTTATTGGCAAATATAGCGCGTAAGATATGTTGAAGTAACTCCATACAGGTGGATGCGGTAGATTAAAAAATTTTATTACACTCCCTGCTATTATTATATTAAT
>JACCIC010000095.1:2007500-2010000 GCA_018907035.1 Sycobia sp. Sy_11
GGGACAGAGAGTCGTCGCAATCGCTGCGCTAATCTACTCCGTGTATTATGTGTGTGTGTGTGTGTATGTGTATATAAGAGTATTAATATCATAACGCATATACATATACTATTGTTCTCAATTCTTTGCATGGAAAATGAAGAAGGAGAAGAGGAATAAGAAGAAGAAGCAAAATAAGAAGAAAAAAAATTAGAACACTTATGTAATTTGACCCATAAAGTAAAATTTGTAGCGAAAATATATGAATAAACTTCAATTCCTCCGTCGGCTAGCGATAAGATTATTATTATTTTTAGTATTATTATTATTCGCTCCACATAAGCGTGTATATATAATATGCATCGATGTACCTCGTTATATATATATACCGCGTTATCTACACTTAATGCTGCATCAATGATAAGAGATGATTTTTATGGATACATACGCGCGTAAATTTGATAGAGGCAATATTTGTTAGATTGAGTAATTTCGCTGACGGGGGGCGGGGTAAAGAGGAATATTAACCAAAAAAAAACAAAACAAAACAAAAACAATAAAGAATCAAAGAACAGGAAAAGTCACTAAATAGCATTCCCGTTCGTGGACCGTGAGAATTTTGCTAGTTTAACTAGTAGTGTATGTGATAATTATTTGACGAGTAATGCGCGGGGACGTTCGTTAGCGAATGGATTTTCGCGCCAAAGAATCACTTATCAGAGGAATAAAAATAAATGAGAATTCTTTATTGATAAAACCTGTACTTTGGTAAAGGAAGTTGATACTAATATGTTACACAGGTATACACGAAGAATCTTTCCTTTCATTATATACTTCCTTTTGCATATTTTGTACTTCAAGTTGTGCAGAAAAGTGAGATATAACATAAAATCTTAATTATTTAATGAACAATATTTATGATTTTAATAAATAAATAAATAAATAAATAAATATATATATATATATATATATATATTAAAATATTATTATTTTCGATATTAGAGAAAATGCGAGCCTGAGGAAGAAAAGAAAAAAAAAGTTCTACAGTAGGATATGACATAATGAAATTTCAATTCTTAAAAAAATCAATCATCGCGTTAATCGGATTTCAGTACATTATAGAATATGAATGCGGATAAAATAAATTTGTAGGAATAAAAGATAAAAACAAAACAAAAAACCCCCAGTCTTCAAATAAGCGCCCGAGGAGGAGGTAGTTACGTTTAACGCATTGTATCGGACTCCGTATAATCGAAGGAAATGTTTAATGCATGACATAAAGTGAGCTTCAAATGGAACTTCAGTATATGTGTGTACATATGCATATACATATACATATATATATATACATACATATATATATATATATATGTATGTATATATCTATGTATGTATGTATGTATGTTTGTATGTATGTTTGTATGTATGTATGTATGCTTGTATGTATGCTAGTATGTATGTATGTATGTATGTATATGCAACCGACTCTTAATGCAGCTAATGGAGCGATGGTTGGACGGGGGGGGGGGGGGTAGAGAAAAACTGTGTCGGACACTCGGCCCCGTTCGTTCTCGTATTACTTCGATTAATATGCTCGCTGCACCTGTTCTATTGAAAGTTTTCCTTTGGCATGCGCATATATATTACGAATGTACATGTGTAACGAACATTTCAATTTTAAATATAAATATATACGTATTTGTTTTTCTACGTATCGACGCCTCCGTTGCATATATATGAATGTGATTTTAAAAAACGGCTAAATATAGAGAATTTTAACGGAAAATAATTGCACATGATAGTTCCGATTATGAACTACGTGCGACCGTACTGCATCTGATATTTGGTGGCTAAATAATTTTTTTAATCCCATTGTATTGTAACATCAGCTTCAAAATAAAAAAAAAATAAAATAACAAAAATGGATAAAAGACGTATTATATAGTTTAACCCACTGTTTATATTAAAATCCATAATACTGTTCGTACGAGAGAAAAAAATTTTGATGTACATTACTAAATATTTTCTTAGTGCAAGCGAATAATTATTTCGACACGTGTATAATTAGAACTTCTTGTCTTTAATCAAATAAAATAAATTTTGCTATATCAATTTGTATATAAGTTGAGTATTGATATATATATAATTTTTTACGATAAATCAGTAAAGTATTTCCGAGTGATTTTTCGAGCAAGAAAAATACGATATTATCTGACTTTTTTCCATATTTTTATGCTTTATTAAGAAAATGGATCATCATTTATCTTATATTAGGGGTTCATATATATATATATATATATATATATATATATATATATATATATATATATGCTTCTTTTATAAAAGTCTATTAGTACATAATAATAGAAACCTTAAAATACTAGTATCAACACTGTATACTTCTAGCCGTCTTGCAAACTCTGAACAATGCCACATCGCTGCGGTGATAGAAGGCAAAAGTGAGTGAGAGAGAGAGAGAGAGAGAGAGAGAGAGAGAGAGAGAGAGAGAGAGAGAGAAAGA
>JACCIC010000095.1:2015000-2017500 GCA_018907035.1 Sycobia sp. Sy_11
AACGCCGAATTAAAACGCAACTCTACATAATAAATTGTGAAAAAATCTATGGATGAAGTTCTGGTCCTGTTGGGCGACTTGGTGAAGCCTCTCGAAAATTCCAATGCGGCTCTTTAGTTTTTTCGTTATTGTTGGAAACTCTTGGCAACGAAGAAAAGGGACAGATCTGTACAAGAGGGCGAGCGCGGCCATCTCGAGGATCCTGTTTTTCTTCTTCGCACTGCCAGTCTCACAGGCGAAGTTTATTATATTTAAATGCAACATATCTATCGAGTTATTTGAATAATTCTTTGGGTCGGTAACAGATATATCTATATATATATTTAAATAAATGAATAAATAAATATATATATATACAGCATGCAAATAATATATATATATATCCTTGGTCGCGACTGCGGGCGTTTTAAAACTTTCTTTTTTCTCCCCCGCCTCCGCGCCTTTTCTTCTTCTTCTTCTTCCTCGCCTTCTTCGTCTTCGTCTTCGTCTTCGCCTTCTTCTTCTTCTTCTTCTTCTGCTTCTTTTTAACGGCTCGCCGCTCGCGAGACTGGGACAAGGCGAGCGAGCCGCGCGCGCCGAGCGCCTTGGCCGCCAGAGCGTCGGGCGAGCGCGAGTGCGAGTACGAGTGCGCGCGCATTTATTATATCGCATCGGCGCATATGTGCAGTGCGCGCCGATGCGCGCACTGCACCGCCAAGCGCGCGAGGATAAAAAGAGCGCAAGAGAGCATTATATATATATATATATATATATATATATATATATATATGTATATATGCATGCGTGCATGTGTGTATATTACCGAGAGTTGCAAGCATCAAGGCCGAAAATAATTTCAGACCCGCGGCCGCCGTCGTCGTCGTTGTCGGTCTCGTGATTTATTTTCCCCTTGTGCCTCCACCACACCACCCTCACCCACCCACCACCCGCCCTCTCGCGCTCTTTCTCTTTCGTGCGCTAGATATAGAATATATATGTGTGTGTGTGTGTGTGTGTGTGTGTGTGTGTGTGTGTGTCCCGCAATTATACACGCACACTTCGCACAAATAAATTCATACGGATATCCCCCTTTCCCCATTTCTTGTACTCTGAATTTCCTCTCGCGTAAAGATTCTAACGGATTCTAAACTATATATATATATATATATATATATATATATATATATATATATATGTACGTGTGTCTAAGAAGACGCCGTGATTATTCTTGATCACCGAAGATTGATCCTCATCTACTTCATGGTGGTAACAACGAAAAGTTCGATATGCGATGGGGTGTTGCGACCGGGTTGTCGCATGATTTTTGAAAAAAAAATTATCAATGACCATTGGATGAGAATTCAATTATGGATAATTGTTTTGAAAAATAGTTTTTCCCCCGATTTTTTTGATACTTTTTGTTATTGCAAGAAAGCAACCAAAGGTATTATATTTTTTATAGGTACGAAAACGATGGTTTTGCCTAATCTCACGTAATTTTTAGAATGATTTCTATTCTGAAATAAAAGAAAAACAAAATTGCCACATTACATATGCATTTATAGATTACTAGGAAATATATTTGTCGAGATTGTAAGATAGCATTGCGATGAGTCACGTTTATTTGACAAGAAAAATATAATACTCTACAAAATATCAGTGTAAAACTGCTTTCATTAAAACTTACAAATGGTGTTCATGTTTATCACAAGTGTAGAATTAATTTACTGGGCAAGATTTTTTTATTTTCTTCCAAAGATACATATAAGCCAGAGAATTGGCAACGAATGATAAGTTGTACCTTTTAACAAAAAAATAAGTCATTCTACTTTCTATATCGTTATTTAAAAGCGTACCGTCAACAGCAAATCAGTCATTGATGTAAATTTTATACTATAAGAAGAGCCAAATATGGAATGGATAAGAAAGGATAGAAAAGTGTGTCATAATCTGAACAAGAACGAATTAGTTACCGTAAATTTACGTTTGCTAATTATGTGTGTTCGCTATTGGAATCGGCCCAATTCGACGTTTCGGACTAAAACAAAGTCTTTATGGGCCGCTTCGATAAATGGAACGAAAAAATGAAGAAGAAAAGAAAAACAGTCATGAAAGATTCACCGTGCTTGCTAGCAATTGAATCGAGAATTGAATACGTGTCTGTTATATAAACAAACGTGACTGCTATTATATAGTAGGTCAATTTCTCAACGAGCCCCAATATGGCGCTGTTCGGCGGACTCGGGCCGAAATTTTTGAATCCACACTGCTGTGATATTATTCGAGCGTGCCGATAAAAATTCTCATGGCGAGCGATTCATGAAATCCCGTGAGTCAATGATTTTTACAAAAAAATGCTTTTAGGCACTATGGATGAAAAATAAAAAAAAATTGGAATCTGATCATTGGATCAGGTTTTTTCATCGTTAATTCTTGGCCACGGGGCGTGGTGGTTTCGCGCATGGAAAATCTCATCAATATAAACATATGTTGTTGTTGTTGTTGTCGTTGTCCTTTTTCT